>JAQPZY010001644.1:0-365000 GCA_029931535.1 Margaritifera margaritifera | reverse complement strand
GTGCTCATTTAGTGTGATGATTCTAACATGAATAGTGCTCATTTAGTGTGATGATTCTAACATGAACAGTGCTCATTTAGTGTGATGATTCTAACATGAACAGTGCTCATTTAGTGGGATGATTCTAACATGAACAGTGCTCATTTAGTGTGATGATTCTAACATGAATAGTGCTCATTTAGTGGGATGATTCTAACATGAACAGTGCTCATTTAGTGTGACGATTCTAACATGAACAGTGCTCATTTAGTGTGACGATTCTAACATGAACAGTGCTCATTTAGTGTGATGATTCTAACATGAACAGTGCTCATTTAGTTTGATGATTCTAACATGAACAGTGCTCATTTAGTGTGATGATTCTAACATGAACAGTGCTCATTTAGTGTGACGATTCTAACATGAACAGTGCTCATTTAGTGTGACGATTCTAACATGAACAGTGCTCATTTAGTTTGATGATTCTAACATGAACAGTGCTCATTTAGTGTGATGATTCTAACATGAACAGTGCTCATTTAGTGTGATGATTCTAACATGAACAGTACTCATGTAGTGTGATGATTCTAACATGAACAGAGCTTGAGAAAAAAAAAAAAAAAACATAATATTTAACCCAAGTCAGTTGAGAATGAAATATGGGACAGTGACCTACAAGTTTCATGATTTCAAGTATAACAGTGTGTATACAGGGTGAATGAAAACCTGAGCTAAACGCAAAACTGAACTAAGAATATACAACTAACGTCCATGCACAAAGATAGCACCCTTAGCCCCCTCTTCAGAGGGTAGGTTCTATGAAATCCACTCAAAACTGTTGCCTATGACCTAGGAAGCAAGAATGGTCGAGATGCAGTGAGGCTGTATATATGTATATGTTTTATAGTGCCGACGCTGACCGGTGGGGGGGGGGGGGGGGGGGGGGGAGAGAGAGAGAGAGAGAGGGAGAGGCAGGAATGTGGAGCCGAAATATTAAAGCATACGACAGTTGTTTGAATTGATAAATAACTGTACAGGTAAGAGAGATTGATAAATAACTGTACAGGTAAGACGGATTTGAAAACACGTTTAATCTCCAGGGCATGCTAAAAATAGATAAAACAATGAATTACCTACACAAATGCTGTATAAGCCTAGCAGTTTGTCCTCTCTTTTTATCGGTTATCTAAAACAACTGTTAAACGTCATAGCGTTACTCTCATAAATGTTTGAAAAACAAAAACATATTTCCAGCAGATTGGAATTATTCGTTGAAAGGTACAGCCTTTTTTCGTTTTAGAATATGCAACAATATTTTATGTTTTCCGACTTCATTGGGGAACCAGTATGGCTGGGTAGTCAGTGCACAACGTCCCTAGGTTTTTGGCGAGTACCCTAACACAGTTTGTGCCTCTGATTTTTGTACAATTGTATGAATGCCATAGCAATTTAAGTACAGTTTTATTACAGGTGCTGAAATGCCCTTTTCGGTCTGTTATCCTTTGCATTATTAAATTTCAAAAGTGAATCGCCCCTGCGATCGACTGTGATACTGTGAATCAATGGAAGAGATGTGTATTCTCATATGGATGTCAACCAGTGGCACCTCTAAACGTTGTAGAAACGGATGTTGTGGAATAGCACTGTCTTGTGGGAGAGACTTTATTCTCAGAGGCACTTCAAGATCGTTGTCCCTGTTCTTCAAATGTGTGATTTTATGTGATATGTCTCAGATGTTAATGTACAATTGACTATTAGGATTCAGTTAAACAAAAAAAAATTATACTAATAATAACAAAAACAATCAAATATGCATATACATTTTATGTTGAAGATAACATGTAAAATTTGTTTACATCAGCAACGCATAACATGATATCATTTACAAATCGTGAATGTCACATGCCTTTCTACATGAATTAAATTTATCTCGACAATGTATCCATTTTGAAATAGTATTGTTTCTTCTATCCTTTCCCTCTAGTTTTTAAGGATTTTTGTTTCAATTTTTCACACGTCACCACTTCACTTTGTGAAGTCATGACTCATAAAATGAATATTTGATCTCGTCACCATCATTGTCTTTGAGACGATATATGGGTACTCATAAAATGAATATTTGATCTCGTCACCATCATTGTCTTTGAGACGATGTATGGGTACTCATAAAATAAATATTTGATCTCGTCACCATCATTGTCTTTGAGACGATGTATGGGTACTCATAAAATGAATATGTGACCTCGTCACCATCATTGTCTTTGAGACGATATATGGGTACTCATAAAATGAATATTTGATCTCGTCACCATCATTGTCTTTGAGACGATATATGAGTACTCATTCATTATTGTCTTTGAGACGATATATGAGTACTCATTCATCATTGTCTTTGAGACGATATATGAGTACTCATTCATTATTGTCTTTGAGACGATATATGGGTACTCCTTCATCATTGTCTTTGAGACGATATATAGGTCCTCATTCATCATTGTCTTTGAGACGATATATGGGTACTCCTTCTCTATGCAAATTTTGTTATATCGTAAATATCACCCGCCCACCGCTCGTCATATTCACATATGAATGGATTCCTCAAATACGTAATGAACACATGGTCATCTACGTTGAATCTGAATCATAATTTCCTTTTCTCGTTTGTTTTCTACTTCCTGTTTTACGTCCAGAGAAGTATGTAATCAGTCGCACTTCTTCATCATTATTCTTTGTTACGTCAGATGGTGGAATACTGAATGTTCTATGACGAATATGGTTCTATACGCCACAAAATCATGAAGCGCATCAATGTATGCGAATGGTTGTTTAATCATCAATGTATGCGTATGGTTGTTTAATCATCAATGTATACGTATGGTTGTTGAATCATCAATGTATGCGTATGGTTGTTGAATCATCAATGTATACGTATGGTTGTTGAATCATCAATGTATACTCATCAATGTATGTGTATGGTTGTTTAATCATCAATGTATACTCATCAATGTATGTGTATGGTTGTTGAATCATCAATGTATACGTATGGTTGTTGAATCATCAATGTATACGTATGGTTGTTGAATCATCAATGTATACTCATCAATGTATGTGTATGGTTGTTTAATCATCAATGTATACTCATCAATGTATGTGTATGGTTGTTGAATCATCAATGTATACGTATGGTTGTTGAATCATCAATGTATACGTATGGTTGTTTAATCATCAATGTATACTCATTAATGTATGTGTATGGTTGTTTAATCATCAATGTATACTCATCAATGTATGTGTATGGTTGTTGAATCATCAATGTATACGTATGGTTGTTGAATCATCAATGTATACGTATGGTTGTTTAATCATCAATGTATACTCATCAATGTATGTGTATGGTTGTTGAATCATCAATGTATACGTATGGTTGTTGAATCATCAATGTATACGTATGGTTGTTGAATCATCAATGTATACGTATGGTTGTTGAATCATCAATGTATACTCATCAATGTATGTGTATGGTTGTTTAATCATCAATGTATGCGTATGGTTGTTGAATCATCAATGTATACTCATCAATGTATGTGTATGGTTGTTTAATCATCAATGTATGTGTATGGTTGTTGAATCATCAATGTATACTCATCAATGTATGTGTATGGTTGTTTAATCATCAATGTATGTGTATGGTTGTTGAATCATCAATGTATACTCATCAATGTATGTGTATGGTTGTTGAATCATCAATGTATGTGTATGGTTGTTGAATCATCAATGTATACGTATGGTTGTTGAATCATCAATGTATACTCATCAATGTATGTGTATGGTTGTTTAATCATCAATGTATACGTATGGTTGTTGAATCATCAATGTATACTCATCAATGTATGTGTATGGTTGTTGAATCATCAATGTATGTGTATGGTTGTTGAATCATCAATGTATACTCATCAATGTATGTGTATGGTTGTTGAATCATCAATGTATACTCATCAATGTATGTGTATGGTTGTTGAATCATCAATGTATGCGTATGGTTGTTTAATCATCAATGTATACGTATGGTTGTTTAATCATCAATGTATGCGTATGGTTGTTTAATCATCAATGTATACGTATGGTTGTTGAATCATCAATGTATGCGTATGGTTGTTGAATCATCAATGTATACGTATGGTTGTTGAATCATCAATGTATACTCATCAATGTATGTGTATGGTTGTTGAATCATCAATGTATACTCATCAATGTATGTGTATGGTTGTTGAATCATCAATGTATGTGTATGGTTGTTGAATCATCAATGTATACTCATCAATGTATGTGTATGGTTGTTGAATCATCAATGTATACTCATCAATGTATGTGTATGGTTGTTGAATCATCAATGTATACTCATCAATGTATGCGTATGGTTGTTGAATCATCAATGTATACTCATCAATGTATGTGTATGGTTGTTTAATCATCAATGTATACGTATGGTTGTTGAATCATCAATGTATACTCATCAATGTATGTGTATGGTTGTTGAATCATCAATGTATGTGTATGGTTGTTGAATCATCAATGTATACTCATCAATGTATGTGTATGGTTGTTGAATCATCAATGTATACTCATCAATGTATGTGTATGGTTGTTGAATCATCAATGTATACGTATGGTTGTTGAATCATCAATGTATACTCATCAATGTATGCGAATGGTTGTTTAATCATCAATGTATGCGTATGGTTGTTTAATCATCAATGTATACGTATGGTTGTTGAATCATCAATGTATGCGTATGGTTGTTGAATCATCAATGTATACTCATCAATGTATGCGTATGGTTGTTGAATCATCAATGTATACTCATCAATGTATGTGTATGGTTGTTTAATCATCAATGTATACGTATGGTTGTTGAATCATCAATGTATACTCATCAATGTATGTGTATGGTTGTTGAATCATCAATGTATGTGTATGGTTGTTGAATCATCAATGTATACTCATCAATGTATGTGTATGGTTGTTGAATCATCAATGTATACTCATCAATGTATGTGTATGGTTGTTGAATCATCAATGTATACGTATGGTTGTTGAATCATCAATGTATACTCATCAATGTATGCGAATGGTTGTTTAATCATCAATGTATGCGTATGGTTGTTTAATCATCAATGTATACGTATGGTTGTTGAATCATCAATGTATGCGTATGGTTGTTTAATCATCAATGTATACGTATGGTTGTTGAATCATCAATGTATGCGTATGGTTGTTGAATCATCAATGTATACGTATGGTTGTTGAATCATCAATGTATACTCATCAATGTATGTGTATGGTTGTTTAATCATCAATGTATACTCATCAATGTATGTGTATGGTTGTTGAATCATCAATGTATGCGTATGGTTGTTGAATCATCAATGTATACGTATGGTTGTTTAATCATCAATGTATGTGTATGGTTGTTGAATCATCAATGTATACTCATCAATGTATGCGTATGGTTGTTGAATCATCAATGTATACGTATGGTTGTTTAATCATCAATGTATGTGTATGGTTGTTGAATCATCAATGTATACTCATCAATGTATGCGAATGGTTGTTTAATCATCAATGTATGCGTATGGTTGTTTAATCATCAATGTATACGTATGGTTGTTTAATCATCAATGTATGCGTATGGTTGTTTAATCATCAATGTATACGTATGGTTGTTGAATCATCAATGTATGCGTATGGTTGTTGAATCATCAATGTATACGTATGGTTGTTGAATCATCAATGTATACTCATCAATGTATGTGTATGGTTGTTTAATCATCAATGTATAATCATCAATGTATGTGTATGGTTGTTTAATCATCAATGTATACGTATGATTGTTTAATCATCAATGTATACGTATGGTTGTTTAATCATCAATGTATTCGTATGGTTGTTTAATCATCAATGTATACGTATGATTGTTTAATCATCAATGTATACGTATGGTTGTTTAATCATCAATGTATTCGTATGGTTGTTTAATCATCAATATATAATCATCAATGTATGCGTATGGTTGTTTAATCATCAATGTATACGTATGATTGTTTAATCATCAATGTATAATCATCAATGTATGTGTATGGTTGTTTAATCATCAATGTATAATCATCAATGTATACGTATGATTGTTTAATCATCAATGTATTCGTATGGTTGTTTAATCATCAATGTATTCGTATGGTTGTTTAATCATCAATGTATTCGTATGGTTGTTTAATCATCAATATATAATCATCAATGTATGCGTATGGTTGTTGAATCATCAATGTATGCGTATGGTTTTTGAATCATCAATGTATGCGTATGCATGTTTAATCATCAATGTATGCGTATGATTGCTAAATCATCAATGTTTAATCATCAATGTATGCGTATGGTTGTTGAATCATCAATGTATAATCATCAATGTATGCGTATGATTGTTGAATCATCAATGTATACGTATGATTGTTAAATCATCAATGTTTAATCATCAATGTATGCGTATGATTGTTAAATCATCAGTGTATAATCATCAATGTATGCCTATGGTTGTTGAATCATCAATGTATAATCATCAATGTATGCGAATGATTGTTTAATCATCAATGTATGCGTATGGTTGTTGAATCATCAATGTATAATCATCAATGTATGCGAATGATTGTTTAATCATCAATGTATACGTATGGTTGTTTAATTATCAATGAATAATCATCAATTCATACGTATGGTTGTTTAATCATCAATGTATACGTATGGTTGTTTAATCATCAATGAATAATCATCAATTCATACGTATGGTTGTTTAATCATCAATGTATACGTATGATTGTTTAGTCATCAATTTATAATCATCGATGTATGTGTTTAATTGTATAATCATCAATGTATACGTATGATTGTTTAATCATCAATGTATAATCATCGATGTATGTGTTTAATTGTATAATCATCAATGTATACGTATGATTGTTTTATCATCCATGTATACGTATGGTTGTTTAATCATCAATGTATGTGTATGGTTGTTTAATCATCAATGCATAATCATCAATGTATGTGTATGGTTGTTTAATCATCACTGTATTCGTATGGTTGTTTAGTCATCAATGTATACGTATTGTTGTTTAAATGCAAAATATCTAAAAAAATTAGTTTTCATTGTCTTTATCACTCTCTCTGCTACAATGACTTTGACTTCGTTTTGCGCAAATATGTATTGAATTCCCTCGACTTTGAGAAGGGATTGAACATCTTTGACTCTGATTTCTTGACACATATCCGTTCATCTTCGGTGTTTGTCCCTCTTAAAAAATGTTTCAAGGCATGTGTTACAGCAGCCCCATTCTTATCCTTCACTTTCTGTAACCAAAGTAACTTGGAAAAAACGTCATTGAGTACTAAAACCTATGCATCTCCTTTGATGTATTTGGAGAATTTTGAAAATTTCTCTGATGTCAGCCGACCATAGATTGTCTATCCCAGAAACGATAATACTAGTTCTGTTTGCCCTTTGCAGGCTTTATGGCTATTGTTTCTGTAACCATTTTTCTAATTTTGTATTTGCTGATGACGTATTTACTAGTACTGCGTACTTACCAATAGAATTTGTCTAGTCAAGACACACAAGCTTAATTTGAAGGTTCATAATAAATTTCGTTCAGATAGTATTTCCAAGATGTCATGATGCCTAACCTTTGCCTGCATTCAATTATAAACAAAATTAATATACAATGTTAAGTTATAAAGCTTTATTCATCTTCATCCTCGTTTTCATCTTCTTCCTCCTCCCATGCGTCTTCAAAATCCTCCTTGTACTGATCTCGATCAAAAATACTCTCAAACTAATCCTTGCTCTTTTCCAAGACTTTTCGAACTGCTGGTGTTTAATCAATGTCGTTCTCCATTAGATCTTTTACCAATTTCACAATCGCCTCGTGCTTAGGATTAGTGATCAGTGATGTAGATAAGTTGAAAAACAACGTAAATTTTGAAAACTTGTTTTTTTTTTATCTTGTTCTCTCACATCTGCTTCGGTTTTCCTCTCCGCCCTGTTTTGTCCCATGCTACCATTTACACATCAATTCACTTTATTTGTCCACATTTATTCATTATTTTCTCTCGATTTATCAAATAATTTGATACGCTGTATATCTTCAACGTCCTCCTGATAGTTATCGTTTCCTTTTTCCTCATTGCTAACATTGGTAGGAGGTAAGTATTTTGTGTTATTAACTAATCCCTCATCCTCAGCATCTTCTTCTTTACAAGTCTATGCAAATTGCGCATGTCTGCAAATACAAGGCCGCAATCATCACATGAATGCATGTCTGCTATTTTTGGTGAGCTCTTCTTTACACGTCTGTTCGCTCTGACCTGCTGTCGAACGAAATATCTCTGGTTTTACTTCTTCCTTTATAGTCCTCTATTCATTAGGTTACATCACATTAGCGCACAGGCACCAAGAGTACGAAGTTATGGGCTTTAAATCAAAGAGGAGACGGCCGTAACGTTTCTTAGGAGCCTCTTAAAAATGAGGCAGTAATTGTTGGTAATTCAATGGATACATCTGTCGAGTAAGGGTTATTATAATTGCTTTTCAACTGGCATTTTTAACATTACAAAATGTTACAAATTTCACTGTTGAGTGGGGTCTTTACTAAATTATAATTTCTTGCTGACTTTAGGATGAAATAAATCGTCCGTTTTCAAATTCAAAGATATCCCTTGTATGAATTCTACTGATGGCTTGACAGTGATCCGAATTATGTCGTAGAGTGGCTGCCATCTCTTGTATAACCATATGATATGCTGTATTGGTGGCAAAATATGATTTTACAATAACGTCTTCACAAACTAGTTTTGTCACACAACGCTGACCCAGATAAGATCATCGTGAAAGAATGTTAAAAACTAAATTAGACTCACTCTCCATTGTCGATATTGACAGTTGTGATGATGTAGCAGCCGTAATGGGGGTGGATTCGTATGTGTGGTCCCTGAGTATTGTTCACCACTACTGACAGAAGCCCATTGTATGGTATAATTCTCTTGATGACCATGCTTACTTCTTTTGTTTCGCATCAAAGCATCTTTTTTCGAAATTTTTTTTAAACAAAATTATCAAGTTTTCATATCCATTTTGTCACATGCACTGTCAGACACCAAATGACAGCTTTTCAGCTTTCTCCTTCCTGGTATAATGTTCTTCGATATGATGAAGGCTTTACCGTAAATGGTAGAGTCAGAATACACGTGTTATGTAGCAGTTTATGTTCTTGATATGAACATAATAAACATTGTTCATTCTGCTTTCAGCTACCGAAAAGTCAATAATGTCTTACATTTGCGATGATTGTGGTGAGAGTTTTACCAAACCGAATCTGTTTTTACAACGCAGGCGTACGAAAAACTAATGGAAATCATACAGTTGTAACATTTGTGGAAAGGTGTTTAACAGAATGAACAATGCTGATCGGCATAAGGCAAAGCACAGAAATACTTCACAGCACCATTGTAAAGACTTTGGCAAAGTATTTAGTCGACCAGATAATCTACTACAAAACAAAGTAAAACGTAATCAAGTGCGTGCGGAAAGAAAAAGAACTCACTACAAGCAACTCGATCTGTTTTGTTTCCAATGCAGCTGATCCAAAGGCTTTCTCGAGTTTGGAAAAAATTAAAGAGGTCAAAATGGCCAAATTCAACACTACGGTATCAGAGATATTTGGTTTGAATGACAATGTAGTGCCCTGAATTGGATTCCCTATTACCATACCATATGAATGGCAGTACAGTGCTCTAAATTGGATTTTCCTATTACCATATCATATAAATGGCAGTACAGTGCCCTGAATTGGATTTCCCTATTACCATACCGTATAAATGGCAGTACAGTGCCCTGAATTGGATTTCCCTATTACCATACCATATGAATGGCAATATAGTGCCCTAAATTGGATTTCCCTATTACCATACTATATATGCGGAGAGAAGAAGCGAATGTAGGGCGTTTACTGTCGGAAACTGAGCGGGTGTTGCAATCTTATGAACGATTTATATGGGACAACATCGCCATTTTAAAGGGGGGGGGGGAGAATGCTATCAGCTTCACAAAGAAACGACAGATAAGGGATATTCGGCTTGCAGGTCTCATTGCAGATGCAAGAACTGTATTCAAACGATTAATAAAAAGATGCATAAGACAATAGGACCAGTGTTGTGAGATCTATTTCAATATTTGCAAAGATTTATTTGAGTCTGTACATCAGTGCTATATGATACCTGCAATAACCCATAATCTCGGAGACAACAGAATGACAGAAGTTTTCACTAATGAGAAAGACGAGAGAAAACAACATTCACAGATACAGATGAAGAAGATACAAACTCGCGAGTAACTGATGAAGATAGGAGATAAATTTACGTCTTCGATTTCGAGTGTACCCAGAACAACCTGATTCAATGCGAACAGGGATATCGACAAGGTTTTGTCAGATGAAAATGCAAGAACTGTGGTAAATCGCGATTCAGTTCCCTTGTGCAGCGACCCAATTTGTGTGTTGTGCATAAAGTATCTTCAGAGTGTCTCAACCTAAACATTAATCCTGACCTTGAATACCAAAAATGTGGGAAGAACGAGTGGATATTTGTGGGATCGAATAAGACAGACATATTCTTCAGATTGCTGTTTTCTAAAGAAAAATAATAATACCGGTCCTATTGTCTTTTGTCATACTTTTAAAGGTTATGTTTTGTGTTCATTTCTCAATTGCCTGTACCTAAACGGAATCCGAACAAAGGCTGTTCAAAACGGAGCCAAAAAACATGTCAGTTGAAGTACCTGCTTGCTTCATAAAAGTGACTGCATCAATTTATTACTCCTGCCTCTTTCACAACTACCTTCGAAATTTGGGCTAAACGAGCTCGCCAGAGGTTAGTTCCCACATTTTTTCAATATAAAAGAAAACCAAGACGTCAGGCTTTGTCATTTCTCAGACGTCAGGCTTTGCCATCTCTCAGACGTCATTCCTTATCATCTCTTGGATATAAAGTACTACAATCATAATGCTATGAAACCAGAAAGTGTTTCACTGAATGTCATGAACAAAACAAAGAAAATGGATTCGATTTCAAGCACAAAATACTAAAATAATGTCGTTCAGATGTGGATATTCTGCAGAGATTTTATTTGAAGTTTAGAGAAATGTTTATGGGTATGACGTCATCACGCGAATACGGCAAAGGCATAGAGCCATTTTAACACTGCATCATGATTGCCGTGACGTGTAATTTGGTCTTCAAAACAAATTTCTTGAACCGGATACCATTGATATCATTCCAGCACAAGGTTATCGTCCTGAAAAAGAGTAATCTATTAAGGCCTTGCAGTGAATAAAATGTGTCCCTCACTCTGAATGTACACACATCCAACATGCTTGCAACGGTGGGGAAAAGATAATTGATCCATATATGGTGGATTGGTACTACAAAAATGAATATGTGGAGGAGAAAGTTGTCCTGGAGTATTATATGTGTTTCTGGCACAATGACTGAAGTGTTATTCCATACAAGCGATGAATAATATCAACAAGATCGCAATGGATGATCTTTATTAGCAAACCCTGGATAAGAAACGGTACCCAGAAAACCAAGGATATACCTACATTTGCTAGTGGGAGTTTGAGTTTGACAGAGAAATCATCACGGAAAAGTTTGATACTATATCAAGCTACGTGGGACTCATAAAGCGATAGGCGTTTCCTCCCCGCGGACTCTACATGTCAGTGCGCCCTGTTAAGATTAATGGCAAATTGCTGTTCGCATTGTGTAAAACATGTGTAGAGATGAAAAAACAGACATCCTATCATTATTTCAACGATGATAGGGCCTCCATAGGAACATGGGTCACCGCTGAGGTCAAGCTGGCTATTAAAACATGTATGAGATACAGCAAATTATCTGGTATGGTACTTTGATACAATGAAACAGACAATCCTAAATCAAAAGCAGGGAGCATCTTCACTAAATACATAAACACGTTTCTTAAGTGGAAGCAGAAAGCAAACGGATGGCCCTGTTGTTGCAAATCGGGCGAAGATCAATTTAAGTACATCAAGACAACTACAAGAAAGAAGGCATCCTACAGGAATATCATAAAATGAAGAAGATGTTTAACAGCAAGATGGTGCAAAGATCAAACATGGCTCAGGTGAAGTAGGTTACAAAACCATCCATTTTTTTGACATGCTCACCAGTGATCAACAGAAAGTTAAAGGTGTCAACTTTCTCACGGAGGAAATGTTAGTAATGAGATGGAACAAAAGAAATGTATTTGTAGAATCATCCGGTAGAGCGAAAGTTGTTTTGGCTGCTTTTACCACAGCTCAAGCTGCAAAGACACTTCTAGTTATTCAGTATGTCTGGGTTCTCATTCTTGTTATGCAGACTTATTTCGTCGTTGTTTTGAATATTGGAGATAACCTAGTTGATCTGACTGCCGAAGTGCCCGAAAATGTCACCACCCATTTCGTAATTGCCGATCCAAAGAATTACGTGTGCGAACTCTATAAATCTGGCGAGGACAGAAAGTAAACTCGTTGCAAGGTTCGTTGAATTACGCTGGACAACAAGAATTAACTGAACGCAACTTCAATACAGTTTGAGATATGGTGATTGGAGCAAGCATGGAGAAAGTGACCGTTTAACCCGGATCAAAAGAACTGTAGGATTATGATCACAAAACAATACAAAGACTATCAAAAAGTTTTGAATAAAAGAATGATTGGGGATCATCGTTATACAGTTCACCACGTTTTTCAAATTTCCGTAATGTCTGATAAAAAAGAGAGGCATGCAGTCTTTCTTGGATTGTGACAATGTATTATTAAAAGTGATTTCAGTAAGAAAATCAAATGTTGTACAATGTATTGTATCATTCGTTCACGTACAACATATTGAGTAGTTGACTTTAAAAAAATATAAGGTGAGCACCTACCCAAAAAGATTCACCCCTCACTGTCAGACCGGTCCATGCCATGTACTTCTGTGACCGTTCAAAAATTCCCTCTACCAAAACCAAGATTGCGGAAATAATGATAATATATAGGAAATCTAGCGACGATAAATAAGTTCCTAACTAGCGCATTATCAGCATCATTGTCATCGTCGTCATCATTATCATCATCATCATTTCTTTAATATACAACGAGATGTTGCGTAAAAGGGAATATTGTTTTATTCAATATTGGTTCATCATAATATCTATAAATGCTACCATAACTCTTAATACTGAAGAGCAATGTGTTAATTCATTACAGATAATTATGCACTGCCTTGTTCAGTACAGCATACTACTTTGTTCAGTACAGTATACTACATAGTTCACCTCATTCACTACCTTGTTCATTATAGTGCACTGCCTTCTTTACATTAGTGCATAACCTTGTGCTCTAAAGTGCACTCTGTCCCTTAAAATTAGTGCCAAACTTGTGCAATACTAGTGCATTCCTAGTGCACAAGGGTGTACAGTTTCGTTTAGGAGTAACTGTACCATAGCTGCAAAGTAGTAAAGACAACATTCCAAATGTAACAAGTAAGTGTTAAGTGTTAGGAAAAATATAAAACTGAAATAAAAATTCAATATGTCCGAAAGAAAAATTCTTTGAAGATTCTTTGACGTGGACAGACTATGTAGATGTTCTAGTGAGCAACTTAACGCTTTTATAAATTTATGCACAAGAGTTCATACAAAAGGTCGTGGACACTGCGTGTAATTATAAAACTAAACAAGCTGCATAAATTGAACTTCACCATATGTAATATCAACTATTTCTAAACAAATCTGTGAACATTTTTGAAAATAATTTTACTTGTGTCAAAAAATAGAACAGTTTAAGTTTACAGACTATGACCCGGCACAACTTAAAATAAACGTTTCCAATTTCATATTCTTTCTGTTGTCAATATGATTTAGATTGCAAACATCCCTGTGATACAATTGTAGTGTTGCCAACAGGATGACGCACACCGACAAATTCCAAGATAATTTAAATCATGGTAATATACTCAAACGTGAGACAGAGGTACAGCTTTTAGCAGTAATAATAGATGAGCAACTGAAGTTCAATATACATATAACTTGAAATGTACAAAAAAGGATCCGGGCAACTTAACATGTTAAAAGGATAGGTAAAAACAATACAAGATTGGGAAAATTAACAGTACACTATTCTTTCATTATGTTCTAATTTAACTAGTATGAGTTAGTCTGACACTTCGTGGTGAGAGTATTTCAATGAAAATCGAGAAAATTCAAAAGATAGTCTTTAGATTTGTATACGATGATTATTCTAGTACCTATGAAGAACTCTTGATCCAATCTAATCCACCATTTCTTCATGCAAGAAACTTTGCATTAGAAACTTACAAATGGTTAAACAAAAAATCGTCAAAGCATCTCCACGACGTTATTCATTTAAAACGTAACTCATTTTAATTTAGTTATGGTAATAATGTGATTATTCTACAGATACGAACAACGAGGTATGGATGGAATTCTTTTGAATAGTATGCAGCCAAGATTTTGGAGTTCATTATCAAATGATTTGGAGGAGGATATGCCTTTAGATCTATTCAAATCACTTGGGGAGGATATGCCTTTAGATCTATTCTGGAACCTTAGAAATAAATGGAACTGGGATACAACAAAATTGTAGATGCGGTGCATGTCAGTAGATATTTATTGTCTGTTTCCCTTGAGTCTTGTATACATTGTATGGTTGTCTTCAGTGTCTAACTAAACCCATTTATATCTGGATATATATATATATATATATATATATATATATATATATATATATATATATATATATATATATATATATATATATATATACCTGCATGTAGCTTATGTCTATTTTCTGTGATTAATATGTAATTCTTATCTCTGCCTTCCCCCCCCCCCGAAGACATTATTAAAATCAAATTAGGACATAGCTGCTATGCAACACATTCAATTTCTCTTTTTTTTAAACTGTGAAAATACTAACATCAGAATCTTACATAAATATATCAGCTTTTAAACGGATAATTGTTTAATAGTAAGAGTGTATTTGATTATGTTATATGTGCATATATAACCTCTTAAAGTTTGTTTGAATCTACTCCTTTAATACCCATAATAACATTGTCTTATTAACTTCTTTTTCCTTTGATTTTTTAACTTAGCTGTTTGTCAGTGTCTAAAGTGAATGTCCGTTCTATATTCTATAAACTAATGATTGCATGCTGTATATGTTTAAATTGTTGTATGTGTCTTAGTTGCAGTCGATACAAAAGCTCTGTGGACAATATCTTAATATACCTGATATTAAATACAATCTACTTGATATATAATCATAATGAGTGTCTTGAATTTCCATTTGTTCAAACGTTGCAATACACGATACTGTTTAAGACAACGATCCAGCCAGGGTAAAAACCAATGATTTATGGGACGCATGTAACTGAGCGACTTTGCTTTATATGATCATTTTGAACAACTTTGACGTAATACAAACAGGTGAGGGATGTGAGGGTTGCCTTCTCTCTCTCTCTCTCTCTCTCTCTCTCTCTCTCTCTCTCTCTCTCTCTCTCTCTCTCTCTCTCTCTCTCTCTCTCTCTCAAACAAGTTTGACAATCATATACACATCACCTGAAAGTGCAAAAGTGTGCTGTTTAGAAGGGGTTATGATGAAAAACTACATAAACTGAAAAATAGTTACAGTCGATACATCTAAATATTCATTTGTTCTTACTTTCTCACTCTCCCTTTCTTTAATTTATTTAAAAATGTATTTCCTTCTATTTTTCTTTAAAGCCATACAGATCAAAAATAGCACACATACTGCATCACAAGTGCAAGTGAACAGTCACGAAATTAGAGAAATAATTACACGAGAATGAACTGGTCAACTAATTGACGCTTTACATAGAAAATTACCTAAATTGTACAAGTCTTTTGCATATTTGGTTGGATAGAAGTACATATATGAATTCTTGAACACACGAATAGTTCCAAGCTTCCAATAATATCGTTTAAAATATGTCTCTCTTAAGAATTTACATCTTTCACAAACAATAATTAAATGAAATTCATATCTTCAGTAACATTGAAATTACAGTTATTACTATTAATCTGCAAAGGTCATACTTATTTAGAAGCCAGGTTATGAGAAGATGTTTAAATTTTACGAATAGATTGCTTGTATTTAAAAGGAATCGATTTCTGTATATAGTATTTGCATTTCATAAGCATATTAAGTCCTTCTATAAAGTACATTTTTGTGAAGAAATAATATAATAATTCAAATCCAGAATGATGTTATCAATAAGTTCTGAATACAAAAAATTAAATTTATCTCAAACTGCCTGATTAAGTCAAACAGAACCATTCCAGTGGAAACTGTTTCATTGCTAGTGACGAACACAGGTAAGATTTTGACATACCAGTTTCAATCAACTCTCTTACTCGTGGTATGCTGTTAAAATACAATGTCACTTTTCAATAATTTTAACAAGCATTTAATATATATATATATATATATATATATATATATATATATATATATATATATATATATATATATATATATATATATATATATATATATTCACAGGTAGTCTTCAAAGTTCAGATTATACCATGCAATTGGAGGTTTTCATATGCACAAATAGTACATGTTTACAATATTCTAAATTGTGTTTTCAATATTTGAGACGGGCTGAACTCTCCAGACCTCTAAGGCATGTCTTATGGCACTTTTTATCAACGTATCAAACAGAAATCTGCTTGTTACAACAGTGAAACTATAATCGTGGCTATTTTTCCTCACATGAAACAGAACGTTGCTTCCTTGAGTTGCTAATTGTTTCGGGATCGTCGCGAATTTACTATTTTAATATAATAGCAGTCTGAGATAACAATCTTTATTAACAATATTGACGTTTCTTTTTGTAATGCCAGATTTCATTATCGTTCAATCTCCTCCTCAAAGAAGAACTACAATGTTTATTATCTCAGTATTTACACCAAGTTTCCCTTTGTCATGATAAGATGCATGTGCATTCAATGTGCATGGTAGATTTTCTATAATGAACAATAGATTTAACAAAGACTGGTCACAGAGTAAATAGTTGTTATTAATAAAGTCATTGGTCATGAAAAAATCAATTAAAAGAGTAAAAGTGACAATGTCTCTCTCTATAAAACTTCAATACCATTTACAAAATCCTCAGAAAATTAAAAATTAAATTTAACCCATGTTTTTATGTGTCTACGCATATTTTAATAACTCTAAATTTTTACCTTACACGTAATTTCTATAATTAAACCACAGTAAGGATCTATAAAACCTTGTCAAATGCTTTAGGGTAATCTATACATTCTCTTTCGTTAAACGTCTTTGTGATTAGGGAATGTAAATAAATTGTGCATCAACAGGACTTAGTCCTTTACAACAGTCTAAGTGAACATCGGCTGTTAATATTAGTCTTTTTCTCAATTCACTGAACTTTACTCAGAATAGAAGTGAACAACTTAGCAATATTAGACATCAATGTGATGCCACGATACTCGTTTGCCTAAGTTTGGTCACCTTTCTTGAAAATATGTATTATAATACCATTACACAAGAACCCAGAAAATACGATTTTGTTAAATATCCTGACCATATGGGGACACAACATGTTCTTCGTACTCGATAGAAACTTATTATTCACGGAACCTGAACCTGTTTCCTTTCTTAAGCCAATCAGTTGCCTCAGACACTTCTTGTTGAGACATGGTTTTCGTATAATTTGGAGAAACATTGATAGTGTATATTTTCCAGTAGTCTATCGTTATCAGTTTCCAAATTTGTCGAAATTAAAGATTTTAAATGTTCAAAAAATCCACTAGTCGTAAATTTATTTTCAACATGTGTTCTTTTTCTAAAACTGTTATACAATTTTAAGGGCTGCTTTTCCTTTATAAATTCTCGCATGTTACATTCTTAGTCTTAGAGATAGGTTGTAATTTTGTTCGAGTTATTTAGCATGGCAGGTGTCCTGTGATTATAATCCATATGAAGTGAATTGAAGTTTGCGAACGTATTTATTATTATTATTATTATTATTATTATTATTATTATTATTATTATTTGTTCTACAAGCTTCATTGAACCACAGTTTATCATCCGACGTTGTAACATTATTATCACGTTTCATTCTTGAGAGAAATTCTCTTTGAACAGTGAAAACATCGTTTATGCTGTTCATTTTGTTATAGACATTTCAATCTTTTCGTCTAGCGATCTTCTCTATTCCTCCATGTCATGAACTATATCCGTCAAATCATCGATATTAACCAAAATTGTTTTTTCCTTACTAAACCAGAGTATTGATCATCTCATTTGGCAACTTTCACGCCATGTTTAATACTACTTCAACGTAATGTTTGTAAAGATTGGTAGTTTCATGGTGATAACATGAGTGTAAAAAAAACCCACAACAACTACTCAAACATCATTAATATATTGCTTTGGTTTGTGTTTTCTGATATTTTGCGCATTTCGCGATAATATGATGATGACGACATTTGAGATAACCTCACCTGGGAAAGAGTGATATTGTTTTTGTATTATTTTAAAAATCATTGTTCTTAAAATCCGCTTCAGAAGGTATTACTTCTGTCCACCCTTAGAAGCCAGATTTGACGGGATGAAAGTCACGGTATTTGATTAACCTTGGAGTGACAGTCAGTAGTAAAAGCATAACTAATGCATCAATAATGCCTTGGTTAGTCACTAAAGATGAAGTCACACATGAAAAACATGCAGCATGCAGTCCACTCATCTAATTCCTATACTCATTCACATGCATAATACCAAGTTAACCTGCTGAGGGTAACCTGTCAGAATATATGAATGTGTAGTCATTAATATGGAAAGATTACGGTTGATTACACCTTTATTCCTACTTCCAACTGCACTGGTCAGAAAGGACATTCTAAGTATGATACGATGTATTTAGCACAAAAGAATCTATGTAGTCGTATACACAAATACTTAACCCACGCCATTAAAGCATAAAATGCAGGTCACAGTGGCCATCTTTGGTTGTAAGGGTGTAGTACTAACATAGATGCATCAGCTATCGAATTTCGTGATTGAAACATTAACTGAACCCAAAAATAGACTTTTAACACAAAATTTCAACCAAAGTCACTGAAGCATGAAATGTAGTTCACACAGACCTCTTTTTTCAAAAAGGATACTGAACTTAGCAAGATGCATTCGCTTACAAAGTTTCATGATTCTAGGCGGGTAAGTATGCATATAGCATATCAAAATCTCATGTGATCATAAGCTCAACGGAAAAACATAACCAAAGCCAGTAAATGGTGAAATATAGGCCATGATGAGCTTCTTTTGTTGTAAGGGAGTGGTAGTAACAGATGCATATCATCATCAATTTTACGGTTCCAGTATAAACATTGCCTGAGAAATGAACATCAAAGACAAAATTTACACCTAATCACTGAAGCTTAAAAAATGGGTCATAATGATCTACTACTGCAATGAGAGGGTAGTGCCCATGAACATGCATCTCCTGACCAAGCTTCATGATTCTAGATAAGATAGTACGCAAATAGCACGCAAAACACCCGTGTGGTCATGAGCTAAATGCAAAACTTAAACTATACAAGTAAAAAGGTAAATGTTATTTACAGTGACCTTTTTTGCATAGTAACTCGTTTTAATTTGTGAGATACGACTGAATTCTTTTTCGTAATATTAATTGTTTGCACAGTTTACACTATGTACACATCGCTATGAGAAGAAGTTTATTTTGTGTTTTGTAACATTTCTCGAATAAATCTATTTTCCTCAAATTGGGCCGCACTGATGAAAAATCGTCAACGAACACAAAACAGCACATGATATTTAAGCAAGCAAAGCATCACTTCGTGCTTTCTTTGTTATGATACTGTTCTCATGTGCAATCTTATAACAAGTAATGTAATTTAATTGAAAAGGACAACTGGTAGTAATTTATTCCACATAATATAGGTGTTGGACAACTGGTAGTAATTTATTTCACACAATATATGGTGTTGGACAACTGGTAGTAATTTATTCCACATAATATAGGTGTTGTACGTCGTTGACGGATTTTGTTTTTAAAGCGAAAATATTGAAATATGCAACACTGATATTTAATCAGCGATGTAAGTTTACATTCTATTAAGTTGGGACCTTTATGAGACACTGAAAATCAAGTGTCTGCTTTACAATGCTTAAAAAGTATAGTTTCTTTTAAATAAATTTGAAGCGATATCATTTTACAATGGTCGAATTCTAAATTAAGTCTGTGTTCACATTTCAAGTTTAAGCAGACAGTGGCACAACCGGGAACTCAAATATCAACCAGTCCACTTGAAATATGGATTTCAGGGTGGTCACACTGGACACATGTAATTACATGTTTGGAAGAGCCACAGAAACGTTTTAAACAGAATACATACAAGTATATGGTATTTAGTATCGGCATTAGTTGAATTTTAAACATTTAACGTCAACTTTGTTTACTTTATCTAATATGCCTCCCCTCTTCTTGTGAAAACGAAGTAGCCTGTGTCTGTAAACTTAGGCTACAAAATATCTGTCGACCAATATTTATGTATAAGGACTGCAACAGCTTCACCTGATTCGGAATGTCTGTTGCAACGCATTGTACTGAAGAATTTCGAACATAGCCCTTTCATCTATTGAAGCAAAAAGAAAATGTGAAATTCTAATATAGAGAGTGCACGCTATGATGCCAGGGCATGGACTGACCGAATCATCATTCATAGCGGTTAAAGATTGGTTGATATCAGCTGGACACAGTTCTATATTGGTTTGATTGTACCTACTTAAATACAAACCTCTCTGCTAGTGAACCATACCTTACAGCGTATTGTACAACATCAAGAATATCAAGGCTAGTGAACCATACTGTACAGAGTATTGTACAACATCAAGAATATCAAGGCAAAGTTTGCATACGATAGCAATATTAGCGTTGAATAAAAGAGTATCCCATTTCTATCTGGCATGTACGAAACTGTGCTATCACATCGAGCGTGCACTGTAGACATTGGAAGTTTCATCAGTTTTGTTCACAAGATTCGCATGTTTGGATGAAAAATATATAATTCAGAAAGCCACAAATGTACGAGCAGGATTAAGGCGAACAAATCAAGAGACTCAAGGATTATTGGAAGCTTAAGAGTTTATCTAAAGTGAATAGATTTGATAGAGATTGATAGTGATCTAAAGTGAATAGATTTGATAGTGATTGATAGTGATCTAAAGTGAATAGATTTGATAGTGATTGATTGTACCGTTAAGGTAATAGATTTGATACTGATAGATAGTGATCTAAAGGGAATAGATTTGATAGTGATTGATAGTGATCTAAAGGGAATAGATTTGATAGTGATTGGACACAACTGAAGAGTTTATCTAAAGTGAATAGATTTGATAGAGATTGTTAGTGATCAAAAGTCAATAGATTTGATAGTGATTGGACACAATTGCATGCAGAACACAATGTCAATAGATAACAAGAAAAGAAATGTTTGCAATACATACATTTTTCAGCAACGAAAAATTAGCTTATGTATTTTACAATCAGAAAAACATCCAACCTACACTCAGCTTCATTAAAGTGTTACCTATCTGGTAAAAAGAGGTATTACTTAAATAGGTGTAAAGTTCTGTTCAAATTAAAAGTAATGCAAACAGTATAATAGGGGATGGAAGATATGTAAAACACACACACACACACACACACACACACACACACACACACACACACACACACATATATATATATATATATATATATATATATATATATATATATATATATATATATATATATATATATATATATATATATAAGTAAATTGTAAGGTTTTGATACGTTGAGGATGTATTCAGTTTTATGTCTCCGTCCCTGCAAAGTTTGTTCAGTTGCTTTGAGAGTTTCTGCATTATTGAAAAAACACAACATTGTCGGAGAGATGTTAAGTATTGAAGCACAATAAAACTGATTGGCGAAATTAATCAGTATGAACTCTTCTTTATCCACGTAAGTACAGTCCCGATCAGTCTAACGATACACTGACATACGGACACTCGACGGATGGGTATAGAGAGAAATCAATGTGCTCAGCAAAGAATGTTATGAAAATTGTCGTATAGATGGATATGTACAAATCTTAGCAAAGTAATGTATGGAACACTAGTAATTCGCAAAGTAATGTATGGAACACTAGTAATTCGCAAAGTAATGTATGGAACACTAGTAATTCGCAAAGTAATGTATGGAACACTAGTAATTCGATATCAGTCAATATCCGTACAGAGTTATTAGGATCACGTAATTTCCTTCATAAAGGGCAGCTATGGATATACCTACTAAATCATTAATATTAATTAAAGAGTTAATTAATAGTACTTATACCATTCTGTTATGTTTCACCAAGCTTTACTCTTTTCTTTGATGTTGACAGTAATATATGAAAATTTCTTTTATCAAAGACATACTTGTTGTCAAATCGAAATTAGAAGAGAAACTTATTCAGTTGAGAATGACATGTTAAGCGTATTTGGACAAGGTTTATAATTTCTCCAAGGAAGACAACTCTTATAATTTCTAAATATATTGTTCACATATTTAAGTTGTATTTGCATTAAAAATAGAACATATATATGTTTATTGCATGAACTGCGGACGAAAATAAAGGCTTTACAAAATTAATACCAAATGAAACAAAATACAGATAGAGACCAATTTTTTCAATGATCATAAACGTTTTCACGCTTGTAATTCTTACACGTGTCTCCCGAAATAGGCGTTATTTCATCAGGATAGGGTAACTTTTCTTACTTTTTTCTTTGTTTTCTATCCTTTTTTTCTACTATGTAGTTAAACTGAAAAATAAACAAAGAATAAATATTATTTTAACCAATGTCTGAAAAGTTCGACCAGCTAAAGTACACAAGCATGTGAACGTGTAGCGTTATTTATACATGTCATACTTAGTTCGAGCTGTTTAGTACAATATCATCATCCAAAGTATGTTATCTTTATATAAGCAATTTAAAGCAATGATGCGTTACAATCTTCTCTATACAACGTCTTGTGATTGCACAATAACAATAGCTGTTTGTAATCATGTACATGCAACATAGATGTGTGTTTCAAACCGATTATAGTGTTTCGCTAAATATTGCATACAAAGAACATCTTACTAATATTGCGATCATTTTCTGTAAGTTATCAAGATAGCGCTTCCATTTTCAAGACATATTTGAATTCTAAAACACCATCCCGCAATAAAGACAAATACAGAAATATACAGATAGACAGACAGACAGACACTTGTTACCTTCTTACTTATGTATTACCTTCTTTTTTATTTGTAATCTGTAAGAAAAGTGCCACTGACATATTTTGTCCTGGACGACTACCAACAACTTCTCAAAACGGCCGATCTTCACAGAGAATAAACTTAAATTGCTGATTAGATAAAACAATTTAAAGATTTTAACGTTTTTGCAGAAAAACAAAGTCATTCAACCGCGCCCAACACCTACGCGTCATGCGAAATGTATTAAAACCATGTGCCTTTTTCTAATGAATTACATTATTCAATATTCTATCACATTACAAATAAAAAACGTTACCGTCAAAATACATGTACCAAATGAATTGGGCCAGTTTAGAGATCTCGTTATATACGATAATAATGAGTGACTTCAGTTTGTTCAACCATACAAGAATAGTCTACACGATACCGTTAAAGAAAACGATCCATCCAGTGTAATTTATGGAACACGTGTTAATAAGCACTTGTCGACTTTTCTTCATCTGATCTTTTCGAACAGCTTTGACGAAAGAAACAGGTTGTCACACACTGACCATTGATATTTATAACCTGCCTGTCAACGAGACTGTATGTGACGTAAGTAAGCAATAACACCACACAAACACATATACATAATAATTGCAACATTTAATATTAACAAAAAGTATATACAAATTTACTTTAGCAAATTGAAATTCACAAACATCTCAGAAATCACCCAATCAATGCGCAAGTTCTAACTTCAAAACAACATCATTCAAATTATTTGGTCACTTTAAAGAAGAAATATAAACAATTATATTTTCTCTGTTCCAAGGGAAATAACTCGTTCCAAGTACCGCTCATTATACAGCGCCGAGTCAATAATTGTAAATGGTCCTAACAGGAGTGAATAGTTCCCGCACAGCCAATAATGCGTGTGCACATACGACTGGCATTATGTCCCACACAGGAATAAGTAGTTTAAGATCACTTCTCTCAGACTCTTGATTTAGATGGTATTGTTGAATTCTGCAAACAAGATCATGCTCACCATGTTATTGAGTGCTTGAGAAAACTTAATTTCCACACGCAATTGTCTAAATTTTAGAGGGTGGAAATGTCCCTTTACACTTCCGTGGTCTCGTTTGAATGAAAAGCCGTTTGGGTAAACGACCATGGAGCAGATGATCTTCGATTTTTGATTGGAATCTAGAAGTAGCGGTGAAAGTTTTTACCTCCACTCGTCGTATGGGATACTTGGCAGTGTTCCTGGTCAGGGTCAAACAGATATCATTTGCTACTCTAGGTAAGACTTTTACACGTCGCACGTACAGTCTCGGTTCTTCGATTAGGGAAGACCGTGTTACCCCAATTCAGTCTGAGACGCACATCCACTGCGTTCAATAAATACTTGTCTTGCACCCACATGTCGAGGTACAAACGATCCATCATTCCAAACTGCTTCTTTGCTTGATTTGCTTTCATCGGTCTTTGAATCACTGATTGTGGTCAGCGTCATCATCAGCAATCAATGCAGTGTCGTTAAACTTGTTCAGCGTGACGGGTTTCCACACCATAGGAGCATCTATGTGTGTGTTCTTGGTTTCCTTTCGGTGAGTAGAGTATCTACGTATGCTCAGTAAGATTATGTGTCCATGATGCTGCTCACTAGCTTGTTGTTCAGATCCCAATCCCCTTCACTGAACAAAGAATGCAAGAAATTATTGCTGGGTGTCACTCTGGCGGTTTCTCTGGATTCGTATTGTCGTTTTTAACCACATTTTTCCTGCACTTAATAAAGTCTGCTTCGCATTCTGTTGCTCGACTATCACGTTTTGGATGAGTTGCTTTCTTACGACAGGGTTTTGAGCATAATACCCAAACCGTATCCTCAAGTCAATCAAAACCTGGACGTTTACTTTGGCGAATATAATATCTTAGCCGAGATATCATTTTATACCAATATTCACACAGTCAAAGTACGTTTTACTGACGGAAATATAGTGTGGATGAACAAGTTCTCGGTGTACATGATGCGTGTTTCCTTCTTCCTCAACAGCCATTGCAAAATCCACATTGAATGGAATCACTCTCAGCAACGGAGCCTCTGTGCTTTCCACCACATTGTACTCTAAGACATCAAAAGCACACAATCATCAAGTTGAGGCCTTCGTTCAATTGGATGGGTTGTTGAAATTATTTTAATAATCTGCTGTTGTTGATCATGTCATTCGACTGAGGTGCTAGGTTCGTGTTTCCAACCAGAACAGCAAACAAGCTTGGAGAACATTTTGATGGACATCCTTTTGCTGTCGGAAAAATCTATTCGTGAATTATGAGGGGAGAAGGGGGCGCGTATTAGTCGATATTTACGCATTTGTTGGTTCTTGCGACTCCATCGCGAAACTGATCGTTGAATACATTCTAAATCGTATCGAGGATATGTGGAGCATTACAATAATATCCCTCAGGAATTCTCATCTCGAACACATTCAGTTTGGAATTGGCTGCCGTTGACGTTATTCTTTAGTAACTGCCAGGATCTTTTTTGTCCAACTGTTCTTGGACTTTGTTCGTCCAATAATTCCACAAAGAAATGCGTTTGATTCCCGGTGATATTCAAGGCTTGAGTTGAATGACTGACTTCTATTAAGGCCACTCCCCAATGAGCTTTGTGGTCTAGTTGAATGGATTTAGATAATTAAGCCGCGAAACAGCACATTTTTCTGGTAGGAAATACTTCCAGAGAACTGTCGCTGGGTTAAAAAGGAAAATGTATTATTCATATTTCGATCGTTCTCGTGTCCGATGAGTCCCAATTTCAAAGGACTACTTTCCGAACGTTCCAATGTGTGGATGTTACCTTTCTTATTGTTGTTATAGCCGTTACTGGGATAGCCGTCTTTGCTACTGCTACCTTTGCTCTATTTAAATTATGTATTGGGAAGTATATAGCCAATACAACTGCCGAGTTGGCTTATTTCAAACTCAAGTTTCCGAAAACAGCCCCAATCACATAATAAACCACGCCGATCTGACAGGATAAAACGATGCTCTTTTGCTGTTTTTGTTGTTTTTATTTATTGTATGAGTTATTTTGCGTATACGACGGGCATGGGGAGTTGACAATGATGCCAAAACGGGTGCTATCAGCTCTGTTTCATTTGCATCTTTTTTTGTACTGATGAGGATGGCGTCCACACTATCTTTTTTGCCCATACTTTCATTTCTTGTCGAATCAATGTATGCCGTTTTCTGAAACACGGAGTCGAAGAACTGACTGGAAATGTTGAAAAGATTAAGAGTTTGCTCCTCTCAATGGATTTTGCAAGCTCCTTTGAAATTTTTGGTGATTTCGGAAGAAGTGGAGGATCAAAATTTTGTGCCAGGAATGATATTTTGTGTTTTTTATTTGTTAAGACTCTATGGCTCGAAAAAAACGTAACAAAAAGAAAGTGAAACCAACAATGTTTGTAAAATCAACAAACAATTTATTTCTAAATAATTAACGTGAAAATCAAAATATACTTACAGTATCGTGTATTAAAATCCAAATAATCCAATAATTATTAGTGTCCTAATCACAAGTCCTATGTATATAGAAACTATAAAATGTTCCGAATGAATGAATGTTCCAAGTTAATGAATCTTCGTAATGAACGAATGTTCCGAATGAACGAATCTTCGTAATGAACGAATGTTCCGAATGAAAGATTGTTCCGAATGAATGGGTAATCTGGAATGGCATGATGTACCACCGATAATGTAATCCTGATCATCTTTGCGAATGTCCAG
The DNA here is from genome assembly GCA_029931535.1 of Margaritifera margaritifera. Taxonomy (NCBI): domain Eukaryota; kingdom Metazoa; phylum Mollusca; class Bivalvia; order Unionida; family Margaritiferidae; genus Margaritifera; species Margaritifera margaritifera. The sequence continues at coordinate 337,765 of JAQPZY010001644.1, read as the reverse complement.
AAGAATCCGAAAGTTATAAATATAAATTCAAAGGTTGATGAATACTTCAGGTTACTCCATTGGATGTTCCAATAAATAATTCTAGTCGAATTATTTATACAGCATTACAGCATTACGACATTACAGCTCTACAAGATAACAGCACGGCTAATTTTCCAAACATCTGATGATTCCAAAGGCTGAACGTAAAAACAGATCTTTTCAACACAGGATTTAAAATGGAATGACTATAATTCGTATATCAAGATCTTTTATATTCCTTGCAAATGGCATATTTCACAACAGGAAACGTATCATATTACGACCCAGAATGCAATACTAAATGCGTTTATTTAGCGGAAATTTACTCAAGGAATGATCAACAACTCTGACCTTGAACAAAAGGTCAGTAAATACCTTGTTGACATCTTTCTTCAAACTTAAAGTGCGACTTACTATTTGACACAATTTAAAGTACAGTCATAAGCCAAAAGTTTAGGCATATTATAGATTCCATATACATAATTCCGTAACATATTTCACACTTTTTTCAAACATAAAATAGCATGTTTACAAAATCGGGAAATGTATTACCGTAATATGTGTTCCAATCAGAACTACACTCAAACCAAAGGTCTGATTAGTGAAAGATCTCGAGATTTTTGCTTTCTTCTGCTGCCCGAGCAGTGAAAACTTTGCTGCGACCGTTCAAGTAAATGCCTTTAAGTTTAAATTTGGATGACATAAGGAGATTTCTGAATTTTTGTTCATAATTTTGATATGTATTTGGATACAAGGAAATACGCCAGTGCATGAATGCTTGGGTATAAGATCAGACACTGAAGAAAGCTAAGAAAATGTGAGATGTTATAAGTGACAGGATTGGTTATGTATAGATGGAACGGTTTTGGCTACGAGGACTACAGCATGTTATATAAGTTCTAGTGGCTATAATAAATATCTTTACCTGAAAACAACGAAACCGGTTAAAACTTTTTTACCGAGTAAGTTATTCTATATCCAAGGCTGTCATTGGTCACTTAGTTTTGTGAACAAGTTCTCGACACATTCTGTTGACGAATTCAAAAGGTTTCTAACTCTAGCGACTCTCAAACAACACACTTCATTACCCTAAGAGTCAATCACGTAACCCGTCTTCGTCACGATGTGTACATTTCTTTCTACGACCATTATTACAAAAAAGGACTGACGGCAAATTGAAAAACTTGCAAAATAAAAATGAATACATAAATTCTGCAGTCATTAATCTGTAATGAAGGTGGGCATACTTATTTTTTTTTTATAAACCTTTCATTTCAACGACAAAATTATATTGGTTTATATAAAGAAAAAACCCGAACCTGTATAGCCAATTAAAATTATATGCCAGATTGTAGTCTTCCTAACCACATCCGATTATAACATACATAACCAATTATGTCACTTATGACATCTCACCTTTTCTTCGTTTTCTACAGTGTCTGATCTTTAACCCGAGCATTAATGCACTGGCATATTTTCTTGTATCCAAATACAGTACAACATTCCATTCAGATATTCATAAATCCCCATATATCATCAAGAAAGGCTTAAAGGCATTTACATGAACTGTCAGAGCAAAATTTTCACGGCTCAGGCTGCAGAAGAAAGAAAAGATTTCGAGATCTATAACGAATCAGACCTTGGTTTGAGTGTGGTTCTGACTGGAAGCATATATTACGGGGAACTACATTATCCGATTTTATGTTTTTAATAAAGTGTAAAATAAAACACAACATACCATACCCGGAAATTCCTCTCACTCATTTAATGGCATCACCGGTTGTTATGCGTGAGAAGATTAACAGGCCTTACCTCCACTTTGTTACTCTAGGGTATTTAAGCATCCAGCTATCACTCATTGGCTAGGACTCAGAGAACCAGACGTCTGAAGCAGAAGACGCAGTGGCTTCCAGAGAAGTAAAATAGCCATAGAAAAATACTTGGATAGCAACTATTTTGAAATGCATCAATCTTTAGGTAAACGATGTTCTTTCCTGAAAATTATCACATGGTGTAACGATTTGCGTTCGCCCCGTGTGCATCCCACTTTCTCAAAAATGTCCTACAGTCATGTGCAAATTCAGGATTAGGGTTTATAAACCTTTTCTGCCATAGGTCAAATAAACCATATGTTCGAAATTTCATACATCATAACTATCCAGAAAAGATTTGCCACTTTGGATCTCAATACGGAATATTAATTATGATGAATAGTATGTTAAACAAATACACATAACGACGTTTTTGTACATAGAGACTGTCTCCCATACACCCTTATGGGTTCATTTAAAAGAATAGAGGCCGGCAACATGTGGAAGCTTGAGCGACTGGGCCTCTGTCCGGCCACGCCAGTAGTAATATGGGCTCACGCCACTAAGTATAGGCTGAGATAACTTGAACTGTAATATATATATATATATATATATATATATATATATATATATATATATATATATATATATATATATATATATATATATAACAGTTGCATCCAGATTTCATCATTACGTATTCTACAATACACCTGTATACTTCACGTGCTAGATGTGGGTCTTTGTACCCGACAACTGTTGGAGATATACTTAGTAATCCTGATTATGAATTACACAGTACAGTATTCAATCAAAAGTAAATTGGTTCATTATAATAAATATGTACAACACTGAAACGCACACAAAGATGGGACTGAAAAGACTGATGTTTGATATATTTCTCATGCATGACTCATGGACCGAGACTCTGCGTTACTAATGATGACGGCTGTAATATTGATGGCAGGTGACATCAGAGCCACTTGCCCAAGGGAAAGTTTACATTTTTCTGCCCCACATGCGTGGTGATATTTTTTGGCTTATATTCCGCAGCCAATGCCCCATAAAAATGTGTGACTTAAAAGAGGTCGCTAGCTCGATATTTTCTTCTTTTTGCCATTATTACGCATTTTCACTCATTTAGTCTCTGTTAGGCGTTTTTGTTTCTGACTACTGTTGTTTCTGGTGTCAAAATAGTTATAAAATTGTTAACTGCAGTGGTCGAAAATTGGTGCCGAATCGGGACTCCATGAGTGACTAGTAACTCCGACCTCACATATCGGTAAATAATCAAGCTATCGACATTTGCAATTTGAAGTTTGCATTGTCATCATCATAATCATTACCATTATCGTTATTATCATAATAATTTTAGTCATCATTATCATCATTAATATTACTGCTGGTAGTAGTAGTAGTAGTAGTGGTGATAATAGTAGTAGTAGTAGTGGCAGTAGTAGTGGTAATAGTAGTAGTAGTAGTGGTAGTAGTTGTAGTAGTGGTAATAGTAGTAGTAGTGGTAATAGTAGTAGTAGTGGTAATAGTAGTAGTAGTGGTAATAGTAGTAGTAGTGGTAATAGTAGTAGTAGTGGTAATAGTAGTAGTAGTAGTGGTAGTAGTTGTAGTAGTGGTAATAGTATTAGTGATAATAATAGTAGTAGTAGTGGTAATAGTAGTAGTAGTGATAATAGTAGTAGTAGTAGTGGTAGTAATTGTAGTAGTGGTAATAGTAGTAGTAGTGGTAATAGTAGTATTAGTAGTGGTAGTAGTTGTAGTAGTGGTAATAGTATTAGTGATAATAATAGTAGTAGTAGTGGTAATAGTAGTAGTAGTGATAGTTATAGTAGTAGTAGTGGTAATAATAGTAGTAGTAGTAGTAGTGGTAATAATAGTAGTAGTGATAATAGTAGTAGTTGTAGTGGTGGTGGTGGTAGTAGTATGAGGAGGAGTAGGAGTAGGATTATTAGTATTATTAAAATCGGATTTTACTTCAATTTAACAAAACGACGTGTTTTTATTAATACAATGTTTCACTTAGCCCTGAACGCTTGTCTGTTAAAGGTGAATCAATTTCACACGATGAAGCACTGACCACACTAGATTCCTGAATAATAATAAAAATAAATCCTCTATACATATATATCATTATCACAGTAATGCGATCTTGATTGCGGGATCACGTCGAGTTGTCAGCATTAGAAAATCCGGATCATTACGAGACGCGAAGCGTCGACTCATGATCCGGATTTTTTATGCTGACAATGAGACGTGATCTAGCAATCAAAATCGCATTACTGTGATAATGATATTTTTGTTATATACCTATCAATTTTCAGATAATTTTATAAATCACTATTTGTAGCTTAAAAACAGAAGAAATTGCTAAACATTTCAACCTCTTTATTGCGAACTTCATCTTAAAGCATAAACCGAATTACTTTTTGATAAGGTGACATGCGCATGAATATTAGTTTTATGAATGAAGCTTGTGAAACAACTCTCACTCAGTTTGACTACCATCACTGCCAATAACACAAATTCAGGAAGAAAATTGGGACTTAGGCTATTCTATACATCTTGCTTGTACAATAAAAACTCCGCATCAAATTTCACTAATTTTGCCTGATAGCTAGACATTTGTAGAATGTATCTTCGTTGATAAATAATTTTGCGCCCCAAAAATAGCATGTTGTCTCAGTAAGCTAATAAAACCTGGAATACTTTGGAAATCACATGTGAACAATATGTTTAAAGCTTAGCAAGAATTTGTGTTACATAAATGCTAAATTTATAACATAATGCAAGAGAGAGAGAGAGAGAGAGAGAAACACAATGTGATTCTTACTGGTTCCAAATTTAATAAAAATCTGATCAAATGCAAATGTTCTATTAACCTGTGTTATTTTCTGATCGCAAGGGCCAAGGTGAAGTCAGCTCTAGAACACCTATACAAAGATAGTGATTTTGAACCGGTCTAAATATTTCTTATTAAGGACATATAACATCGAGTTGATCTTATTGTGATAACTTCGGTTCTTTTCTATTTTAAAAGCCGATTTATCCAAGTGCTACAATTATAATCGTACAAATCAGATTACTTGAGCAGCAAACAAATTGACTACAACGTCTACCAAAAACAAGGTCGGTTCACAGTCGTTGTTGAAAATAAAACCTTAAGGCGTCAACAAGAAAACATCACGAGCATAGTCATCATCTTTAATGAGTCAAATTACTACACACATGAACGCGCGCGCGCGCTTCATTCAAACTCACGTTGTCATAGGCCTATAGCTTTGAGCATTAGACGTATCAGATTACTGGGGCACATTCCATGTTAAATTCTAAATTTTGTCCGGGACGCAATAATGTGAGCCAAAGATTCATGTTGAACTAAATTTCTTGCAAGAACAGTTCTATTGGACTCCGGGTATATTCAGTGTTTAATATGAACAAAGAGAAAATAAAATAACAGAAAGGCCCACATACAAACATACAAATATATGTGCATGCATCTTAACTTCCTAATCTGAGACATCGAAATCTTTAGGATATTCAGAGAATTGCAGTATTTCTCCTAGCATCTTTTACCATTGCGCACCCATTTTAGTGACATGACCATGGTGGGGTGGGGGTGGCTTTTCCCCTACGCTATTGTGCCACTCTGCTAACTTTCAGTGCCTCTTCTTTCATCCCTCTCCACTGTTTACAACTGATTGAGTTATGTTAATTAGTACGCTTTCATCACGCTTGATTGAGTTATGTTAATTAGTACGCTTTCATCACGCTTAAAATTGAACAAATAGGTCACCAAAGCCGGTTATATAACACTTGAATCTAAGGTAAATGTCGAATGAGAAGTATACTTAATCGATTACAATCCCATAAATTACTTTGACAATTAGACCCCAAGGCAATGTACACTAATGGGAGAAAACTATGCATTGAACCTGTCCGAAAAATGGGTCTTAGCTTATAGTTCCTGACAAGTTTTGATAGTTGTCAGTTCATAATTTAATGACATGTAAATAGTTTACTACTCTAAAATCAATCTGAAAAGTGACTGAAAATCTCTACCGCCATTTTATTCGTATTACTCCATTCTCAAAATGGCAAACCCAAGCACCAAATGCTATTCATTGGCTATAACATTCTTTTTAACGAGGCATATGTAGTGACCTGGTAAACACACATATAGGGCTCTTAAATAAATTGAATCAGTTCACTCCATGAATTTAGAGGTAGCATCAAAGAAGAAGAAGAAATAAGGGCGAAAAATACGATTTGGAAACTTGTTGTATGTCACCTATACTCACAGTAATTGATGACAGTCATAATTACCTGTAAGATTTTTCATTGTGCTTGTTACTAATCATGCATTTGAATTTCTTTCAAAATATTAATGATGCATATATCTTCTGCTAACACTTACAGAGATTTCCCCAAATGTCTGCTTTTAAAAATGTGAAGACGAATGACTCCATCAAGGTTTGCTCAGCAGTCGTCCAACTATACTCCCCACACCAGACAAGAACTGTCACTATTCATTAATAGGTGCCAGCATCAGAGGATGGAGCTAGTAATACAATCTGGTATTAAACTGTGTTTAAGTTATAACTACATATAATAGTAGATTAAACATAATAGTAACAGGAGTACAGTTGGAGGACTGCTGAACCAACCTTGATGGGGTCATTCACCTCCACATTTTTTAAAAGCAAACATTTGGGGAATTCTCTACGAGTGCTAAGGAAAGATGAAACAATGAAAGTTGATACTGATAGAGACTGCCGGCAACCGATTCTACTGTGTAAGTTTGTATTATCACACTGATATTTCTGTAAGTTACAGGTATCCATGGACATGTGTGTAAAAGACCCAAATCTTCCACTTACAAATATGAATGTACAAATTCAAATAGAGAAGAAAACTTACATATTTTTAATCCATATGCTGTGGATATTGTCCAAAGAACTAGAACACCCACTGAGAATATCTCTATAGTCGCCTTCATCTTCACACATGCTGGTCTTGTTTTACTGATGTCATCATTATGCGTAACACTGATTTTATAAATGTTTTTAAATGTATCTACTCAAGGCAGTATCCCGGTTCAGTCTGCTTTTACCTGGGCACTGGGACACACGCACTGACTGTTAACAGTGAGCCCTAGAATAGAACGTCGAAACAACTATAACACTGGATACCAGCTGTAGTAATGACATCGCATATTGCAGTAAATCTATAAAAAAAAATTTTTTATCTGGAATGTTCCTGATTGATTTATATCAAATTTTATTGCCACGGCTAGCATTTACTCAAGAGAGTCCACTGCACCTGAGCTACAAGATTCGCTACTCTTACAGTCAAAATGCATATAGCTACAGAAAAAAATCATGCAAATAGATTACGTTAGAGAAAATCAAAAACTTACATCTGATAGGTTTAAAATGTTCATTTAATTCTCTTTTCAAAAGTATTATATTCTTCTCATTATAATTATATTTTCATCAAACTTTCTATTTCGTTCAAAATAATATCCCCGTCATTTCATTTCTCCCGTAACCTTGCTGGTCGTAGGGGCGCCACTGATGACTTTGCGACAATCTCTCTCCATTTCGCCCTGTTTTCCACTGCTCTTTGGGACTTTGCAAAGTCCATGCCTGTCCACTCTTTGATATTGTCTTCCCATCTCTTCTTCTGTCTGCCTCGTTTTCTCTTTCCTCTCACTGTGCCCTGTAGGATTATCTTTGACAGGCCAGTTGAGCGTGAGACGTGACCATACCATCTTATATTGCGTTTCTTTACAGTGGTGAGCAGATCTTCATAAGGTCCAATTGCACCTTGGATTTTAGTGCGCACCTCCGCATTAGAGACATGGTCTAAGTATGAGATTTTCAGGATCCTTCGATAACATCTCATTTCTAAGGCATGGATTCTTCTCACTAATTCTGCTGTTAGGGTCCATGTCTCACATGCATATAGGAATATGGACATGAGGAGGGAGCGCATAAGCTTGATCTTGGACCAAAGCGTGATGTTGCTGTCTTTCCAAATAGGCTTCAGCCTAGCGAGAGCAGCTGTTGTCTGCGCAATCCTGGAAAGAACCTCAGGTTTTGTACCTTCATCAGAGGCGATAGCACCTAGGTACTTGAAGCTTGTTACTGTGCCCAGCTTCTGTCCATTCACTCTTATTTCCTTTTGGATGCCACTCGGGTTGTTTGTCATTAGGTTTGTCTTTTCAGCGTTGATCTCCATCCCATATCTTAGTGATGTTTGATTGAGACGGTTCACTAAGGTTTCCATTTCTTCTTCATCTCTTGCTAAGCCATCGATATCATCAGCGAAGCCCAGGTTGGTGATTGTTCTGCCTCCAACACTGACACTGCCCTCATGGTTTTCCAAGTCGTCGGACATGATCCCTTCCAGGTAGATGTTGAAGAGAGTGGGTGAGAGAAGGCACCCCTGTCTGACTCTGACAGTGGTTCTGAACCAGTCTCCTATGTTGCCATTGACGAGAACTGTACTAGTCGCTTTGTCATAAGGGTTTCTATAGTGCGGATTAGTTTTGCGTTAATGTTATATATCCGCATGGTGGATCACAAGGCTGCATGCCATACCTTGTCGAAAGCCTTCTTGAAGTCAATGAAGACATGATAGAGGTTATGTTGATGCTGGAGATACTTTTCACAGAGAATTCTAAGACTGAAGATCTGTTCTGTAGTGCTACGTCCTGCTCTGAAACCTGCCTGTTCTTCCGCAATGATGTGCTCTGCTTGGGGTTTCAGTCTATTGGGGATGATCTTAAGCATAACATACTATGCAATATCCCCGTAAATTGTATTACATATCGTACTTATTAAAACATTCTGGATAATCGGAATAATATTCCCGTAAATTGTATTAAATATCGTACTTATTAAAACATTCTGGATAATCGGAATAATATTCCCGTAAATTGTATTAAATATCATACTTATTAAAATATTCTTGATAATCGGAATAATATCCCCGTAAATTGTATTAAAATATTTTTGAAAACCGAATAATGGAGGAGAAAATGATGAACGCAGTATTTTAATGTAATTAAATACATAATTATCAAATTGCTTCCATTTGTATTGAAATCTTATGGTTTTTCACATCATATAAAAAGCCATCAGTTGAACAGTATAGAATTTATGTTGATTATCAGGAAGCCTCATAGATAATTATGCAGTTTAGTGGTGAGTTAGTTAGTTACTTACTTAGTTACTTAGTTACATAGTAGCTGGGACATACTATGCACATATTATACTCCCATTTAGTAGGTAAACAGGTTATTTGTTAGTATGGGTGTTTGTTTTGTTTGAAATAAAACTTTAGTTAAGTTTTTATGCATATGATATTTTTATGAAGTCAGTTGTTACATTTTTTGAAACATTCTTTATACAGTGATTCCCAATTTTGAAGGGATTTATATATGATGCGGCCACTTGCCCAATAAGAAATAGCCATATCGCCTATCTTTTCCCTCCGTCCCCCCCCCCAAGGGGTTGGGTGTGTGGTACCCTGTTTTGTACTCTTATTATTAAACTTTATTTTCATACACTACATGTACTTGATGTATCTCAAGCGAACACTATTTTTTTTATTAGTAACATTTATAGTACTAGCCAGGACTCACCAATAACAATTATGCAGTTGTAAATTGAATAATTACGCATCGCCGTATGGCGGTCAAACACTATTACATACCGATGCTTATGGACCGCCTGCCAGTACTATCACTGTCAAAGGTTTAAGGCATCACATGATTTACATGCGCACTGGAATCTTGTCCAACATTCAGGCCTCATGTACGTCACCTAGCCGACTACCACTATATAACATATACAAATTCAAATCGTCATAACTGTAACATGTTTCAACCATTTTTCATGAAATGTTCAGTATACACCAAAATAATTAATACTGATTCACACGGGCTAATGGTCAACATAAAATACTCTGATTTTATATGAGGTACTATGCTAATTAATAAGATATATCTGCTCTGGCGATAGGTCAATTCATTGAGTAGACTTATGAATATATTATATCATATTAAGCCTGGTCTTACATATGTCGAGGGTAAAAAAGATCGATTCACATTTTCTGTGGGATGTTTACATGATGCGGCCACATGCCCAGTGAGGGATGACCATATCGCCTTCCTTCTCACTGGGGGAGGGGGAAGAGATGATGGACTGTGGCTGTCGCCAAAGTCTGGAACAATCCCTCTAAAAGTAATGCCATAGTGCATCATCCCCACCTAGCACACCGTCAGAAATAACATCATTTTTATGTAATCTATTCATGGATTAATAGTGTCATTTATTGTGCTCTTATATTCAGTACACATTTCCGTAGCCTTGGTACGTCAGTTGATTGAGAGTCAGACTCATAATCTAAGGATTGCGGGTTCGATATCTTCCCAGGCCAGCCTGGGTCGGTTGCCTCATTGTGTCCTTGGAAAATGCACTTAATTTCCAACCTACCATGCAGTACTCATTTCATATCTTATTAACCCATAAGTACGTCAAACAGTTCCATATGCTCACTGAAGTGTCCATCACAAAATTATTCCAGTTCGCATGAGTACATGCATGTCATACTCATTCGTTTGTACATATATATACAGCTGAACTTTATGTCATAAAATTGGCTTACTCATTTATATATCCATATATCTCTAAATTGCGTGTACTTTACGTAAGCCCTCCTAACTCGTATGTTGATATATGTATTGAGCTCATTTGTATGCTCAGAAGTATTTCGTTCGTTATTTCTTTTTGATACTATAATCTCAGATCAAGGAAATAAATATGTGGGTGCAGACAACTAATTCAATTCGCATAGACCTGAACGTTAATATTTGGTTATATGACTACACTTTTGTGGTAATATCGGCAAATCACGCTTACACCTTATGAATGGTGCTATATGAGAGAAAACGTTTACATACGATATGCTGCTCTCCTCGTTTGTGACGAAAATTCCTCTGTAGGTGACTACTGTACAAATCCAGCCCGCTACGATCTCACCGTTTACATACAGTAGTAGCTATGTGGCGACAGCGATAAAATAAAATTGGTTGTAGTTACAAGTCTATCCATGCGTACAATTTACATATATATACACAGGCTTCTTCTGAAAAATTACGTTCATTTTTTTCCCTGTAATTATTTTCAGCCAATCAGCAACCTTCATTCTCTTAAATACAGTATTTAATATATCAAACACATAGGCTGGTTCTGTAGCTCATAAAATAATTAGTTGCCTGTGACCATCCTCATTGTCCCAAAATAAACACGTATCATCGTTAATAATGAGCAACCTCTTGCAGTTGCTTGGGGCAAACGAGGCGATATTCAGCGCGGTCCAAAAATTATTAACATAAACTAATAGATTTGTCAAGCATTTTGTGTGGTTTCAAACTTTTCTGCTATGACTCCTGATGCGTATGTTTTTGTACCCAACATACATCATTTGAGTTGAAATTAAAAGTCACCTACACCTCCACCCACCCCTCCACGATCAGCTCCAACTTTTTTGTATCTTATCTATTAGGATGTAGCAAAACATGTTTCTGCTATCAATACTTGTTACTTACTCGCTGATACTATTACAATATTGTATGCACAATTTTCTTTGAATGTTTCATTAGCCTGTATAAAATTGTGCTTGTATCTATTTATTGTCTTTCATTACTCACGTCAGTCAGATCATGTAAGTAAAGATTATTGTTAATGAGGAGAGAGCTTGAAATAAGCTTAAGTTTGTTACTCAGTCCTCTTTTTCTCTTGATGTACTAGTTTTATGTACTTTCGATGGTGATGTTAGCAAATAAATACTGTTTTAATCAAAGTCCCTATGTAGTGGGCGTATACCCGTGAAAGATTAATTTGGTCCTGTCTCAATTTTAAACAAGTAATTATGTGTTGGATAAAATACGAGTGAGAGGGCATCTCCCCCCCCCCCCCCCCCAATAATGGCTGTGGCGTAAGCAGAAGCACTTTATAGGGAGAATACCTTCTCGCTCATGGTTAATCTCACATAAAATTGACGTCACAACATTGAAAGTAGGTTTAGGAGAAAATATGGGGCTTATAGGAATTTAACATTACGTTTGTGACGCTGTGGGGTTTATGGGAATTCAACATTAGCGTTTGGGTCACTATGGGAAATTAACATAACGTTTGGGACTGTATGAGAGTTATGTGAATTTAACATTAGCGTTTGGGACGGTAAGTTTATGTTACCTGGATTTCTGCGAATTTCGGTTGTCTTTAAATTAGCATTTCCTGCTCTGAATACTAATTTACTTAAGATATTTCATACATACCTTACGCAAAATTCACAGATGATGAACTAATTAAAATAGTAAAAGATTCACCTGAACAAGAAGAATAAATTGTCTGGATGTTTACTTGACCAAAAACAAGAAAAAGAGATAAGGGGATGTAATTTTTTTTTTTTAATTTTGAAACTGCATGGACTTTGTTCACACTTCGTGATTGTTATGTGTCCTTTGAACGTCATAGCATCTAATATATTTGACAGATCTAACTGTACGTTCACAATAATCATTATAGCCTTTCTTCTCTACGTAAAGTTTATGCACTTTGTTCTTTTTTGTCCTCTACAGTTTCTAGTCGCACTCATATATTGTTTATTTATAAGCCTTGGGAATTGCTCTATTCATAACGTCGGGCTTAACCCAAATTTAAACAAGTAACTGGATTTCTGTAAATTGTTGTTGAATCTTACGATGCTACCCAATTTCACTGTCACTCGGTTACAAAATAGATACCGTCACTGCCAACATCATAGTCCAATTTCACTTTTGAGTATGATATATATTGTTGGAATTTTACAGTTATGTTTTCATCTTTGTCCTAACCATGTTGACCTAAGATTATTTGCTCTATTAGCTTCTTTGCAGTGTATGACACTGTCAAAAAGACTGTACTGGATGTTCTGTTTTGTACCAGTACACCTAAAATGCAGATCACATATGATCTAATTCTTTAATTTAACCTTGCAATACCTTCATCTGTCTGACCATTACTGTCTTGAAGAAAGATGTATGTTTAACCTGTTGGCTCGTCCTTACCTATCTTAGAATTATATTTAATCAGCTGACAGTCTTCTCATCTTCTCCAGTATTCGACAGTACCAGATCCATAGTTATATTACGTTTATAAGTATCAAGCACAACGGCAGATGTCGACTTCCAAAGACTTTGGCATACAGTTTTATGTTCTTCTGGCCATTAATCCAATTAATATTTCGCTTTTTCTATATAATATTTGGTCTGGTCTCAGCGAAATAATATTTTGATAAAATTGTTACGATTAGGGGTAATGTAACAAAAGAAAGAATTATTCAAACAAGCTTTCAAGATTTACAAACACAAATTTAATTTCTTAAAATATTAAATATTTCAAACAAACAAAGTGAAAGAATTAAAAATAACTTCCAGTTTAGAAATTCCTAAATGAGTCCTAAATTGTTCTAATGTTCACTGATCCGGAAGTTAATCCAAATTATTCAGAATGGAGAATATTCCGAATGAAACCACCAATGTGCTGTCGTACCAACAAGAATCAGTTATATCCAGTTGTTATTAATTCCAAGTAATCCTTGTGAATATAGAATATCACACAAGTTCTAGAGATGTTTCTGCTAATTGCAACGGAGCTGAATAATTCTTAAATATCAGTAGTTAATCCCAAAAATGTACTGTCTGGAAAATATTTCTGAAGTAGCAGTACTAAATCCAAAATGTGCTGTATAATAATAACTCTGAAGCATAATATCACATACAAAGAACCAATTTCGTTAAAGACCTCTCAAGCTGACGAAACTATGTAGAATGACGAACGCTGCGATTACATCTAATTTTATAGTTTCTGAACTGCGTCATTGAAATACAAATAAAATCCATTTCTTATTCCGTCCCAGAATAACAACTAAGTATTACGATCTTACAATCTAACTTCTCGTCAACAAAAAGGAATCATCCTCTGAATTGAGAAATCCAGGTCAGAACATTGAATCCAGGTCAAAATGATAATACATTTTAGCACGAGCTAGTCACGTGACATGACTAATGTTTCACGGACAATATTGATTTTCCCAGGACCAATGTACTGGGTCACATTTAAATTACCGTATGTGTGTACTCTGCAAAACTACACCTATTAGACTATTATACAGAGGTCATAAACTAATAAAACTATACCATTATTTAAAAGAAAGATACATAATTCTGTAATACCTTCCCCCTTTTAAAAAGAAATGTTTCATACAATAAAACGTTCTTTTGGCAAATACTTCTAACATATATATAATTGATTGCATTAAAAAAATAATAATACACGATACAGTCATGTATACAAAACACTGTAATTGTAGTATTATGCACGTGTCAGTGCATCAGCAATGAAATTTTCCTGACCAGAGAAACTTGGTCTTCTTACTAAGCAAATTGGTCATGGGATCAGCTATCATGGAAAAATTGGAACAAAATTTCCGATAATAACCGGCCATACCCAAAAATCGCATCAGTTGCTTCTTACTGATAGGCACAGGGAACTCAGAAATAGCCGTAACCTTAGCTTTTATTGGTTTTATTTGTCCATGTCCCACAACATGCCCTAAAAAGGTAACACAGGCACGACAAAAGTCACTTTTATTTAAATTAATGGTCAAATTTGCTTAGCTGAGTCTTTTGAAGAACTGCTTAATAGTTTTCATGTGATCTTGCCACGTGTCGTTGTAGATGATGACGTCATCGGTGTAAGCATCACAATTCCTTATTCCAGATGTTATCATATTCATCAAACGTTGGAAAGAACTTGGGGAACCCTTCATCCCAAATGGCATCACTTTGTTTTGGTAAAATTCATCTGGAGTCACGAATGCTGAAATTTCTTTTGCTCTCTCCGTAAGTGGAATTTGGTGGAATCCCTTCAATAGGTCAAATTTTGTGACGTATTTGGCATTTCCAATCCTGTCAATACAGTCATCAATTCTAGGAATTGGAAATGAATCTGTCTTGGTGACGCTATTTACTTTTCGATAATCAGTACACATACGGTAAGTCTTATCTGGTTTGGGCACTAAAATACATAGTGAACTCCAGTCACTTTTACTTGGTTCAATAAAGTCATTTTCCAGTAAATACTGAATTTCTTTCTTCAGATCGTCTTGTTTGAGAGGATTCATCCTATACGGATGTTGCTTTATAGGCATTGAATTTACTATTTCGACATCATGGAAAATCATATTGGTTCTTGTGGAAAGATCTGGAAACAAATGTTCGTTTTCTTTTATTAGCTGTTTCAATTCGGTAATCTCGGGTGGCAGTAGATGAGATAGTTTCTGGTCCAGGTTATCCAGAATTTCCGAATTTCGAAGAGTAGTCACTTCGTAATCAGTATCCGATTTCTCATCTTCATTCAGGTTTTGGACGTGTAGGACAGGTACTACTTAATTAATTGGACAATTTATGTGGCTATCTCTATCTACATATTGTTTAAACATATTAATATGCCAAAGTTGTCTCTGCTTCCTCCTCCCAGGAGTATTAATAAAGTAATTTAAATCACTCACTTTCTTATGAATGGTATAGGGGCTATAATACTTAGCCTGAAGAGGAATTTGGGGTATGGGTAGTGTTACGGAATTATGTATCATTTCTTTTTTAAATAATGGTATAGGTTTATGATCTCTACATATTAGTCTAACAGCTGTCGTCTTGCAGAAAGTACATATACGGTATTTCAATGTGACTCAGTACATTTGACTTAGGAAATATTGTCGCTTGTAGCATTAGTATATCACGTGATTTAGCGCGTGAGGGTTGAACTTCTGACCTAGATTCTATGATTCCATTAAGAGTCAATACATTATTGACTGGTATAAACGTTAGTGCATACGTACTTTAGCGGTGTCACGCATAACCTAGTTTCTGATCGGTTCGGAGAGGGTTGTAATCTAAAAGGATTAAATTGTTTTAAAGTCGCAATACAGTTTAAATTGGTTTTTCCTTATTCTGTTTTGCGCAGTCAGAAGCTATATAACAGGATGTATTGCTGTGTTTGAGATTCATTCATAGTTCGTTCAGCCTGAGAGGTCATAAACGACATTGGTTCATTATGTGTGAGGATATTCTACTTCAATTATATATATATATATATATATATATATATATATATATATATATATATATATATATATATATATATATATATATATATATATATATACGGTACATTTAGGAATTAGTATTGTTTCTTAAACTTTAATAATTATACAGTTCCGTGGAATTATCGGAAACATTTCTAGAACTTGTGATATTCCATATTCATAAGGACTATTTGGAATTTATAACATTTGGATATAACTGATTCTTGTTGGTATATCAGTGCAGTGAAGGTTTCATTCGGAATCTACTTCATTCGGAATATTAGGATTAACCTCCGGATCACTGAACTTTGGAACAATTTAGGACTTTTAAGGATATTCTACACCATGAGTTATTTTTAATTCTTTCACTTTGATTGTTTGTTGAAATATTCTAATATTTTAGGAAATTAAATATTTGTATTTTAAATCTTGAAAGCTTGTTTGAATCTTTTCTTTTGTTACATTTACCCCTAGTCGTAACTGAAGAAATTGTGGAGCTCGTCTTGGGATTAGAAATTTGAATAATTTCGGGATCCTAATTTGAATATTTTGGGATTTAAATTTAATTAAATATTTTCGAGGTTTTGATATTTCAGAGATTTTGATACTTCGGAAAGTTTTCTTTTTATGATTTGAATTTCATTGTTTGAAATTATAGTGGTCTTTTTGATTTCCCGATTAAGAAATAAAGAGAAACGAACAGGCTTTCATCATGACATCTAAAGTAGAGAGTTTCATAGCTGATCCTACCCAGGAGAAATTTGAGTCCTTAAAGAAGGACGAATTACTTCAAATTGCTAAACATTATAGTCTGACTGAAGCAACGGCTTCCATGTTGAAACAAGATATTAGGAGTATCTTGATACAATATTTGGTACAAACAGGTGTTTTTGAAGAGAGAGTTTTAAGAGTAAAGAAATCTCCGTCTAGTTTGGGAATGAAATTACAGATAGCTAAGGACATAGAGTTAGAAAAGCTCAGATTACAATGGGAACAAATGCAGATGCAAGAAAGAAGGGAGGAAAGGGAAAGGGAAATACAAAGAGATGATAGGGAAATGCAGGATAAAGTAAGAGATAGAGATAGAGAAATGGAGTGGAAAATAAGAGAAAAGGAATTGCAGGAAAGGGAAAAAGTTAGAGAATTTCAGGAGAGATAGAAGGAACGGGAATTTAGATTAAGGGAATTAGAATTGACCGGTAAAGGGCACTCTCATGTCAATACGGGTTCATACTTTAGTATAGCCAAACATCTCAGACAGGTCCCCCCTTTTAGAGAAAAGGAGGTTGACAAATATTTTATCTGTTTTGAGAAAATTGCTGAGAATCTGAAATGGCCGAAAGATTATTGGACCTCATTATTGCAGAGTATATTTACTGGCAAAGCTAGTGACGTATATACTGCACTTTCAACTGAACAATCTGCTGATTATGAAGTGGTCAAAGAATATGTCTTCAGGGCTTATGAGTTGGCACCTGAAGCTTATCGTCAGAATTTTAGAAATAGTAGAAAGTAAACTACCCAGACTCATTTAGAATTTGCTTAGGAAAAAGAGCGTTCGTTTACGAGATGGTATACGTCTAAGAAGGTTGATAAAGATTAGAATAATCTTAAGCAACTGGTATTGATTGAAGAGTTCAAGAATTGTGTCAGTAGTGACATTAGAGTATACCTTGAGGAGAAAGTTGTTGAAACCTTAGAGAAAGTAGCTTATGCAGCTGATGTATATTTTTCGATTCACAATGTTCCATTTGTAAATGAATTTTCCTCTCAACAAGCTTTTGTTAAGAAACCATTTCAGACTCGTTTGAGTAATTACGGACCTCAGGCTGATGTAACTATGGAGAATCAAATTTCTGATAAGGAGTATCAGAAAACCTTATCAACTCGTTGATCCATGCTAGGCTTGTCAGTTATAAGTGGATTAAGCACGACCTTATCTCCCGCTAGTAATAAATGGATGCCCTTTATATGCAAAGAAGCCACAGTTCCTATGGTCACTGGGCCCGAAACTAAGTCTGATGACAAATTACCACAATGAAGAGGGACATTAACATATCCACATTCTACCCCCTGTATTAAAATACTTTCACTAGTAGAAGATTTCAAAGAAAAATGCAAAGTACTATCTAACAAAAGACTCTGAGAAGCTCCTGTGTCACTTAATATCTTGATAGGAGTAGTCTTATCCAAGTCACCAACAAGTGACACCGAAC
This sequence comes from Margaritifera margaritifera, assembly GCA_029931535.1. Taxonomy (NCBI): domain Eukaryota; kingdom Metazoa; phylum Mollusca; class Bivalvia; order Unionida; family Margaritiferidae; genus Margaritifera; species Margaritifera margaritifera. The sequence goes on along the minus strand of JAQPZY010001644.1, from coordinate 319,503 downwards.
CCTTCGACATGAATGGTTCGTATTTCTTCATTGCAAAATCAGACTGAGGTATGCAAGCCTCCAAAACAAGTATCGTCCTTGATACATGACCCTGACATTGACTTCTTATAAACTAGAGCATTTGGAACTGCTCTATTAGAATTTCGTTGCTTAGTTTCCAACCTAAAGAAATCAGAAATAACGTGTCCTTTCATCTTACAATAGGAACACGTGGGAAGATATAAGGTTTCCTGATCCATCTTATCAGAAATTTGATTCAACAATTAAAGATATTTGTTGTGGAATTTATTTGTGAGGACCGTGGAGAGGGCAAAACAATGAAAATGAAGATGTTGTTGTATCCAAGGCAAATAAGGAAGACAAAAGTATATATTAACACAAAGAAAAGAGAGGTAAATCGTTTCAAATTACCCACCATGAAACTTTCACGTTTTTCTAGTACAACAACAGCCGAAAACTCACAACAGTCAATTCATACTTATCCTTTCATTAATACTTGTGGATCTATGAAAATATATAACCAGACTGCATTTTAAGTTTACACATAAGTTTCCAAAACATTTCGTGGCATCAAGATTTTGTGTTCAACCGGTAATCGACATACTAATAGGTGTGTAATATCCGAAGATAGCTATTAAATCTTTTGTGTCTTTGATTCATAAACGTTATTGTTTGCCAAAGAATTCCATAATGTATTTGACATGCATGTAAAATTTACTCCAATATCTAAATCTCAGATGAGATAGTGAAACAAGATAAAGCTCAGATAAGATACAGAGACAAGATAAATCTTAGATGAGATATAGAGACAAGATAAATCTCAGATGAGATTGAAACAAGATATTAACATTTTGGGCAACCATGGTATGCCTCAATATCCAGCTTACATTTAAGAAAATTACATTAGTAGTTTAAGTCAACAAGAAGGCCAGGACCTGCGTGTCGAGCCCATGATCCAAGCATTGCTGTAAAACGTGCGACCTTGACCCCATTGACAAAAGGTTGAGCGAGCATGTCGCAGAATAGATCGGTTTAGCTTCAGCGTGATTCGTCCAGACTATGAAGAACATCCATCAAGGGGTTTAGGAATATAAACAAATGAAGGCACTTTGACCACAACCTTAATGTAAATTTTCTATCACTAAGCCGTTTTAGAGTGCAAAAGGGGCAAGTGAACATGTTGTGCAATGAACTGTTGTAGCATCATAATTTTTCGTGCAAAGTATGTTCAGAATCTATAGATGACTTTAGGAAATATATACAAATAAAACCTGTAACCTATACCTTAACAAAATGTTGTTGACAAACACCGATGTATACACTGGAAAAGTGACCAAGTAAAAATACATTAATAAATTAAATATATCGATAAATCAATATTCAATATAACAAGCAAACCTTTGAGCCTGCTAACACTATACAAGTTACGGGAGTCTTGCAAGATTTCGACTTTTACTCATATGTGAATAATATTTAAAATGTAACACAGCTAGGCCGATGGCATCCATATCATATAGGGGTGTGATATGGCCCTGGAATGTGATAATTAGATCCATATCACACCCCCTGATCCGTATCATATCCCTGATCCGCATCATACTCCCGATCCGTATCATACTCCTGATCCGAATCATACCCCTGATCCGTATCATACCCCCTGATCCGTATCATACCCCTAATCAGTATCATACTCCCGATCCAAGTCATGGTCTCGTCACTTTACGTATTGTGTCTCATGACTGCTCATTTAATGTGTTGACGTGTTCTTCTGCTTGTTTGAATTTTGACAAAATCGAGTCGAAAATTTCAGATGGCAAAAAATGCACCAGATGAATTATACCAATGTGTTCTGATTACAACTGCACGTAGAAAGTGCAGATGAGACGGACTTGCTGTTGGAAGAGGTACGAGTTAAGCAAGTGTGGCTGACTGAAACATAGTTTCGAAACTAGCTTCTTTAATACCGTAAAAATAATGATTTTTTTTAAAAAGAAAATGTCTGAAAGGAAATGTGCAACCGTTGGGTCTTGGTATAGAAAATAAGTTATTGATCATTTGTAACACTTTATGCCTATTGGCCTTGTCAAGATGTAACGTTATCAACATAACCGGCTTTCTATAGATTGAAATTCATATTTTACATAATTGTAAAATTCATAAAAAGTAGACGTATACAGCATAATCAAGTAAACATTCTCAAACCTTGAGGAGAAGAAAAAACAAAGCAAACAGTTTCAGAAAACACCAGTTTATTTAAAATAACCAAAACTTGGTTTCTCTCAAGAGATGAATGTGACGGGATTAAACAACATGTGTATGATAAAGCATTTATCACACAGCAAGTTTAAAATGATACCCGGTATCAACCCTCGACTGATATCAACCCTCGGGTACTCGGGTTCATATGGGTCATAATATGAAAATTACCATATGACAATCTCTACACATTTCATTACCTTAGACTAGAGGCATGCTTTGATCTGTTTTTGTAAAGTTTGTCCAACATGAAAAGGTTATTGACAGGATAATTTTGTTGCAGAACTTACAATAACTTTAAGATATTATGCATCAAAGTAAAGGAATGGTGAAAAATGTGCTCACGTAAATATATCCCAGCCTCACCCGCATCCCACCCTTACACCATGATGAAGATGAGACTGTAGCCAAAAAAGGGTCCTAACTCCATAGCGTGAGTACAATTATTGGTCAACATGCATATATTTTGATTTTTTCAATAATATGAAGTAAGTTTCACACTAATCCACCAAAAACTGCAGTAGTTGCATTTACAAAGTTCTGTCATATATTGCATCCAGATGTAAGTCCAAAAGGGCAAAAACTCTGAAAAAATCACGACAGCACAAAGATTAGACTTTATGTGCGTCATTATATGATAACTATACTATGCACTAAGTTTCTCAGCGATCAATACAAAAAACTGCAAGACAAGTTGCGTTCACAACATTCTGTCATACACTGCATTCAGCGGCAGGACAAAAAGGGCAATAACTCTAACAAAAGTTGCGAGGACATATCAATTTCTCGATATGCTCATCTTCAAATGATGTCCATAGCATGTGCAAAGTTTTATGGTGATCTGTTGAAAACTTGGAAAAATAGTTGCTTTCACAAGATTCTGTCATACGCTCTAAGTGAAAAAGAGCAATAACTCTAACAAAAAGCGTAGGAGTACAGTGATTTGTTGATATGCGCATCTTCAAATGATGACTGTTATATATACCAAGTTTCGCATTGATCCATCATAAACTGCGAGACAAGTTGCGTTCACAAGATTCTGTCATACACTTCATTCAGCTGTCAATATGCGCATCTTTAAATGTGGACCATAACATGTGCAAAAGTTTCATGGTGATCCACTGAAAACTGTGAGACTAATTGCAATTACAAGCTTCTGTCATACTGCATCAGGCTACAAGTACAAAAGGGCAATAGCTCTAACAAACATCGCAGAAGTACAGTGAGTTGTCGATATGTGCCTCTTCAGATGAAGATTACAGCATTTCCCAATTTGTATGGCGATCCAGACTAGTTCAAACAGTGCAAAAACTCATACAAATTGCGGGAACATAGAGATTTGTCGAAATGCGCATCTTCAAATGATTACTATAAAATTTAGCAAGTTCATGGCAATCCATCAAAAACTGCAGAACTTGTTGCGCTAATGAGATTGTGAGATACGATGCATTAAGCTACACAACAAAAAAGCAACTCTAGCAAAAATAGCTGGAGCAAAGTGATTTGTCGATATGGGTATCTTCAAATGATGACCATAAAATTTACCAAGTTTCATGGCAATCCATTAAAAACTGCCAAACTCGTTACGCTAACGAGAGTGTGTCATGCACTGCATTGAGTTACAAGACAAAATAGGCAATACCTCTAAAACAAATGATGGAGCAAAGTGATTTGTCGATATGGGCATCGTCAGATGATGACCATAATATATACCAAGTTTTATGCAAATCATTAAAAAAATGTGAGACTAGTTGCGTTCACAAGATTTTGTCGTAAACTACATTCAGCTTCAAGTCAAAAAAGGCAATAACTCTTATGAAAATTTCGGGTGCGAAGCGATTTGTCGATATCCGCATCTCAAGGTGATGACCATATTATTTACCAAGTTTCATGGCAATCCATCAAAACCTGCAGAGATTGTGTGACACAAAGATTCCTATATACTCTCGCCTATTCGTGTCTAAAAAAAGAATTTTAAAGGAAACTCTCAAAGAATGATATTATATATTGAAAAATTAAAACTCTTTAATTTGATTGAACATAAGACTTTTGACCAGAAATTGTCTTAAAACGCTTCTTTACGAAACATTACAGCACTCTAGGCTTTCCTATAATAAATGCCTAGCAGATCCATCAGGCTAATTTACTTTGCGGGTTGTGATATAGTCTGTGCTTGCGGCATGGGTAGAACTGGACTATTTCCATAATTGGCACCTAGGAATACCTGCTGTTGACCAGCACTGTACCATGGGTTACTGGATGAGGGCGGAAACACATGTGGTTGGGATGCAGATGTAGCAATGACATACCCTGTGGTAGCAGTTGGCACAGGACGTGGAGGAGGCACGGACTGAAATGATGAATGGACGCCGGATTATGTAATTTAAATCCAAAATCTTACCATTACGACATTACTATATTCAGCCAATCAGAAACACCTGTAGCTCACATTAGATAAATCTGGAATGACAAAAATAATGGATCTGGTCTATCTTACATGTAAACAGGGACGATGTTGATTATATAAAGACCAACAGAATGAATCTTAGATAATTACTGAGAACTTAATTCACACTGTAGAATAGTGACCGAAACTGATATATAAGGTGTCTTGGATCTTACATCTACAAAAATTAATAATTTCTGGCTAATGTGTTACTTAGAATATAAAAAAATGCTCCCCCTAAAGTTGGATTTTACCATAGATTTACATCAAGACATTGCAGATTTACCATTGTCGATCTATATTTAGATTTAGTTGTTCATTCAGATCGTTGATTAACTCGTTGTTTCATCCCGTTAGGACTTTAGACTTCAGTGATAAATATAAGCCTTGTTAGAACAGTTTTATTTTAGGACCAATGTATATCCAGGCAAAACTTTCTCAATTGTTCAACAGATTTTTTAAATACTAATCTTTGACAAATTCCACGATTACAACTTTCGAGAAATTAAACGCAGAATACACAATAAGATCTGAATGAACCAAATAATTCCATCTACCGGAAGCAAGGAGCTTGTCTTTACTTTGAAGTGATGGATACAACTAAGAAGAGGAGGAGACCAAGCATTCTTAATGTACATTATCCTTTTATTATAAATCCCTCGCTTAAACTGCTTGTATCAGATTGCCTCTCATGATCAATGATCAATACATGTACCTCTTTTTTTTTTTTTTTTTTTACTCTTTACGATTCGCAGATTTTCTAAATAAAGTCAGCGTGTTATGCTAGAGCAGAAGGTAGAGGAGGAGAGCAGCATCTCCTTCACATAACTGTAAGTGTTTCTATCTATTTAATTGTTTCAAAATTTGTAAACAGAGTAGTGAATGTAGTAGTAAGTACTAGTGTAGTGGTGTGGTGATGGTGGTGGTGGCAATTGTTGTAGAAGTAGTAGTAGCGATGTGGTGCTAGCTGTAATAGTAGTATTGATATGCTTGTAGTAGTGATTTGGTGCTAGTAGTAGGAGCAGTGGTAACAGCTGCTAGCAGTAGTAATAGTAATGATGTGATGCTAGTAATAGTAGTAGTAGTTATGGTGGTGGTGATGTGATAGGTAGTCACGGGGTGTGGTGCTGGTGGCGTGTTGTGATGTACCATAAAAATAATTCTAAATACTGCTGCAGCCGTTGTCAATCAAATTTCTAACACTATTATCAAAAGGTTTTCTTTTTAGTATATTTTTCTTCTTCTCAAGCTATTTCACTAAACAAAGTATCAATCTGATTACGATAACATCTTTCAACTCTTACTCTGTTCGTCGCGATGTACCGGATCGCAATGTACCAGATAAGAGTTGAAAGATATGATTTTAATAAGATTCTAATCTGATATACATACAATAGCTGCTGCAATATATTTACTTGTACATCCAATTGTCACAGAAACAATTCAAGTAGAACTGTTATATCTAGTGTGTGAGGATAGCAATTCACTACTGACATTTTTAAGGTAAGAAACATGGGTAATTGTAGAACTTGTAAACAAATACTAGTATCTTTATTTTCACATTTCTTTTTTAACTATAAGAGATAGACATGTACAAGTATATTTTTTGTAGGTCTTAAATAGGAAAATGCATGTCAAGTGAGAATTTTTTAATTTCTTTCTTCCAATTTATTTTATATTAACTCAAATTTAAATGTATTGAGAACAAAAACACAGATATTCCAAACATTTTTTAATTACTCGTCTCTCAAATACTATAAAACATAACTTCTTCAAAAATATGTGATATATTAGGCATATAAAGGCATTAGTGAACCGTATCAGGGATTTTAAACTATGGTTTAGATTTGAAATTACCAGGATCTGAAATTTACGGTCTGGTACTTTTCAAAACTAATAATTTGTATACAGGTATACACAGATCTGATGTCACATACGGGTTCTGTATGAATGTAAATATTTATGTCAACAAAGCATGGACTGGTCCAGAAATAGGGTGGTCATCTAGCATTCATTCTAGCACGTACTGTGCACGATTATAAAGATACACATGTATACACATTCAGACTGATTAAGCTACTACACTGTGCACAAATAACTCATAATACAACCGTATTGTGTTCGTGACTGCGATTTTCTCTTCATATTTTGTGTTTATCCCAAATCTTTTGTTGGTAAAAACGATGTATGCACATTCACACTGATTAAGCTACTACACTGTGCACGAATAACTCATAATACAACCGTATTGTTCGTGACTGCGATTTTCTGTTCATATTTTGTGTTTATCCCGAATCTTTTGTTGGTAAAAACGTACTATCTGTATACTTAAATAGCCATACTAACGTTTTTTTAAACATCCCTGAAACAGTTCACTAAAACTTATGCCTAACGTTAGACTCACAAAATGTAGCGTGAATAGATGAATCATTGTTAAAAAATATTTTCACAAATTTAAAACGTTTAAAATTCCTATTTCAAATATTTATTTCATGTTGAAAAATTTTTGGAATCATGATCATTATACTTGCCATTTATAATCATTCAGAAATAGTATACTTATATACTTATCACATAAAAGAGAACAATTATAAAGTTATGACTCAAATCTTCCATCAGCCACCGTTTTAAAGGCGTATGTAATTGAACTGATCTCAAATTTTGTTCTTGGAGACAAGAAAATAATTCAAATGCTAAACATATAAGGAACATTTACTTTTGCTATATATTCTCAATTGAATAAATTGTACATGTATATTAATCTGTAGACTCCTACTAAAAAAAAAAAATAATTGCATGTATATACGGAGCACTCTCTGTCCATTACCACGAGTCTAGAATTCCCAACTTGAAGAAGATGAAAGACACGCATTTACCTTATGCCGACGATAACAGCATATCAAGACAACAATGACGGTCACGAGGATTGCAAATCCTGCGAGGCTGCCTAGAACGATACCCACAATAACGCCTACTGAAAGCCTGCAATCGGAGTGGTCTCCACACGGATTGTATCCGTTACAGTTTAATTCATCCCGAATACAGTTTCCATTGTCACATCGGAACTCAAAGGATTCACATATACCTAAAACAACGAAAATCTTTAAAATTTCTAATGTATTACTGCAATGAGAAAAATCTGAAAAAAGAAATCCAACAAAGGCAAATGTTCAGTTTCTCTTTAGGAAGACGTTGTTAAGATCATATCAGTAAACTGAATCCCAGCAGAGCGGGAAGTATTTAAAAGATCTCCCAGATTAGATTTAACTTTTAAATTTTTCCGTGTATCCAAAAATTTATGATAATCCTGGACACATAAAGTCTCAGGACAAAAAATAAAGGGTGCTAACTCAATAGAAGCTAGGTTTAGAGAGAAGGAGCCTATTTTAGCGACTGTGACCACCAACAAGTTTCTCCTCTGATTCTTTTTCCGGCTGTTTGTTAGTAAGATATTGATAGAATTGGTAATGATATAATAATGCCACAGTTCCATTTAAACTGAAACCCATGAATATCCCTAGTTCGACAAAAGCAAGATGGTGGACACAGGGTATGAAATGATATCGTTAACCCTACTTGGCAGTTTTCATTTGTTTTAATGAGTTCTTTGTTATCTGAGATAGTTTTGGTTAGAGCGCAAAAAAACACTCCACTGACCAATGAATACATGTATATAAAACCGCAGTTTTGACCCACTGAGTCTGTGTCGGTATATGGTATGCAACTTCTCAAAAGAACCAACTGTCGGTAGCCTGGGATCATTAAGGCAGATTTGCTACAGCAACGTTGCATTTTGAATGAGATCATTTAGTTACAACTGGGTTGCCGGTTTAGATAAAACATTATTATTAAGACGAAACCAACTCAACACAAGCTTTAATTATCTCAGCAATTTCGGGACAGAATATTTCTTTCTTTTTATTTTCTGTCTGCATGGCTATGTATGTGGCTTTCATTCATGAAAACCATTTACTTTTTGCATGCAGGTTATTTATATCATAAAAGACATATCATCCAAAGGAAAACTAATATGGGATTGAAAGAAATAATAAAAATACATTTTGTTTACTTACCCACATCAAAAGCATTGAATATAATAGAGAAATAGGCTGGTCTTCTGGAATAGTATTTTCCTGCTTCGTACTCTATTCTAAGGTATCTGGTGTAGGTGCGGTAAACATCAGCTGGTGTCTCACTGCCACATAGCTTAGGTCCCAAATCTTAACAAGGCACAAATTATAAATCAAGCTGTATATACATACATACATACATACATACATACATACATACATACATACATACATACATACATACATACATACATACATACATACATACATACATACATACATACATACATATAAAAAGTGTCATAAATGTAGCAGTGGGAATAAGGAGAGAGTGATATGATCAATTCCAGGAAGACAGTTTATGGTCATTTCTTGTCAATGCTAGTGTTTCCAGACAGTGTCATCTAGTGGGAAGTTCGTCGAGAATGTTGGCACATATGTGATTTTAAAGGTAATGCCATGAGAAACACGAGAAACATTGTTACCATTTTTCCCCTCAAATATCAAGATCACAAGTCAAGGTCAAATTTAGTACATGTACATCAACGTTAATTCAGCAAACATCACAGTAAAAAGCTATATGTTTAGCTAATATTAAATATCTACACAAAATCACAGTTTTAAATTATCTTGAGATGGATAATGAAATATTGAGTAGCCCCGGGTCACGCTAGAATAAGGTATATGACCAGCGACACCTACTTTGACCTGTGCTTTCTCTGCCAGAAGTATATATCTGAAAACATAGTTTTTCCTCGGTCAAGCGATTCATATAACAACAACTCTATAGTCTGTGTTTGTTGCAGCTGATGGAAGTCTCCTGGCTTGCTTGGACAAAAGCATACTTTCGCATGAATTAGACGTACTGATATTAAAGACAGATGACACGCTTGTCGGTGATCAAATGGATCAAACTTCTCAGAAAGTTGTTCTTGTCGATGAAATGGCTCTTATTCACGAAAGTGGAAACCCAAAACAATCAAAACATGTTCCGCCTAAGGAAACTAGTTTTCGTCAAAGTTGGAAATGCAGATGTCAGGTTTTGATGCGGTGTATGTCGTCTTTGAGAGCTGTAACCTGGAATGTCCCATGAAACGTGTTACGAGTGAGAGAAGAAGTAAGACTGTATCGATTGCTTGCTTTGCTCATGATTCAACTAAAATTGAAAATATCTCAGCACAAAATTCCTTTTTGCACTCGTTGGTCAATGGACAAACGTGCACTATATTTGGCCAAGAAAATAGTCAATAATTTTGCCGACTCAGCTTTATATGCAGTAGTGACATTCAGAGAAGACGTTATGTTAAACTAGTTGGATGTCCAACACCTACAAAGCATGCTAGAGATAGCGGACACCAGACTAATACTGCATCCAATTAATACTACCGATGGTAGTGCTGACAAATTATAATACTTGCATCCGATACCGATGTCCTGATTCTTGCACTCAGATGATATCCCAAACCGTGTACAAATACAATTATTGTCTCGGGGACTGAAGAATTTAGGCGCTCTATTCCACTGATGCCTGTATATGATACACTACTGTCTTTGAAGGTAGAAGCTCTTCCTGTCTGTTATGCCTTCTCAGGATGCGACAAAGCCGGTAGGCAAGTGAAAACTAACTTTCTGGAAGTTGTTCGCCTCAAGTTCAGAGGACGCCATCCTAGTGTTATTAGAGCTACGTAAACGTAATGAGGTCCCCAACCCCCAAACAAAATAAGTAGAGAAGTTCAAGTGCCTGCTCTATGAACAAAGCACATCTTATTCAAAAGTGACAGACCTAAGATGGGGTATGTTCAGTAGAAAGCAGGCTGAAACAGAATATCTTCATCTAACAAAGTCAGCACTGATGGAGATGATTCCACGAGCCAATTACGTTGCCGCAGTTCGGTGGGATGATGATGTTACCAGTGTCATCATTTCAAACCCTTGTCACAACGGTTGGCTATTGTAGGGTGGACAAATAATACCAATGTTAATGTCTCTTCCTCCAGCCACCGGGGCTGAGCTCGAACTTATAAAATGTTCATATTCAAGGAGTTAAAACGTGGGGTATTTCAAATGTTCTGTGTCTTTTGCTGCAACTGTTTTGTTTTTTTGAACCTGTCCATAAATGTAATGCCGATCGAGAGACAAAATAACATTCTATAAAAATGATCTGCAGCACGTGCAGCACACCAGGCACTTGCAGATATATGCGTGTGACGTAACATAGGTAAATGACAGTGACGTAAAAATGTCGGAGAAGGAGAACAATTTTGCTACTGAGCACAGGCATACTGTAAAATCTGGGCCCTCTTAATGTACTCTTCGAATTATATCAAGGCCGACTCGGATAAAGTTTGCGGATCCAAGTCTCTGTCATATCCTACTGTCCTGAGGCCGTTTCATCGTTGTAAAGATGGTCGCGAATCAATGGAAGATGACCCACGTTCTGGAAGACCGTTGTCTGCGATTAATGAGCGGGAAGTGGCTGCTGTGAAGGGGGCCAATTGATGAAGATGCTCGATACACCGTGGAAGATATTTGCATTATCACGGACATTAATTCGTCAGCTGCTTTTAATATATTAACAAATTATTTGAAGCTCAAAAAGGTTTGTGCAAGACGGATTCTTCATTTGCTGAATGCTGATCAAAAACAGACTTGGTTAAAATCGCCAAACTGCTACTCAACAGATAAGAAAAGAGTGGCCAGAGACGTTTGAATGAGATTGTCACAGGTGATGACACATGGATTTACTTTTTTTTAACCCGACTCAAGAGAAAACAATAACGTCTGGATCGGATAAAACGAGCAGAGACCACGTAGTCGGACTATCAAGAGAGTTTCATACGCATTATTTGTTTGATGCAAAGTGCCCGGTCGTCCAGGTACCTGTGTCTGACTCTGCTAGTGTCACTGGACATTTTATGCCTCCAAACTGTTGCTAAAAGTTGTGGAACATTACCGAACCTTCCATTCGCGCATCGGCAGCCGAGGTATCCATCTACTCCATGACAACGCACTGGCGCATAAAATCCGCCGTAGTGAGAGATTTCCTGAAGGAGCACAGCCTCTAAACTTTGCCACGTTCTCCATACCGTCCTGATTTAGCTCCAAGTGATTTTGGCTGACTCTCCGTTATCAAATATTCACTGAGGGGCAGACAATTTGAATGCCGACATGCGGTTGGATGTGCAGTTTTCCAGTGTATGAACAACACACCAAAACGTGAATACAAAATCGCATTTAATAACCGAATAATCATATTGAGAAAGCGAGGAGAGGTTGCATAGCGAGTACTTTAAGATGATTCACTGACTCACACTTCACTAATAAAGAACTTTGTTGTACAGCGCACTAATATTCAGAATGTTTTAAATATCCCTCATATTCTGTAACTTCACGCTGCTATAGCATATTAGTGGGTCTTTGCTGCATGGAAATGTGTAAATGTGGGTCAGATAACGAGCTATGTGAAAACACACTAATACAATTTTTTTAGTTGGAGATGGCAAAGACGTTAAATCCGATCGAATTTAAATATATTATCATGTGATTCATGATTCACGCATAGGTGAAGATACATTAACCGCAATGTAATGGTAGCTTACAGCTTATATAATCATACTACATACACATCATGCCAAAGGTGTAAAAGTTTGATTGAAAATTTAAGTAGACTTATTTTGGCAAAGCTTTATTTAATTGAATTCGGTGGGAAATGTTAACTCTGGAATAAATTAATAGTTGTCTTTCAGCTTTGGAGGTCATGGAGCATATATTGTAATAGTATTTTGGAAGCTTGACTTTTGACCTTAAGCTGTGACAATGAACTTGATGAGAAAAAAGGCAGCTGTGATTATTTGAGTTTAACATGATCTTAGCTTTAAAATGAGATAAGTTGCGAACTTTCTTCACCAATCTCCCACGGGAGCCAAATATAGGACAACTGGCCCTGGACTAACAAGAACGTTATATCTGTACCATTTTACATTTTGTACCACATACCGTGGCTGAAGAGGTAAGTGTAATACCGGGCAGGGGAGTACCTATTTTTTTTCCTTCAAATCTCTATAAATTGTATTAAGGACACTTTTAAACAAATAGTCTATTTTTTACTTCGATGGTAAGCCGGAAAAACAAAGCACAAAACTGAAACTCAAGTTCCAAATCTCAAACTTCGACACAACACTTCGGGTACATATGTCATTGAAATTCAGTAACAAAGAATTCTAAAGGTAAATGCTGAAAGTTATGTGACATCGGCCTTTTTCTGAGCAAAGTCACAGACTGTCAAAACTTAGCTTGAGTTGAAGTTTTAGGCTTAAAGGTGCTAAGAATACAAAATAAGATCTTGATTTTTTTATTTTTTTTTAAATTTAGTTTACTTTTCATTCTAAAGTTTAAGTTCTTTACCTGTTATTTTCGGTGCGTACACGCTATCGCCATCTTTCATCATTAATTTTCCTGTGGTACAGTCTTCAGTTCCAACGTTAAAATCTTCAAAGTAAAACTGTATATAAGGTTCGGAATACCATGACTCTATAATAACGCTACAGTTCGACAGCCCGTCAGAAGTGAAAACCAGTTTGCCAGAGTGGAAATCTCCTAATATCATCGATATTTCTTCTTTACAGTATTCTTCCATGTGATCTGAAATATTCCATATATCGAAAAATAATAATAATAATAATAATAAATTGCAGTTTACAAATCTAAAATGAGATAATGCAGACAGTTAAAATATCGATCTTTTTGTACTGCAACACCGTCTTGCAAGGATTATGTACACTCTCGTGTCCGTGAAAAAGAAAAATAGTAAGAAACGGCTATTTTGTGGGCTAACACACACTAATGTTCATTTCTCCTTTCATCCGTAAGCTAGGGAAACATGTCGACGAAGTTTAAATATAAATCTGAGAATATTTCTATAAAACTTTGTACTATTACAATATTTCGAATTCCTTTGTTTGGGTCATGAAATATAAAAGATCATTTTACCGCTGAGTAATTAGATCGATCGGACCTTAGAGTTCTACTATTTTGATACTATCAAACTGAATTGGATTGATCGGACCTTAGAGTTCTACCATTTATATACTATTCAACTGAAATGGATTGATCGGACCTTAGAGTTCTACCATTTGTATACTATTCAACTGAATTGGATTGATCGGACCTTAGAGTTCTACCATTTGTATAAAATTTAACTGAAATGGATTGATCGTACCTTAGAGTTCTACCATTTTGATACTATTCAACTGAAATGGATTGACTAGACCTTCGTGTTTTACAATTTTGATATTATCAAACTGAAAAACAAGTACTTAAGAGTAGCAAAATGAGATCTTTTCACTGACATTATTGTAGTTACTATCATAAAACTATTTTTAAAAAATATATCAGAATAGAGGGAAGAAGTTTATTTCTTTTGGTGCTGATATTCACAAAATATTAAATTTTAATCAAAACAGAAAAGGTAGAAGATATAAATTGCTTTCCATCAGAACACGGTTCCAGCTAAGGGACTAACCATTTTAGTTTCGGGTGTGGGGGCTGGGATTTTCTTTCTAACCAGGATTTTCTTTTCTCTTTCATTTCAAGATATTTTGTTTCTTCAGCTAATATGATGGATAGAATTAGTTCTTTCTTCTCTACAAATTAGAGCAAGAGTATTTGAGTATGTTTTTCAAGCTATTTGGGTTGGAATATTTTTTTCCAAGAACATTCCAGACCCCCCCCCCCCCCATTTCCCAAAATAAAATAAATGGTCGGTCCAAAACTTTAACCTTACATCTAGGCAAGTACAGCTATGTTTCAAGCATGAGGGCAAATTCATCACTCTGTGTTTTTCATCTTACTGCTCAACCGACCACTGGGAACCTCATTTGCATATCAAAAGGGAACGGGTTATATCTGTCAGCTCTCTGGAGTTCCCAAACACTGCGTTAGTATAATACTGTCACTGATACTGGTCCTACCAGTCCTACCAGTTCTCGTTAGCAACCAGTTCTCGTCATGGTTCTCAAAAAGCATAGATTCTGAAATTTAAATTATTTCATCAATCACTTAGCCATTTCAAAGTCCCATCTGAATCTATGTCTGACTCTCAATTGATATGCAAATGAGGCCTGCAGTCACTGCTCAGGGACTTATACATGTATGTAGTACAAGTTCTGGCACTACTGTAGCACCTGCCATCAAATGGCCATCAAAGAAACAGCAGGGCACCTACTAGTAGTTCCACCTTACTGCAAAAACCTCGCCCACTTTGTTATTGTCGCTACGTCTCCCAAACCACCGACAAACTGTCATTCAGTGACGTCGATAAACAACGCCACTGCCTGCACACACCATGTGACCCCAGGGTCAGTCTCGTTGTGAAATTGTTATCTCGGTCATTTTTTGCGTTGAATTTTTGCAAAATAAAGATGAAAAATTAACAATAATAGTGCAAGAGTTGCTGTCTCAAGGCTTTATACTTTCCGTTACTTTATTGCGAAATCACTTGAAAAATGAGGTAAAAACATGAGGATATGTTTCTGCAAGAAAGCGGTAGAAATCAACTTGTGGTGGCAGTGGCGTTTCGATAAGTGATAGCGCCACCTTCACCTTAGAAGCAGTTTGCTAGAAAATTACCTTTCTCCTTCAGAGAGTTGAAGTAGTAGATGTAAATAAAGATTTCGACCAAGGTCTGCTGGAGAATTTTTGACGACGAGTGTCGTAAGTCCGCTGGAGAAATTTTGGCAACGAGTGTCGCAGGTCCGCTGGAGAATTTTGGAGACGACTGTCGCAGGCCCGCGGGTATTTGTTACAAAGACGAGGAGGCTTAAAGCGGGAGTTTGCCAGGTCGGACGAGCCCCGCACCCCACCCCCACCCCCAAGGCTGACTCAAACTGTGTGTTAATGGCAGCAGGGGGTAACTACCGGCTAGCTTTATTCCGGGCTGCTATTTTTACTTTAAAGAACCATTTCGCCATTGGTCTACCCGAAACGAAAATGAAAGGCCATGACTGCTGTAAGTGGCTCATGATTGGGAAGACTGCTGCCAACAATCGTGTGTGCGGAATTTCTGCAAGACTCACCTGCAAAGACAACGAAGGAGAGCATTCCGCCAGTTTCATTCTGATGGTGTGGAGAGGACATTCAATCAGAGTCAAGGCTTTCCGTGTGGGAACAATAGGGTGCAGCACAATCTGGTGTATGCTGAATAGAGAGTCAGAAGGCAGTACTAAAAGATACTGCAATATACCAACCACGATGTCTGCTATCGCACGTTTAAATGAGTTACTTAGCTGAGGGCATATAACCCAAAACGAATATGAGGATGTGCTGGACGCACCACTGGCGAATAGGATTTATCAGCCAGCTGCAGCCCCACGGTTGAGCCTCCTGTTCCGGCCCCACGGCCAGTTCTGGCCCCTTGGCAGTCGAAAAGGCGGATAGGGCGTGAGCAATTGCCCGACTTCGTGAAGAAAGGTACTGGTGCGATTGTGAATGACTATAGCGGCACTGTGCCGGGAAAAAAACACAAGCTTGAAGCCGACGCTCTGGCATTTATTAACGCTATGGCGCCTAGGGTACATGATGTCATCTTGATGGAACTGAGGAAACTGAATGGTCTTAAATTTAGCCTCGTGTTAAAGGCACAGCTGGAAAAAGTAGTGCCAGACCAGTAAAAACGTTTACGACGAAAATGGGCTAACAACACCATAAAAGTTACAGCCTACTTTCGCAGCGCTTCCGCCGCCATACTGCGCATTGATAAGATTGAGCAGCTAGTTGCCCATGCTAATGGCGGCATACTAAGGCGCACTGAAGAATACATGCGCGAGGGGTCTGGATGTGTATTTTTCCGCAGCCAAGTGCTTGACCACGGTGAGTCGCAGTTCGCACTGTTCCGTCGATCACGTTGAGCAGTCAGGCAAGTACCGCCAGCACCTGGGCGAACTCGACTTTGCTGGCTTCGACTTTCCTGTGAAATTCAGTGATTTGAGCAAAATGAGCGCCGCAAACCGGCCATCTTGGGCAGTTTCTTCAGCTGGAAGAATGGCCTTTAACCGCTATGGAGCATCAATGAAGAGATACATCATTCTGTCGACCCCCCGCTGCTCTCAGACGGCGAAAAGGGCCACTATGTATTAATAAAAGACCTAGGCCGCCTGGTATACAAGCATAGCGGCTACAAGGGGAAAAAGCAGTCTGCAGCCGGTGCCTCCACCTCTTTAGCCTGGCCGACATATTTGAAGCCTACAACAACTACCACCATATGCGTGTTCCGTATATCATCTGTGCGGATTTTGGAGACACTGAACGTGATAGTGGAAGGTCGATTTTTCTACCAATACCCTTTTCGTCGCCCCACCTCACAATATCTCTGGTATTCCACTCGCGCATATAGTCAAACTAATAGTTGTTATGAATGAGAAGATAAATATTCTACTTATCGATATCCGATATCAGGCAGGTAGGATTCAAGATAATGTGACTTTATTTTGCTAGCCTGTTTATTGCGATTATAGTTTTACATTATATTAGACACCTTGAAATAATGCAGATCAATAGCTGTATTTGTTTTAATTAGGTCATCAGCCAGTGTATTTTTTTCTCTTTTAATGTTTTTGCGATTTCTTGAAAGGTAAGTCATACTAGAAACTCTTCTAGGGTATGTCTGAATTATAACATGCCTAATTAATGAAAATGTTTTTGTAATCGTCTATGATTTACTGCGAAGCTGTTGGAATATTTACTCTGAGACAGTTTGAACACTTTTTTAACAATATTTTTCAGACACCTTGAAATAAGGCAGATGTTAATCTTTCGCTCTCTTAATGTTATTTCCATTTTCTAACAAAGATCAATAGGTCGGGGAGAGGGTGGACTCTGCAAGGGAACGGCGACATGCCTAATTACTGAAAAATAAAATTACTGAGCAGAAAGAAACTAAAACCGAAAATGAACGTGTATAGACACCGAAAATTAATTCGAAGGGGCCTAAAAAAAATTAGAATAATTCCTGCAAATAGGAACTAAAGTGTGACCTAATATTTCTTTTAAGAGAGAGAGAGAGAAAGTTTTCAAAATCGAATAATTTAGCGAGTAACATAAAAGGTAGAAATTAAAATCAATGAGAGGAAAAATCTAGATTACAATGAGTTTGTTTTGTTTGTGTTTGTTTTTAAATTCACTTTCAACACATTATTGGCTAAATCATGTTGACGAAATGGGAGCTAAGTGCCATTCACAAGGACACACCGGGCCAGCAGACTCGGGCTGAGCTGGGCAGGTATCGAACCCGCGATTCTTGGATTACGAGTCCGACGCTCTACCAGCTGAGCTACCTCGGCCTCTGAGAGAGAGAGAGAGAGAATAGATTTTCGAAATAAATTAAGAGTATAAAATAAAATGATGGAATTGAAAATGTATTGTATTTTTTTGTGCCACCCTGTAAGTGAACAAGGAAAGAAAACATCAAATTGTAAAAAGACAAAAAGGATTCAACGCGAGAAAGAAAAAAATATGGAAGACAACAAACTATTCTTCTTAACCAATGCACTGGGAATTAAATCCAGAAATACGCCATAGTAGTGTCGTCCGCATATAAAAGTCGGTAAGAAAGCTGCGGCTAGTTAGGTGGTTACGGACTTATTACCGTTTCCTGAAACACAGAATGGAGGAACTGACTGGAAATGTCACAAAAGATTATGAAATATACGCTCGTTTTTTTACAATGTCAACACATTGATTTTTGCACGCTGCATTGATTTTGAGAAAGGGGGCCCGAAATGATGCTGTATTTGCTTACTTTTGTTATTACATGTACATGCAGTGGACGGTTAAATAAATATGCGCATTTATAATTTAAATGATGCAATATGCAATGCCATTTGCTGGAAAAAACGTGCATATTGAAATGATTATTACTTCCATGATGTTATATTGAGTATAAAAAAGTAAAAGGAAATGCCCTTACTAAAATAAAAGAAATCACTCTGATAAATATAGGCGGATGACGAGAGCTGAATAAGCAAGGTAAGGACTTTTGCTCCAATCAGTACCGTATATACTCGCGTATAAGTTGAGTCCAAATGCAAACAACATAGATCCTGATCTACTGTCACATTATGCGCTGGCCCATCAGGATCTATGTTATTTGTTCTACTGATTAGTCCCTTCAAACTGCATAGACCCAGATCTGTTGGCGCATTATGCGACTGCAGATCTGGGTCTATGCAGTTTGCAGTTGGTATGGCATTATACGCGAGTTCCAACGGTATGTATCTAGAAACGGCCTAAACGGCAAGATATTATTATTATTTTATTTTTTAAGTATTGAAAAATATACTGAAAACCGATTTTTAAAAGTGAAATCGTGTTGCATCGTTTACGCCAGTAAAAACTAAATATAGGGCTAAACACTAATTCATTTTCCGTAGACATCAATGTTAACGTTTGAACAACTAAAACTATTCTGTCCACTAGATGGCCCGGTACACAACATATGTATTTCTTGATTGAAGTAAGCGGAAACTTTCTGAACACTCAAAATGATGTGTTTTCGCGGCATTTTCTTGTAATAAATGTCCATAAAAGCGAGGTACCGACAACAGCTACATTAATCATCAGTTTTGCGTCTGGTAGGCGCAAGAAAATTTTGAAAATCTAAATCGTGTACGTGCAAAGACAGAAGCTATGCAGAAGTTGAAAAAAACTAATAAAAATCTTGGAAGATTAAAAATGAAAAATTCCACTCTGATATTACAGCTAATGTCCCGAATCTCAATGTATTAACTACGCCATCCAATGTTGCCCACTTCGACACCGGTACCCTGCTCAATTAAAAATTAATGGTCTGATCACTATAACGAATATCCCTTCATCTTTATTCATGAACATTCAAATGCCCATTTACTTACATGTCCGAAGCGTCAAAGAGTGAACTCTCTGTAGCAACAGGGGGAAAAGAATTGTCAGTCTTGCGAAGAAGAAAAGTACGTCCATATTGAAAAATATTCTTCAAAACCAATGAAAAAAATTCCTCCTTTCAGTATAAAGACACTCCTTTTTCCGTGTACACAACTAAATCATGTGCTGTTGAGAAATAATCAATACACATATGACTGGTGGAAGAATGCCTTGGTCACTAGGTGTTATCGTGTGCGGTAAAGATCTGACCTACATTTTCACTGGAGGACACCTGTACTAGTTCATCTATTAATAATAATAATAATAATAATAATAATAATAATAATAATAATAATAATGAGGACTCTGTATCGCGCCTAATCTTTAGAAGCTCTAAGCGCTTTACAACATTAGATAACACCTAAAAAACATATATAATGATATGATTACGAAAAACAAACACCATGAAATTAGAAAACAAAAACATGCTGAAAATAGTTAAGGTAAGGAAACATTATTAAGTCTTTAGGTCTATTCTTGCAGTCGAAATAGGTGAGTTTTAAGAGCACTCTTGAATGAGATCACTGTGTCTTTGTGTCTAAGTTCAGTGGGCAATTCGTTCCACGTTGCTGGGCCCTGGTATGCAAAAGAACGTTGTCCATATGACTTCATTTTGATAGTGGGAATAACAAGAATACGAGTGTCGGAAGAGGAGCGAAAGTATCTTGCTGGTGTGTACACATGGGTGAGGTGAGGGACAGAGGGGGAGGTGTGCTCTGTTACTCCAAGAATGATCCGAGCAGCTGTGTTTTGAACTTTTTGAAGTTTCTGGAGTAGATACTGAGACGAACCAGATAGAATTGAGTTACAATAGTCCAGTCTTGAAAGTACTAAGGAACACACAAGTGTTTTAGTGGCATCAACTAAAAGATAATTGCGAATGGAGCTGATGCGTCTCAGCTCAAGATATGCAGCCTTGCATATGTTAATGACATGTTGGTGCAATGAGAGAGTACTGTCTAGAGTAACACCTAGGTTTCGTACTGACTGTGTGAATTTAATGTTGGTGTTGCTGATATTTATTGTTTGAGGTAAAGGATGTGAATGAGAAAGTCTTTGTGTTGTAATCAGAATGGCTTCAGTTTTATCATCATTCATCTGTAGCTTGTTAAATGTCATCCATGATTTCACATCGGAAATGCACCTCTCTACACCTTGGATGGTAGCATCAACTTCAGTTGGGTGGCTCGATTTGTATATTTGGGTGTCATCAGCGTACAATTGGTGAGACACTGGATGACTATCTATGACACTTAAGAGCGGCTGAGTGTATAGAATGAAGATAACAGGTCCAAGAACAGAACCTTGTGGAACACCAAAACATAGATCAACTGGGGTGGAGTGTTTTCCATTTGCGGACACAATTTGTGTCCTGTTGACCAAGTAGGACTTGAACCATAGTAAGGCTGTATCGTGAATGCCAAACACATGATGGAGACGGTGAAGTAATATTTCATGGTCTATTATGTCAAATGCTGCAGACAAGTCAAGCAGGGTGAGGACTGTAATCTTTCCACTATCCAAAGCAGAGAGAAGGTCGTTAACTACTTTCAGAAGGGTAGTTTCGGTACTGTGTCGAGGGCGATATGCAGACTGTACATTGCTAAAAAGACTGTTTGAATTCAGATAAGATACAAGTTGGGATAGAACAACTTTTTCTAAGATTTTTGACATGAATCGGAGGTTAGAAACTGGGCGGTAGTTCTTTAAATCGTTATGGTCAAGTGTTGGTTTCTTCAGCAGAGGCTTTACAATGGCAGATTTGAAAAATGATGGGAATTCCCCTGATGAGAGAGAAGTATTAATAACATCAGTTAGTGAAGGCAATATTGGATCTAAGCACTCAAGCAGCAGTGATGTCGGAATCGGATCAAGTTCACATGACTTTGGGGCACTCTTCAACATGATTGTACGTACTAAATCCATAGAGACCGGTTCAAATGCTGCTAACGGTTGCCGCTGAAATTCTGTATCGCAACTGTATGGCGACGACGAGTCAGTTGAAATTGTGTTGTCATGCTTATCTCTAATGGTTTGTACTTTGTCACGGAAGAAATTTGCAAACTGGTCCGGAAG
The DNA here is from genome assembly GCA_029931535.1 of Margaritifera margaritifera. NCBI lineage: Eukaryota > Metazoa > Mollusca > Bivalvia > Unionida > Margaritiferidae > Margaritifera > Margaritifera margaritifera. Next base: position 297,702 of record JAQPZY010001644.1, on the reverse strand, counting down.
GTCGACTGGAGAGAAGGTAGTTGGAAGTGGTGTACATTTGTTCCTTGACATTAGCTTGTTAGTAATCTCGAAGAGCTCTTTGCAGCTGTAACTTTCAGTGATCTTAGTACTGAAGTAGGCTGATTTCGCTGCATGGACTATGTTTGTGACATTCTTCTTAGCAGCTTCATAGATTTGCTTATGAATAGTGAGTCTGGTGGAAAGCCAAAGCCTCTCAGCCTTACGGCGGTCTCTTTTAGCAGTGCGAAGCTGGTCCCTAACACTGCTATACCACGGAGAACACTTCTGATGTATTACACAATTACTGACTTTTGATGAGGTTAATACAAGGACTTATCAAACCCTATCAAAACAATATTTACCGGGGCAGCAGACCTAGGTCAAATATAGTTTTTAGTTTTCCTTGGGTTGATAAACCCGTGTATCAATCGAAATCAAAAGTCAGTAATTGTTTTATTACTTTACAAATTTCTTGATATTCATTTGTTTTAATAGTATAGAGACAACAATTACTTAAATGTGAACTGTATAAACAAAACGACGCACAGTGAAAGCTTAACAAAAAGAAGTCATTTTAATTTATTAGATAAAGTTTAGAAATGATTTATAATAATCACAATCATAAAAAAAGAAAAAAAAACACAAAAAAACAACAATTTGTTTAGATAATTTTAGCCGCAAACTCTTTCAATAAAATTGAAAAAGGACAGACAGAAAGAGGAACAGACAGCCGAACGGACTGACGGACCCCAAAACACTCTGCCACAGATTAGTTACACGTGATGAATGCTTGAGCCGAATGGCGTCCTCTGAATATATAACGTGTGAAATAGACGTTAGGTGAGCATTTGGAATGTTATAGCACCCTCGCGTGCGTACGTGAGGTTGACATGACGTTTTAGCAAAGACTGCCTCTGGCTTTTTAACCAGTCACAAGAAATCAAGAGATAAAGTTACATAATAATAATAATGGCTTTCATTTGAGTATCGATTCTTAAGAAGGTTATGTGATATTTTGTGCTAAACAAATTAATCATATCTTGATATTTACTCTTAGCTGGGATTTACTGGTTCATACATAAGGGACAGGTTTTGACGTTGGATATTTTGATGTAAATTCGGCCGAATGAAAACTTTTTATTTTATCCTTTTGGCAATAATCAAATTTAAGACCCTAATTTGTCATATAAACCACCGGAGATGTTAAAATGATCATAAAGAAAATAAAAGAAAAGCACATATTGTTCGAAAATGTAAACAGCGTTTGACAAATTGAGAAATAAAAAATATTGTATCTACCTTTCGCTGTAGTTGGGACACCAAGAAGGTCCGAGTCTTTCATCACCTCCAATATGAAGAGCTTGCATGAAGGAAACGATAGGCAATACAATTTTGCGTCACTAGCGAGTTCTCTCCTAACATTGTTTTTGATAACCATCTTAGACAAAGTTTTCAGGGTCATAGGCAAAAACTAAATCAATGCTGATAGTTTAAACATATATTATTGCCAAAATTCGTAATATACAAGGCAAAAGGATTGGAAACAAGTTGTACAACTTACAAGTTCCTATCTATTATAAAGTTACATGTATGCAGGCAAGAGTTATATAAAGTTAAATTAAACTATTTATGAGAGAGATTGATTCACTGATTAACTGATATCTTTATTTCTTCTATATATTACGATGGGTACAATCAATAATATAAAGAATACGGCAAAAATGGAAAGTTACATTGATTAAAGGAGAGAAATATATACATTGATAAATTATCATACAGAAATAAATGCATATATAGTGAACATTCACCATGAAAACTAAGAAATATAACTGTATATATCGTCAGGTCATAATTTGTTTTTAACATTTTTTTTGTCTACACATTATGACAGTGGGATTACCAATTAAGTGAACACAACTGGCACGGATGCAAAGTGGCTTTGAAGTTTTTCTGCTACAGAGAAATGAAAACACAATTTCATAAAATTAATTAAACGATTATCATTTCTAAACCTTAAACGGTTAGTAACATACAAGCTAGTAACAGCAAATCTCATTAATATTAGAGGTAAAACAAATTATACTTATTCCAAAATTCTTCATCAAATACATTCATTGCTTCCATCAAAAGTATTGGGGCGATTATCCATTGCGATGATGTAGATACTATCAATGATGAACCACACAGACTATATGATGTTAATAAACTAAAGTATAGGGTTACTGACAAATTTTTAACTAACAATATATTCATTATCAGCATCGATACAGTCCAAAGTTTGTTGTATATTTTCTCCACATAGAAGCAACAGTTAAAATACATATGAGATGGAAATACATACGTTGTTCATTGCTTAAAAGAATCAACAAATCACGGGTTAACATTCACAGAGAGCATTCACAAATCAATATTGGATATTGACTCTAAGTATATGTAAACATGCACCCCAAATTTTTTAATAATATAACACCACACTTTTTCACGGTCTTGTTTAAGAAAACTACATACGAAAAGAAAATGATCAACGACTGAAGCGCAAACTGTTTGACAGAGAGTGCACGCAGCTTCTTCCATGTATCAAGAAAGGTTTAGTCGCAGCATTGGGAACAAGCCGACATGAGTCAAGAGATCCTGGATTTGTTTTTCCTACTTCCCATATTACAGAGGGAATCAAACTGCTATCAAGCAATAACTTTTGGAATCGACAAGAGGAATACCTTCATAAAGTCTACATTTCAAAGCATTTTCATATAACAAACGGACTTGGAATTTAACAATACTTTTTCATTCATATTTCTTAACCTGGGAATCGACTTTGAAGAATGTTCGATTCTAAAATGTCTTTTGATTAAAGGACTATATTGAATAAGGGCCGTTTTGTGCCCCCTCTCCATGTTTCTTCATTTGATATATATTACAAGTATTCGGTGGTTTGTTTTAGTTTCTGACACAAGTTTTGTGTTCTCATGCTGGTTGCCGTGGAAACCGTGTGTTACAAAATATCAAAGAAGATAGGCAAATTTTTCATCTTTTCCATGTATTTCTCATTGATACTGTCTATCCATAAACTATTCACTAAATTTAAAATGACATTATGTATTTGTATTATTTTTTCTGGTATAAAATTGCATAAAATAGAGGTTTATTTTGTTTTTAAAAAAATAACCGAAATTAACTCTAGTAACCGATGACGAATAAATCTAACTTGCAAGTCAACATGAAACTGTTCTAAGATCCGTTGCCAAAATAAGACAGTTTCTGATCAAATCAAAAACGGAGTCTACTTGAAATATTGTTTAATATTGTTGGCTGATATGATTGATAATGAGGTCTTCTAGAAGCTTCTGAGTTCTCTTGTTCACCGAAAATATTGGTGTTTGTCTCCTTGTTGAAATTTCATCGTTGCTCTGTCTCCTCGATCTTGAAAATAAATGCCAATATTCATTAGCTTGTTTCAAACAACAATCCCTGGGCTGGTCTCTCCAGTATTAAAAAGTTGTTCAAAAACTCTTTCACAAAAGTATATTTGTCGGTACATAAATCTGATACCAAAACAGATTTACTATTTGTTGTTTCTACACATTAGTATCGAAAAGCATATCAAGAAAATGCAACGTTTAAAGATTTAAATTACCCATTCCATAACTTGGATTGTTTGTCTTATTGCACAATCGCAGAAAACTAAATTAGTAGTCACTGTTTATTCAAATAGCCTGTCGCTGCTATAATCGAGTTCAAAATCTATACATTTTATCATAACAATTGCTTTATAATTCATCCAGTTAGTTCATACATCACAAGTTAATGTTTTGATTTTTTTCTTCGTTATTCAGTTTCACTTTTATTCTATTGTTTTTCTTGTTGTAAATATTGTTTTGTTAAGTGTGATCTCACCGCATTTACTCAATTGTTATCAGTGCTATTTATGGCAGTAAATGATATTGAAATGAACTTAGGACCAGCCAGTAAAACTTATTATAATTAAAAAAAATAAGGAAATAAACGTCCACGGGATGTGGTATTCAGAATAAAAATATATATTTACATCATTAATGATATATATTTATGTATCTTTCTGTCTCTCACTCATGATTGCACATACACATACACAATTATACAAATGATCAATGCTGTTACCTGTAACGACTTCAAAGCCACATCTGACAAATATAATCGTGACACTGAAAATCTGCATGTATAACTCATCATTTTATTCATTCTGAAGATGATTTATATTGATTTCGAAGGAATACTCTCTTTAATTGGTGATACATAATGCCACAGTGAAACATTCAATAACAGATTCAAAATCTACGTTATATATACAGATTTACACACACACATCTCTCTCTCTCTCTCTCTCTCTCTCTCTCTCTCTCTATATATATATATATATATATATATATATATATATATATATATATATATATATATATATATATATATATATATATATATATATATATATATATCCTCTGAGACATTTTATACAAATTCAAAATTATAAAATTTCAAACCTGGTTAATATTGACTGAATTAGTATCTGTATTCTTCCTCACAGACAGTCAGTGGAAATGATTGAGGAAAGAAAAATATCTTGATTATAAACGTTTAATAAAATTGCAAAGTATGTAAAAGAGATTTCAGTATTAATAAACTTCGACAGTTTTGTGCATACATCTGCCATGTGTAATATAATATGAAAAAGAAACACAATTTCCCCCAAATCAGTTCGTTCTCTCTCGTGTATGCATACACAGAGCATTAAATACAAATTAAATACAAATAAATTGAAAAGGAAGTTCGCAGAAAAAGTATATATCTTGCCTGTAAAATGTGTATAACACTGAAAATGACTATATTTAAAACTTTAACACAGTCATCAATGCTGCCAACAATCCATCCATCAACCCTTGTCTGTCATACCTATGTCTTGTCTATTCTTCACTTGCAAGAAAACTGATTGCGAACGATTTAAGTGAAATGTCTGTACAGATTAATATTTTTTAATGTTCCTTATATACAATAGTTTCCTAACAAAAGCCCACATCTCTCTCTCTCTCTCTCTCTCTCTCTCTCTCTCTCTCTCTCTCTCTCTCTCTCTCTCTCTCTCTCTCTCTCTCTCTCTCTCTCTCTTTATTATATTAAAATGTTTCATCCACCATGCATGGTACCCTATTCAAAGCAATGATATCACGGTTGCTGACCTGGTATCCCCCTCACCCCACCCCACCACCGAAACAATAAAATAAAATAGCAAAAACAAAAATGAAACAAATTATTGGCTTTCAAAACTTTCTGAACTTTGGTCAAATAACTACTGAAACAAAGTACAAAATCCATTAAAAATAACAAAATAATAAATAAATAAATAAAACATGTTGGGCCACTGTGAACGTAAACGGTGTCAAGTTGCTGGTCAGGCAGCAATTTAGAATGGTGAATAGGACCTGAACCAACCCACCCATTCACCTCCCCAATCCGTAAGAAGACTACTCCCTCATATTCACTACTCATCATCTGTGAAAATATAATTATTTGCAAGCAGATTGTATACTTGCATTCGCACAAATTAATTCGCATTATTTTGGAAGGTGAATCTCTACATGCTTCTTTTTCCAAATATTTAGATGATTGAAGAAAATTCAGCAAGTACTTAAACTTAGGTTCGTACATTTGGAAGTATTTGTCACATTCAAAAGGTTAGTAAAAAAAGAAGAAACAAATATGTTCCCTTCTGCGATTTCAACCTGGATTCTTCTGCGTGGCAAACGGACGCTCTACCATTTGAGCTATCAACTAATTGTGCAAGTAATATAAGTTCAATAAATATATTGGATTACACTGTCAATCTAGAATTTGACATCTACTTCTGTTCAACAATCCATGTTTTAACTGACCACTAATATATTTCCCTATATCTTCTAATTTTTTTTACATAGTTTTGGAGAAAATGAAGTACCTTATACACATTTGCTATGCGACAAATATAGTGCATATTATGTAGTACATTTGAATGCATCCTTTTCTTGTGTACTCCACGAAAAAAAGCCATTTGCGCAAAGTAAGTTAAAATTTAGAAAGGATAAATAATGTAAGAAAGAAATTAATAAGATTGTATCAAATATCTTCTTGTTGTTTCTTCTGAATATTTTGAGTACAATACTGGTAGGAACAGGAACAAAATGCAGTTCTATTTCTGTATGCATAGTGGACATCGAGGTACCAACAGTGAAACAGGAACAAAATACTATCGCTACGTAGACAAAAACATTCATGAATTATTAGGTTTTTGGTATGAGCGCAACTTTGTTCCAAGATGATATTTTGAAGGCATGTTTGCTTATAAGAAATACATAGTCTGCTGAAATTTCCTTGTGGAAGAAGACTGCGCCCATATCTAATTTGGAGTAAGAAGTTGCTAAACTCAGCAATAATTCTGCAATATCCAACATCAGCCCATATTAATGAATGTATGAGTTTCATTTTTATCTTAAAGAACACAATAAGACAAACAGTTATGAAATTTAACAATATTTATTTTTTCACAAAAACGGGGGAGGGGGGGGGGCAGAAAACGGCCTTTATTCAATATAGTTCTTTATCCATCAGTTTATAAGTTTCTGGAATAAAGCCAGTTTGTTTTACTTGCAATCTTGGATCTGATAGCTAAACAGGCAGAGTAAAAATACAAGTTTTTCAAAATAAACTACAGACAGCCTGCATAATTGCTCAAAGAAAATTAGGTTGTTTTTGTGTTGGTTTTGTGTGTGTGTGTGCGCGCGTGTTTTTTTTTTTTTATATCAATGTAAGTTTAATTGGTAAAATATCTCATAAGCTAAACCCAATGTCAATTAGTGTATATCTAGAGATACCTTGTATATGCCTAGCGCAAAATCGATGTCCTCTCGCTAGTACAAGTATATTCTGAGGACTTGGGTTAGACCAAGTTTCACAACCATACAAGGCTCGAAGTATTGCAATAGTTTCATACAAAATCTTAGCTGTCGGTAGATTAAATTCATTCTTATTTATTCCAATATCAATAAAACTGAATAACGTACTTTCAAGTTTATCTTTAGCCTCTTTAAGTTTGATATATATTCTGCTATTCTTTGACACATTAACACCTAAGAGTCTACATGGCTCTGTTTCTTGAACACTCTCAAAACGCAAGAACCATTACCTATGCTTTCTTTTGTAATCAGATGAACCTTCGCTGAATACTATAATGCTACTTTTCTTGGAATTATGTCCAAATCTGCACCTTATGGGTACTCGTTGCATTTAATCAGTAACTGATCTATGCCTGACTTCGAAAGACTTAAAAGAAGCATATCATCTGATACAGTATGATACGGGCAAGGGTTATTAAAAAATACAAAACCATACTCACATCTTGATAAAACATCAAGAAGTTCATTTATGAACACCAAGTAAAGCCAAGGGGATAATATCCCACCTTGGCGTACTCCTTTTAAAACAGGAAATCTTGGAGAAATTCTTTTAGAAAGAATAACTCTGCTATACATATTTGAGTATAACCTGACAATCACTTTCCATATTTTGTAATTGACACCTATATGGCATAATTTGTAAAGTAAGTCGTCATGCCATAAGTTATCAAAAACTTTCTCTCTGTCAATAAAAGCTGCATACAACTTGCTTTGATTTTCATTAGCGTAACAAACTAGTTCATGGACTAAAAGGGAGATCATGTTACAGACCAGACCCTTCTGTAAGTCCCCCCCTCCTCCCGTAGAGATTTAATTGAAAACTCAGAAAACTTAAGATCATTATGCATCCTATTTAATAAAATATTTTCAAAACCTTACAAATAACTGGTAGAAGCGTTGTTGTCCGATAATTATTTGGATCACTTTTGTTTTATTCCCTTCCTTAAAAAGGTTACTATCAGACCTTCTTTTAGATGATCAGAAATATGCACAAACATCAACATAGAGTTGGAAAGAGCAACCAAGAGGGACCTAAGTGTAATTCAACCGTACTTAAGGTGTTCATAATTTATATTATCTACTTCACCTGCCTTTCCAGGTTTAACATCAGAAAGTATTGATGAAAGCTCATCATGTGTTATGTAATCTAACTCTCCACGACGGGAAGACTCTTTCCATGTTCTGACGATTTCACCAACTTCCTAATGGAAATTTTTATACTTATTGTCTAAATTCGGAGGCGAATAAAACGTTTCAAAGTATACTGCCCACTGATCTACAATACAGGATCACGAAAAACAATATCGCTGAATTTCATTTCAAAGGGTCTTTTAGAGTTCTGTTTTTGTAAATTAATAGTTCTTCAAAATTGATTTTGATTTACCTCTGAAAACTGATCAATGTCATCATTTTCTTCCTTAAAATAATCTGACACATTTTCTATGGATTTTTTAACGGTTATTTTCGCATGTTTGTAAGGTGCGAACGATATTTCTTTTCAATCTTTAGCTTATCCTTTCTGAACCCACTCTTGCCTTCTTTTAATCATGGTTTTATGCAACGCCTTCGAATCATTATTCCAGTAGGGCTTTAAGAAGGGTTTGCATTTTGAGGGGGGGGGGGGGTCTGCTCGCAAGTGCTATATAAACTTTTTGCTATGCAATAAATCAATTTGCTTCTTGTTTATTGGAACAAAAGTCTTAAAGCACTTACAATCGGTCTAATTCTTGCGCATATTCAAATCTTTTGCTAAGGGCAGGTTTCTCCAATTGCACATCAAACGATAGAAGTTTGAATCAGACAAGATTGAAATTCAAAATATCCAAATATAGGTCTGTGATCTAAAACATTTAAAACATCATCATCAGTTATCATTGCCCCTTTCACCATATCAATCTTTGAAGTGTCAAAACTGATGTGTTCAATTAGAGACGTACTTGCACCAGAATAAGAACAGATGAGTAGCAGGCTCAAAGAAGATACATTGTTACGAACTAAAAGGGAATGCAGTATTTTTCTTTTCGTGTCCTTTGTGTACATACATGGAGTGGAATTAAAATCACCATAAGAATAACAATACCATACTCTGAATACAGATTGTAAAGACCGTGCAGTTTTTTCTATATAATCAGAGTAGATGACAGTAATATACCCATCAAACGGTAATAGACCTGAATGAAAAATACAAAAGAATTATAAGCTAGTCTTAATCTGATGCCAACTATGCGATCATTGTCTATCTCTAGATTAATATCATTATTATATTTAATATGCCACAAGATGGCCGAACCACATTTCCATGGATTCTGCGTAAAGGCCAAACCGTATCTTGGTCAACAGTGGTTGTAGACAAATAGTTAGCATAAACAGTGTCTAAGAAACAAAGTTGTTCCTGAAATAACCAATGTTCGAAAATGCCACATATATCAATATGTTGATTTGATAGTATCTGACTATGAGAAAAGGCACTCGACGTTATGGCTGTGGCACTCCATGAAAGTATATTTATATTAAGCCCAACCATACTTATGTTGGAAAGAGACCAAGAAGCGAGTAGATAACGGGGAATTGGCTTGAGTGCTTTTTTAACGGAGTCATCTTGGTAATAACCATTATTGTTCCATTGCTTATTTGTTAACCATTGTCTGCAATAAACCGCTTTAGGCCAAAATGACTTTTATAAAAAAAAATGTCCCTACATCTGAAGAATATTTTATAATTGTTCTAACAGATATGGTGCCTGGACGTTTGCTTTTCATAATTCTTATGTAAGTAGGTTCAAAACTACATTTGACAAGAACGTTTTAATTGCATCTTAATCTACTGAGGGATCATTTTGGTTCGAATTCTGAATGCACCGATGAAATCATTATGATCATTATCAATAAATTCAAGATCATAACAATCCTTACCACCATCTTCGTCCTGCACTCTGATGCTTTTCGACCTTGTGACTTGAAGAATTTGATATTCTGACAGGAATACTTGAGCAGCCATGAACATCATTTCTACTTAAACTATGAGTGGCACAACTGGGCACATTTCTAACTGAACCGTTGACAGCATTGTTTGATACTGGGGTAAATGTCTCCCTCAGAATCTACTTCAATATCATGCTGAATTGTCTTACTGGTACCCTGATCAGTGACTGCTTGACTGTAAGTCTTTGAGGATCTGGTATTGCAATACTTCGTATTGTTTACATTTGAATCGTGCTTAGATAAAATAGTAACTGAACTTTGTGACCCCTGTGACGTACGTGATTTGGTAACCGAAGTTGCGCTTGCATTGGTTATGTCACTGTGGTCATAAGATATATTGGACTTTGTACCAGACGTTGTGGGCTGGTCTCTATAAGTAACATCTTTATTCAAGCTATTTGAAAAACCTAAGCTTTTCACCGAAACTGGGAGCTGTAAACTTTTTCTTTGTACCTGACAATTACTGATCTTTGTTTCAACCTTCTCAATACGAAATGACATTTTATTGATTGATTAATTCAGTCGTTTAAACCTATCGACTATGACAGACTCTACAGTATCAGGTCAAAAGTGAGTAGCCACCGGAGTAAGAACGTTGACGTCATTTAGCGAAATATGATTTGAAATGATACTGCATGCTTAAGAATATATTCAGTATTTTTTTTTATCTGTGTGCACTAATAAGTATATTGACTGTAGTATGAAATTGCAAATTTATAATGAGTGCTAATTTTAGATCTCACAGGTGATGTAAACAAAACATCGTGCCTCAGTCACGGTAAGGAATTGACAGACGGTCAGAAGCAGAGGATAATTCAGTAAGCCAAGAAAGATTTTAGTGGTAGAAAAATATTTGAAGTTAATGGAATACCGTGTTCTACAATTCTAAAATATTTTAAAAGATTTCACAAAAGGGGCCCAACAGAAAACGAGAAATAAATAGGAAGACAGAAAATCAGGAGCAAAGGGGGGGGGTGGGGGGTGGTGATCGTGTACTTTATCGTCTTGTGTACGCAATATTGTATACTCCTACATAATTTTTCCAGGACCTGAGTATAGATTTAAATGAGTTGGTCGGTGTTAATGTTTTTAGAAGCATCTGTCGGTGTTAATGTTTCTAGAAGCATCTGTCGGTGTTAATGTTTCTAGAAGCATCTGTCGGTGTTAATGTTTCTAGAAGCAACGACAAAAGAAAATTAAAGAGTTTAGGGTTCAGGAGTTTCACTGAATGGAAGCAAACTACGATTTTCAACATAATCATGTATCATGTGTTTCATGGTGTAAAGAAAGGCATAACTGAACATTTGAAAACAGTGATAAAGAAAGAGTCATTTTAAGCGATGAAACTAAAGTTATTTTGGCGAAAGGTCAGAAGTATATGTTTAGAGAAAACCCAATAAAGAATGGCAAGCAAAGTGTGTTAGTCTGTACAGAACACACTCACCATTAAAGAATAGTTTGGCAATGTATTGGGGGGTGTATTACCTACAACGGTGTTTGAAATCGGACCCCAGTTTAAATCAGCATTGACTCTGGCAAATATATCAGCATCTTTGATGAAAATGTGTAAGCAGTTATTGCAACAGAATTTCCAAGCGGAGAATTATTCTTTCAGAAGGATAAATTTCCGGGCCATGTTGTTAGGAGGACAAAACAGTGAAAATTTATAAAACACTGAATCCTTAACCTGGTAATCACAGATCCTGGGCCTCGGTATTTTGGGGGATATATGACAGACAATTAAATCCAAGCTTTAAAATTGATTACATTAAATAAATCTAGGGCTGATCACATTCGTGTTGTTCTTGACATTTGGGTCTCTCTCAATCTTTCTTGCACAAGAGGACTTTATGACTCCATAACTAAGCGATTACAAGCTGTGATAAGAGTCAAAAGTTTAATTACTAAGTAATTTTTCTTTCATATATTTGACAGTAGATTGTTTAGAAATATCAATGACGTTAGTTTATTTCTCCTATGACGTCAACACGAGAGGCTACTCACTTTGACCCTGTACTGTATGTGTGATTGATTCTCTTTAAGTACAAGTAGTTAGGCCCTCAAACAGCAAATAGTTTTGTTCAGTTCTTCAATCAGTGGCACACACTCACACTTTGAACATTGATACTGTGAAGAAGACAGTCCTTCTGTGTCTCCAACTGTAGCAGTTATCATCAACGTAGACTGTGTTGGTGTACAAGGAGTACATAAAGTTCTGTTTTGACTCTGACTTCACGGATGAGATTGACGCATAACACCTTTCGATGAAGTAATCATATCGCTTACAACAGGCATGTGCAACTTCCTCCAGGGCGCTGGTCAGATAAGCGATTTTTAAAGCCACACCCTACGATGTATATAAGTGGATAAAACCAGGTCGCAGGCCGTAGGTTCCCCTCCAGATCACCCTCCAGATATGATAGGAGACCATGAATATCTGTAGCTAATTTGACTGCTACTGATTCGCCACTACGAGTGTAAACACCGCTTTAGCTCAACATTTTTCCCAACGGAAAATCTTTTGTTTCCATTCACTGTTTCAATCGTGATCTAAATTCCTCGATTTTGAATTCCTCGGAATTAGAATCTTTGAGGGTTGTATTTATGAATTCTTCTTTTGAGAAGTTGTTTGTAGACCTCAGCATATGCGCTCTTACCAATCACCAAACACTGTTGCTGCCTTTGTATGTATCCAGGTATTCAGGACTCTTGCTGGTAATCTCATCTGACTGACTATCAATTTGTACTGGCTGTAACTCCAAGATTTACAGCATTTGATCCAGTATTGTCAACCAATGATGCGTTATTAATACAATAATCCTCAACAGCTTTGTCATCACTCATTGCTTTTTTATTACTTTTGTCCGCAGTATGGATGTTTATAACCGATCGTTGACAGTACGTATAGCAAAGTGCTGCATGCATGGTCACTTCACAGTGAATGGTCACTACACAAGGGATACGAGAAAAACAATCATGCATGACTGTGAGTACGTAAAAATAGAAATCAAACTTCATAAAAGTTATATACAAATTCAGATGTCTGAGTCACATCTCTGCGCTTTTAAGAATGGCGTGTGCACAATCACTATAGAGCTGTATAACATAAATCTAATAAAATGAAGAGTTTTCAATCATCGCTCTTACCGCTTTTAAGAAACGCGTCCACCATCTCGAGGGAGAATACTCTACCAATCAGCAGATGAAAGAAAGGCATTTTTCCTCTAGCAGCGAACATTTATCAAGAAGCAGTCAAATTTGTATGTCAAACTGTCCACATATGTTCCTTAATAATACGGCGTACATTTCCATTTCAGAAGATCTAAATTATAGATAAGGTCTTCAGTTCAGGCCCTGCCTTCAAAATGGTCCAAAACGTATGACAAATTGAAGTAGTCTTATTGAACATCACAGCACTGTCCAACGTACATGTACATATGACGAAATTTTGAGAGACACGAATTTAAGACTCTAATTTGTCATATAAACTGCCTCAGATGTTAAAATAATCACAAAGGAAAGAAAAGCACATATTCTTCAAAAAAGTCAACAGCGTTTGACAAATTGATGACACAATGATGATTTTATCTACCTTCAGCTGCAGACAATACAATTTTGTGTCAAGGACTAGTTCCCTCCTAACATTGAATTTGATAACTATCAAACATAGCACTTAAAACAATTATATATAAAACAGCTAATAGTTTCCAGAACTAATTAAAACATGATAATATCATTTATCACAGAACGTAAGCATTAAAATGAATCTTTCAGAGAGATTTTATATACCGGACACCTTTTTTCTTATACGTTTTAAAGCTGGTAGTGGATTGTGCATCTAGTTGAAGGTCATTCCATGCCCTTCACCCCAGCTACTTAAAATAATTGATGTGATCTCTACCAATATGCACATCCAGTTTTGAAACTGATCTAGGACGGTGGGAAATCACATGAGACTTTAATGTGAACTGGTCTGTTAAATGTTTGGGGGCCAATTCATGCAAGACTTTCCACATTAAGCAGCATCTGTTGTAGAGAATCTGTTGTGAAATACTTAGAATATTAAGCTGACTGAACATGTCAACAGTGTGAGAGCGATGATGACAGTTTAAAATTATGCACATGTTGCGATTTTGTATTTTTTTTAAAGTCAATAAATACAAATCTTTAGCAGACTACACAAAAAAGTACAGCAATAATTGATATGTGGAAGAATGAGAGTGTTATACAAGAATTTCCATCGTGTGGGTTAGAATGAAAGAAGAAACATATTTCAGAATCCCAGTAGATCTATTTCATTTGCCATTTGCTGTCTGTAATTGTTGTTTTAAAGTTAAGATCTTGTCTAAATGAATACCTATGTAGCCTCAGTTCTCAGTTCTTGATACTGTCTGATTGTTGATCTTAAGAGATATGTGAGTGTCAAGAAGTTTGGCTTCTTTTTTGTAGAACAAAGTAGTATCGAATAGGGTTTGTCAATGTGTAGCCTTAGTTTGTTGGCATTCCTCCAATCGAAGACAATAGTAAGCTGCAGAACCGATCTTATTTTGCCAACATTTTTGTCAGCAGAGTTAAAAGCAGTGTCATCCGCGTACACGTTTGCTTCGGTTTCTTTAAGAGGAATATGTAGATTATTGACATAACAAACAAATAAAGGCGGTTCCAGGACGGATCATTGCGGAACACCTATTTTGATGATCTCTGAGTCAGAAAGGTTACCATTAATTACAAATTGCTTTCCCTTTTATAGACATTTACAAAGCGAATGCAATTCAGTATTTTTTATGCCATAATGTTTCAGTTTATGCAAAGGAATGGAGTGGTTAACAGTGTCAAAGACTTTCTTTAAATCAAGGGCTACCATCATGCCATTCTAGTATTTATTAAAGACATATTTAGTCAATCTAAATAGTCCACATTCCGCAGAGTGCTCACTTCTAAAACCAGATTGGACAGAAGAGAAGAGATACTTATACGTAAAATAAGAGTAAAGCTGAAAATCAACAATTCGCTCTAAGACTTTAGAAAATAGTGGCAGAATATATACTGAGCATGCGTTTTACTGATACGTGCGCTAGGTTGGGATATCCATGTCAATACACTTTATGTGATACCAGAAATTGCTTGTTTTGTTCGTTTTACAGGCTTTGAACGGGTTCCGCAAGGATATTTGGTGGATCCGTGGTTAGTGGCAACGTCCCCTGAAAAGAGCAGGATCAAATATACCTGTCCAGTTAGGACACTTTGGCGGTGCCTAGTTTGTTAACCTAGCCCAAGAAAGGAGGAAATGCAATTTCCCGCCTTTCAGTGCACATTGAAAAAAAAAAAAGAGAATCTTCTTATTATTATGTCACCTGCTGTGACCAGTCTTAATTCGATTGCATATAGTTCATTTTGTTTGCATATTGTAGGCCAAGGAAAAGAGAACCATTTGATGCTACAGTAATTCCAAGTTGACAATGAGATGTAACAAATCTAATATTTTACAGGAGAATTCAAGATCTGGTAAATATTCATTTTGCAAACAAGACACTGTTTTTTGTTGAGTTTTTGCGTCTGTGTGTGTGTGTGTGTGTGTGTGTGTGTGTACTAATAAAGACTTAAATCAACATTCAAAACAAATTTGAAGCTAGTACCAAATGTTGCAAATGTCAGTATATCGTGGCTCCTTTTAATTTGCTCTTAAAGTGTCTAATTAAACGTGCTTGAACAGAAATGGGTATACTAGATACACATTTGAAAACGTTGGAAGGAAATTTGGATAATATCTACAACGACCAATTATGATTCTAGCTTTTTTTTTCTCGAAAGATACAATCTCGACACGGGATATTTAGGACTCAAGAAAGCATTAAATAACTTATGACGTACCCGTGTGCCCCATCTTCGACTTCTTAGCGAGTCAAAATATATATATATATCGAGGTTTTTGTGCATAGTGTTAATTTTTGTTTTTAGTGCAACTGGTGGAAATCTGGATACGCTTCTGCCTTATATATGCATGATCAATTTTTAAAGCAAACTAACTTCGCAAGTCACATTATTTGACATTTACTTTTTTAAATTTAGGATGTAAAAGTGCCTGAAGGACGCCGCACCTGTTTAAAGGTATTGAGCCTAAAATTTGAATAGGATATATTTAATACCCTCTCGTTACTGTACGATGAGCGACAACTGAGTGAATATACTTTCAAATATAAGTATACATGACACTTTAAAGTACATTATTTTTTAAATATTTAACAATTATATTCTAGCTTTTCCTTGTAAGACACAATTTGTTGATCCTGTTTAAATGATTCTACTTAATGTCATAGCGGAGCCTATGCCAAGACGTAATGGCCCTATCTGACGCTGCTATTCTCCCAAACTTGTTATCCATTAAATATGCTGACATGTTGTATTTCTAAGACCTGCAGTTCTGTCTAGCAATGTGCTCTGGTTTCTCATTTCAAAGACCCGTTAGACCAGATGACCACTAATTTTCTGTATACCGCCTTTCGACGGATATAGATGGTTTTCATGTGACAAGCAATGTTTTTCATAATTACATTTCTTGAAATCAACCCCCATCATAACAAATGTATAAGAGAATCAATTCTACTAACTGCATGTCATCGATAACTTGTGCATGCTAAGAAACTAACTGCATGCTATCCATGACCGTTTTGCATGCTAAGAAACTAACTACATACTATCCAGGACTTCTGCATGGTATGAATCGAATTGCATCCTATCAGGACTTCAGTGCATGCTAAGAATATGACGACATGCTATCCACGACTGTTTTGCGTGGTAAGTAGCTGACTGCATGATTATACATGACTGCTGTACATGCTAAATAGCTGATGGTCATGCTATTCATATGCCAAAAAGCTGACTGCATGCTATCCATGACTGCTTTGCATGTGCATCATGTGAATCTGATTGCATACTATCCCCGACTTGTTTGCATGCTAAGAACCTAATTGCATGATTTCAAGGACGGTTGTGCATGCTAAGAACCAGAATGCGTGATATCAAGGACGGTTGTGCATACCAAGAACCTGAATGTATTATATAAAGGACGGTTGTGCATACTAATAACCTGAATACATGATATCTAGGATGGTTGTGCATACTAAGAATGCATGATATCTAGGACAGTTGTGCAAACTAAGAACCTGAATGCATGATATCTAGAACGGTTATGCATACTCAGAACCTGAATGCATGATATCTAGGATGGTTGTGTATACTAAGGACCTGAATGCATGATATCTAGGACGGTTGTGCATACTAAGAACCTGAATGCATGATATCAAGGACGGTTGTGCATACTAAGAACCTAAATGCATGATATATAGGATGGCTGTGCAAACTAAGAACCTGAATGTATGATATCTAGGACGGTTGTGCAAACTAAGAACCTGAATGCATGATATCTAGGATGGCTGTGCATACTAAGAATCTGAATGCATGATATCTAGAATGGCTGTGCATGCTGAGAACCTGAATTCAAGGTATCCAGAACTATTATGAATGCTAGAAAGCTGCCTATATGTTATCAAGGATTGTTGTGCTTATGTAGAAGCTGTCTGAATTATATCCGAGACAGCATTGCTATCCAGGACTAAACTGCATGCTAAGAAGGTGACTGCTGTTGAGGACTGCAATGTATTGAAAGAAGCTGACTACATGCTATCCATTCTGTTGTGTATCCTAACAGATTGCATGCTCTCTGGGAATGCTTTTCGTGCTAAGAAGCTGCATTGCATATTATCAGGAACTGAAACAAACGCATTGTCTGATATCCCATTGGCATCAAAATGCTATTTGAATGATATGATAGCATAATTATGCTGTTCATATTCTATGTAACACCTACTAGAATGCCTTTTTAAAAGTTCAGTTTGGCTTTGACAATATGCATATTTTACATATTCCTTTGAACATAAATACTTAGTAATTATATTGTCACACTCAATTTGCTAAAACATTAAATGCCTATTAAAATTTGATGACTTACAGTATGCAAATGATCTGAGTACTAAGCAGAGCATGCTCCATTATAGCAATTGCTTCAGGTAATATTAATTCTGAAAATCATCAAAAAGAAATCTACCATTTTTACCAATCAGGAAGTATAAAATATTACATTTCTTTAAAGTGCAAATCTTGATAAAAATTGTATAGCAGATTAAGCTCGTATTTTAAGTTTGCTATGCACAGTCGATATAAACAATTATATACTGGTACAGTGCTACCTCACTATAAAACCCCTTAGTATTATGCAGCAACAATCATATAATGTGGGTAGAGCATGGATCCAATTAAATTGGCTTAGTTCTATCATTGATTCTTATTTCATTCCACTTGGTTTTGGTTCATGGTTCATAACAATATAATAATATAGTTTCATATCATAAAATACCTTTTTTATGGTTTTGATTACAATGTAATCAATTATGACACACACTTGCTTGTAAATTACCTCAGTATAAGGTCGTCTCACTAACAACACAGTCTACTTTTAAGGCTCCCATGAACTGTGTTGTAGGAAGGGAGCACTGTATTTACATACAGGACTGTTTTAACAAACTTATCATGAGCTATGTTTTCACAAACATTTTATTCAGTATGTTTTAGCAAATTTATTATTAGGTATGAATATCAGCAAACAAAGTGCAAGGTTACATCTAATAAATTACAACCAAAATTGTCAGGTGTGAACTCTTTTATTTCATAATTTACATGTGTACATGTAATTTGCATGTGCATAGCTGTTAATTACAATTTGCAATTAGTACCTATAACCTTTATAAATTCCATCATTTACATGTTTGTAAGAAGATTCAATTCAAACATCATACACTCCAGAAAAAATTTATTTATGTAAAATATTTCTTGAAATAGAAATTTAGAATGGCATGGCACAATTTTTGTCTTCACCATTCTTTGTATCTGCTCTGTCTCTGTAAAATAACTTCTACTTTGTATGAGAAAAAAAATGTAAACACTAACAGACAGCAACTGTATGACAGTCTATAATATAAATACGGGGAAAGACATTAATAATGATCCTGTACCTGGTGAGTTTCCATGAAAGTGTATACAAAATTTCTGATGTCTACATTAAGTAATTATCTAATGTATTTATTAGTGTTCTTGAACATTACCCTTAAAGCAAACTTTACTGGTCCCTTTGGCTTTATTATAAATGGGCTGCACTGCATACCAATGATCAAATGAAGTTTGGAAAAGGTACTATGTATACTTGCATATAAATCGGATCCAACTGCAAACTACATAGACCAAGATCTGCCATCACATAATGTGCCAGCAGATCAAGGTTTATGTTGTTTGTTGGGACAAATCAGTAGAATAACCCCATCTGCCATCACATAATACACCAGTTGATCAAGGTCTATTTTTATTGCTAGGAAAAATCAGGAGAAAAGATCCAGGTGTGCCATCACTTAATGTGCCAGCAGATCTAGGTGTATGTCGTTTGTAAGGACAAATCAGTAGAATAAACCATGATCTGTCAGCACATTAAATGACAGCAGCTCAGGGTCTCTGTTGTTTGCAGTTGGACACAACTTATATGATTATATACAGTAGGTTAAGTTTGACAGACTGAATTTCTAATAACTTTTGCTCAAGATTGTCTAATACAGTACAACTCATATAAATCAAACATCAATCACTCAAATACTTGCCATCTCTGGAATGCTCTGCTCAGTCCTTGTATAAACCCTACTCTTGCCATTCAACCTTGAAAAACTCTTCAAAAAAATGAAAACTCAAATAAACTTTGAGCCCAAAGTACTTTAGAGTTTTCAATGGTCTACTGTACTTAAATCTGAGAAATGTTTCAGTCTGCTCATCCATAAGACATTCATGATGGTTAAGATGTACAACACAAATTAATGTAATTCTAGCATGTATTTCTGCTCCTGAATATTTTATACAGTCTACATTTTATGAAGACAAGTGCACAATTATTTAAAGCAAATATCTTGGTGGGGATGGACAGAAAATAAATACACACCCTGCATATGCTGTATTAAGTATGATACAGAAGCATATTTTTGTTTGGATAATACATAAATACTAAATTACAGCTTAGTCTACTACAATTAACATTACACTACTTATGTATCATTGCAATTAAATACATGGGGAAAAAAATGACTTTATCCTTAAAGATGATGATAAGGGCTGTTCCAGTAAAATATAAGTGGCACCCTGGGAAGGCACTTTTAATGTGGAGTAGTCACCCATAAATGCAATTTAGGATTTTGTATCTTTTCCACATGAACTCTTTAAGCAATTAGAGAGTACCCTGTCATAGAGTTTTAAAAAAGTACCTTCCCTGAGTAGCATACATGTTTAAATGGAACAGCCCTAATGATGATGACTTCTATAAGCATATGGTTTAATAAGAGCGACTTTCAAGAATTATGAGGACAAACATAGTTTAAAAACATCCAAAGTGTGAAGATACAGGTCAAAATATATTTTCCACTTGCTAATCCACCACATCACCGTGCAAATTATTTATTAAACCTGTCAAAAATTTGTAAGTTTTCATAAAACTTACGAAAGAGAAATGGAGTCTACCTTTACAAAAATTGAATAGACTGTATGAACAATGTATTATCTAGTATTATATTAGGAAGAACCAGTTCACCGATATGATAAGCAAAGCCTCTGTCTTGCAAATCTGACTTTGTTTCAAAAATAAATCTCTAAGAATGTAACTAGTTTATGCACTTTTTTGATGATAATATTCTGCATGCATATATATTTTCTGATTGTTTCACTATCAACACAAGATACTAGAGAGAAAACAATTTTAGAAAATTTTATGAAGAAACTAATTTATCCTAAAATTTGATAACACTTGTAATGTACAATGTAAACGCTAATGACTAGTGACAATTTTCAACCTGTAGAAATGCTCAAGCACCTGTTTAACCAGGAGATGATTACTACTGCTATTTTCTTCTAAGAAAACCGAAGCTGTAAACCATCAAATGAAAATTTTTTGTTTTTGCATTAAGTTGCTAACATTTTATGTAACTAATTTGCCAACATTAAAAAGTAGCTAAAATTGAATGATGATAAAATACTGTGATTTACTGTTATTATGTTAAACTTTATTTAACCATGTATATTCTTCTTCAAACTGTAAATAGATTCAGATCTTTTACTCAATAATGGAACAGCACAACAGTGTGAGCTGTTTAAATCAAAGAAAAAAATGAGTAGGGTAGACTTGATCTGGCAAAGCACTAAATCAAGGCATCTCTTACTGTATATACATGCTTGTAAGTCATCCAAATGCAAACAGAAACCATAATCTGCCATTGCATGATATGCCAGCAAATTAAGATCTATGTTGTTTGTTCTACTGATTACTCTTACAAACTGCAAAGACCCATATCTGTCAGCACATTATGCAATGGCAGATCTGAGTCTGTGCAGATTGCAGTTGGACTAGACTTATAAATGAGTATATACAGTAGTCTTTGGGCATGCATGATACAAGAGAAATGGTGGTACTTACTAAGGCATGGAAATAATAATGTCTGCAACAAAACAGCATTATCCCCACACTTTTCTCACAATTCTGAAACAGGTGTGCACTTCTACAGGTCATCACAAATTATATCCCATATGACTTATAATGTGAAGATACTGTAACAAACTCTTCCTCCATAAAAAAATTTGCGATATAGACTTTTAAGTTTCAGCACTGATTTAAATTGACAATGTTAAAAAATACAAAAGGACCAATTTTAATGTCAATATAGCTAAGAGTCTATGAAATATTGATCTAAAACAAGAAAATATACAGGTACTAGAGCAACTTAAATTGGTCAGGATGTTTATTTGTAAAAGTGATTTTCAAAAAGCTCATTGTAAAATAAATGTAATTTGACAGGAATGATTAAAAAAAAAATTAGCCCACCAGAAAATCTAACATACAAACTGGTTGAATAGATTTAATTTATTCTCATGGGAGAGGATGAACACAAATGTAACAGTTATTTCAAATGGTGATGTACTGCTAAATTGATCCTGATCTACTCAATAAACTGAATACTATTAAACAAGTAAATATTATGTAGTGAACAAAGCTGACTTCTTGTGATGCCATATGTACACTAACAGACATTGCACAGAGCTCTAGATTAGTATATATGCATATTTTACACAAAGAAATTTACTAAAACATATAAGGAAATGTTTAAATCTTTTCAAATTATGAAAAACTACTTAATTTTAAGCACTGAATCCAAAGCTGAGTGTATTGCTCCTGCCATAAGCACAGTCCATGTTTAAGATGGTGCACTTGGTCCATATAAAATATACTATTGGGACAAGTTCTAGATGTTCTGTGTATATTGGAAATGATAGTTCTTGATTACTGTGAGAGCACTCACTCAAACAAAGCCATATAATCACACGTCTGAAAGTGTCTCAGTGACAAAACTGCTTTGCCGCATTCTCAAAGG
This sequence comes from Margaritifera margaritifera, assembly GCA_029931535.1. Lineage (NCBI taxonomy): Eukaryota > Metazoa > Mollusca > Bivalvia > Unionida > Margaritiferidae > Margaritifera > Margaritifera margaritifera. Next base: position 275,259 of record JAQPZY010001644.1, on the reverse strand, counting down.
CATTAATAATGTCTTCATGAATAACACTCAGTGTTGTGTGGAAAGTTTAGTTTCTTTGCAGTGTTTATAAAATACTTCATCAAATTTCAAAATGCAGTTGGTTCCAAACCAGGAAGTAAAATACATACTTTATTAAATTCTTATTTAGAGCTCTTTTGCATCACTCTATGGAGTTTTGTTGCACTGTGACATGTGCACACTCTTTGACTGTGCAACAGAAACAAAGTGCTGCATGGAAGCTGCTGAATAGTTTAAAACAGGTTGACAGTCTGTTGCTTCAATTGAGAGTAAAGATCTGAATATGTCTAAGTCTTTTCATTTGAAGTTGCACTCTGTTCATATTTTGCCTGCATGCAAGCTTCTGGCTGACAAAAATGTTTTGAAGCATATACTATTATATATCTGGATATTGACATGAGTTATCATAAGACCTTGCTTGCTGAGTATCACTTGTTGTAATAATACACTCGTCTTGTTTATGTGATATAAATTATGCCAACTAAACTATTTGACTAACCCAATGGAACTCACCCATACATGATTCATGCAGGGAGTGTGTGTGTGTGTATCTGTACCATGGGTCTTCAGGTTCCCCATTTCACATTTTACTTGCGAGAAAATCCTTGTGAACTTATGAAGCAGTCTAGAAGTCCCATAGTACACTAGTGCCATCTAGTAACAGACAAAAGTGACAAGTACACTGAACTGATAACTGAACTAATTTAACTTCATCAGATGGACAAGAAGTATGGATAATTCTGCATAATGATGATTTTTCGTTGCAGTTACAGATATATGGATGGATAATCTAAGAGTACAAATTTAAAATTTTCATGGTTATAATTACATTTTGAAACTTACAATTTTCTTCAAACTTCTACATAAAAAACTTTGTTTGCTCAAAATATCTGTTAAAGGAAAATATTGCAAGCTATGGGATGCATTACAGAAAAATACTATGAAAATTGTGGGTACCTTAGCTTGATTTTTGTGTTGTTTCTACTTATTTCCTTATTTATTCTCCAGAAATTTGGATTTTTCTCCTAAGGAGTGGACAGAAGTGCTGATATGTTGCATAATCTGTGGTCATCTTGCTTCATATATCTGACAATTATACAGTCCTAGCAATGACACCATACTAACACCACTGTTGGATCAAGGAAATGTGGGACGAATGATACTAGATTGAATTACAGCACATAAATAAATGTAAATAATGTTTTATTTAAATGTACACAAATTGTATTACCTTTTCTTCATATACAGGTATTTATATGCAAATGTTTCATGGAGCACTGGGAGAGAAAGTTTTTGATCCTAACGATAAAGCCTGAGGGTTCAATCTTCCCTAAATACTCTAACAAACATTTGCATACAGCAAACGGTGTATAATCTTTACTACATACATATACACCAAAATACCAACAAAGAGATTTTTTTTTACACAAGACAAAACCCAAATTCAAGAAGCACATGCAATTCTGATGACATTACAAAGTCTCATACATCAATCAAATTCAAACCATCCTTATCATTTAGCTGACATTACGCATCAAAACAACTCAAACCATCCTGATAATTTAGTAATTTTGAATTGCAGCATTCAACAGTGGAAATAAATATTAATTTTGTGGCAATGACTTATAATTATGTGTAATTAGGTGATCATATGATGCCAGGATGAAATGAAATTGTGAGTGTATAGAAATGGCCTTTATGTTACTAATTACATCTTTACATTTCATTTGAAATCCATGACTCACACCACCTATCAAGAAATGAAAAATTAGCACCCTTAAGAATGTACAAATTCCTTTCTAATAAATGTATGATCACTGGATAATGAAACTCAGTGTTAAGGGGAATGGTGGGACCCCAGCCTACTACAGCTTACCTTTTTTGTACAGCACAGACTAGTTTTTAATAAACAGCATTTTGGCTCTGATGAAAATATAGAAATCTGTGTACACCAAATGTGACCAAAATGCTTGTATCTCTTTAAGAAAAATTCTCTTGTCTTAATAATGTATATTAATGCTGTGAATTATTTCCCTTGCCTTAATATTGTATCGTAATGTTATGAATTATTTCCCTTGCCTTAATACTGTATCTTAATGCTGTGAATGATTTCCCTTGTCTTAAAAGTGTGTATTAATATTGTGAATGATTTCCCTATAATGAATTTGGGCCTCAAATAAATTAACTGCGCTTTAGAAGACACCTCTGTGAAGTACAATAGTATGATTATAAAGAATAGCATGAATTAAATTATATTGTAGTTCTTTTTTTATTTGGAGTTTCGATGATGGATTCCTATGTAGTCAGAAGAGACTGTAAAAGACTATTGTCTGCCATTTTTCCCATCCTCCAACTGTAAACCATCAAACAAACAAAAGCATAATTATTTGTTGTCATTTAATTTTCAACCACTAAACTTTGTACAATAAAAACTGCCTTAAGCAAACCACCTCTAGGAAGTGAGAAAAATGGCCTCTAAAGACAGGTGGCAGCTTAAAGGCGGTTTATTTCTACAGTAAATTGGTTTATAGGACTTTGCAAAACTGTCTGTTTAAGATGGGAGGTTGCTTAATATAAGTGAACTTTAAGACAGGTTTGACTGTATTCTTATGTAAAGGATTTTTCAAATTTGTTACTTCTGAGTCAGCTGAAAATGATAATAAATATTTTCACCTATATTTTTTGTATACTCAAACAAAAATGAAAGAAAAGAGTACAAAACATTACAGATGCTACAATATTATTTTGAATATTTTCAAATGATATGTCTCAGTGAATGTTAAATGAAAGGTTTGTGATAAAAAATTGCATCAATTAAAAGTAAAGTATACTGACTTAAAATGTTTTAAACTGGACTATCTGTGTGACTCATATTGTAATCTTACATAAGCATTTTTAACTACTGGTAATTAAATTGTAAAAAGACATACATTTCAAAGTAAAATCATTTTCCTTACATAATACCATATAAATGAGTGCAAAACTTTATACAAAGCACTACTTTTCCTCGAGATTTATATACAATTATACTTGTTATCACTTATTCTCAATTCCAAAGAGCGGAGTATTATCAATGTCAACTTCATTCAAACGAGTCATCTTGTTCAACCAGACTCTCACATGGCTCTATGAGAGCTTCACCATACGAGGGTCTGGAAAAATGCTTCATTGATCTTTTACCGACTTAAGATGTTTCAGTGAAACATGTCAATACATATTTTCTGCAATCTTCAAACCAAAATTATACTGAAAGCTTAAAAGGATATAATTTAACCGGGGTGGGGTGGGGGGTGTCTCAATCAGCCAATAGAAAATCTCCATGTGTATGACATCATCTTGTAATCACAATTATGTATGACATCACCTCATTTCATCTGCCGAAGAAATCGCTTTTCAAATTTTTAGGAAAGCCAGTTGTAGCATTACAAGAAAAACCCTGTTTTTATTAACCAGACCCTCATATGGTGAAGATCCCACATGGCCATGTGAGAGTCTGATTGAACAAGACTATCAAATGAGCTGAAAGACTTAGTCATTAACCTTGTAAAACTACCAAGTTTCAGATGTATGACAAATGTTGCAGAAACATCAGACTTTAAAGTTCCTTACATACAGTAAAATGTTGATTCTCCAGATGGATTATTTACTCATATAGACCACTACCATGTCCCCTGCAATTTTCAATTATATTACAATTTAAATGTATCCATCAATTAACCTAATTTGCTGATCACAATGCCAAAAGAGTAATAGAAATCAGAAACAATCACAATCGAAAACAATCTCATGCAATTATAATTACAATGGTATTATGAAAAACTAAATTACCTCTTTAAGGTAAAATTAAATGTACTTAGGAGAGTGGGGGAAGAGAGGGAGATATAACGAGAGAAAGTTTATCTTACACCCTATTGTCACAAAATGGATGCCGCTAGGGAAACATCAAATTTATCATATAGAAATCCCAAGCTAGACAAGCATAAAAACTCATAATTGTCCAATCAAAGGCATTCTGTAGTCCAAGCGTACATAATTAACTGTTGATCAATAATCAGTGGTGACTCAACACCTCATAAAAGTTTATCACCTACCAGCACAGGTGTGAACAGAATCCATGTCAACCGAGTTTACTCTGAATCAAAGCCCTTTTGGCAGTTGTGTTCACATGAACACACATGCAATGTCTGTCAATCACAACTATATTATCATCCCATCATTGATAACCTGAGCAGATCTCCAATAATTGTAAAGCACAAATGTAAAATCTTATCATGAATTTTAGTATTATTTGTATCTTAAACATATAAAATGTCTACAAAATGTTAATATTTATTTTGTCACCGATACTAATACAATCAACTGTAAGATTATCAGACCCATGTAATCCAGATACTTCCATTCAGTTTGCTTTTTTACTAAAATTCGATTATTTGTACAACTGATTATCCAGATGAAATCTATGCCCCATGATGGGTCCAGAAAATCAACATTTTACTGTAGTTGCAAATGACTTTAAACCAATAATCTTTGTTGGTTTGCAGTTCAAGAAGCAGTACAAAATAAAACCAGAGTCTTTCACCATTTAAATGAGCCATTTTTCTGTAAAAGAAACAATGAACAACGGCAGATGACATCACAGGAGAACTTGGAAATAAAACAAAGTTCTAACAAAATTAGGACATTTCCTGAGTTGATATAGACAATATATATTTCAAAGGCAACCTGTTCCTTATTCTTACGTATTTAAGACATATATTCACTTCAATACATAAGACATTTCTTTACAATTTCTGAAATAAAGTCAAATCAGTTAAAAGTTATAGTGTATCACATTCAACTGTCTTTAGACAATAGAAGTTCTTTGCTGTCCATATAGCTAGTCTGCCTTGACTTTTGTGTGCACAAGTTTGGGGTTGTCAACAAACTCTGTTCCATACAGGTAGATAAACCCTAGAGTAGCTAAACTGGCCACACCCCAAAACAATACATACATCACCTGTTCACTGAAATGCTCTGAAACAAGAAATGTAAAGCGTTCAGTCATTCATTAAATTGTTCATTCATTCATTCTAAATTTGGTTTGAAATGTACATGCTCTTTACTGATCTTAAGATGATTAATAAATAAAATTTAAACTTAAGTTAATCTATTTAAGATTAATTTAAAATAAATATTTCATACTGATCATAAACTGATTAATTACTTAGTTGAACAATCAGTCAATCAATCATTTAATTTTGTCAAGTTCAGTAGGAACATATTCATTTTGACTTCAATAACAAACTAGATAAACTCTGTGGCTTGCTATGGCAAATCCCAACATTTATTACATACCCTGCCCCACTCACCGCACTCCCTCCAGACCATGGCCCTGGTGTTATAACTGTAAATTCATTACCATATATTATTAGTCCACCTGCCATACCTACATTTATTAAGTTTGTTAAAAAAAAAATTCCAAATTGTAACTGTAATTGCAATTTTTGTGCATCTGGCCTTTAGCCCCCCTTACAGGGTCCAAAATGGAGGGAGCTAAAAATCACATCTATATGGACAACTTTACAAACAAGTTTGCTGAATTTCCACTAAGTGCTTTAGAAAATAGTTATGGACAGTAAGACATACAGAGGGTATCACAATACACCTGACACTAAAGCAATGGAATAAAAATACATCTAGTATATGGGTAGCCACCTAGCGGTGGTAAGGAGGGTAATTTGTAAAAGTTTCTTCCCTTTACAGGAAAGACAAAGTTTTCATCTTTCTGGGATTGATGGATTCGAGAGGAAGTGGGGTTTATTTCTTAACGGTAATGTAATCAGAGAATGTCTTTGATGGAGAAAATAGTTATGTACAGATGGACAGAAACAAAGACAGAGGGTATCACAATATCCCTGACATTAAAGTGTGGGATAAAAATACAAATAATGTAATGCTTTGCTCTAGTCATAGCTTTTTGCACATGTGAATTGTTATTTTTAATGAGGTATTAACTGTAACCATCTTCTATCACTTATCAAAAGAGTGTACCTGCAATACCCAGAAAATTCAACTAACAAGGTTCATCGCAGAAAGGGAGCAACAATGTTGTTTACAGATATGAAAGATTTTCCATTATTGTAGAAGAAATTAGGAAAGCAATAAAAATCTTCCATTTAATACTTTCAGACTTACAATATCTGAAAAGTAAATGAACTCAGAAGACAACTATGGCTGGACAAGGACAGAACACTTCTAATATGGTTATAAATCACCTCCCCCCCCCCATGTCCTTATCATCAAGTAGAAATCACACTTGCATAGCAATGATTACAAATCAATTAAAGACATGAAATGTACCATCTTTTTTTGTACAGTGATGTACAGACATTTTCCAATATCAGTCACAATCACAAATATTTTGGTTAGTTGGTTGGTTGTTATGGGTTTAACACAATTTTTCAGCACATGATAGGCTACACATGGCGGCCAGTATATTTGGTGGAGGAAGAACCAGAGAAAACCCTGGGAAGAACAACCAACCCACTGGAAGCTACTGGCAAGCTTTCTCACATACCCACATTGGCCGAGCCTGAGACTTGAACCCATGTGGACAGAGGTGAGATGTCAGTGATCTGTAAAGATGAGTGCCTTAGACCACTCGGCCACCAGGGGCCCCCAAATATTTTGGTAGACATGTCACTTGTTTTTCTCTTGGTAGCACATTTACAGATGGATAAGGAAGACTTACCATCAGGTAGTAGTATACTAATCAGGAACATTGCCAAGGCGATGATAAATATCACTGGAATCTGAAATAGTAACAAAATTATGCAACTTAACATTCATATTCAGTCATTTGAATGATGCCAGACACTTTAAATTCTGATAGTAAATGTAAACTTTAAAAAAGTCAATAGATTATGAATGAAAATGAATCATGCCAAAGTATGCCCTGGTGAACCATGAAACTCCTTAGTTTCAGTGCTCACTCAAACTCAAAATTACCTTTGTCATAGGTCTTACATTTGTTAAATTATTACAAAATAAACTATATATATTTAACTGACATCTGTACCTAAATGTATTGCTACTTTAAAATCTCTTGATTTCAAGTAGTTTATTTATTGTAAGTTATCAAAATTTTAGTCTGACTGTGCACTCAAATTGGAGAGTTTTGTGAATATGGGATCTGGCCCCATAGTGTACAAGGAAGTTGGGGAGTTTCATGAATATAGGGTCTGACCTTAGAGTGTGCACTCAAGTTGGAAAGTTTCAACAGTATTGTGAATATGGGGCCAGGCCCCGGAGTGTGCACCACAAGTTGGTAAGTTTTGGGAATATGTGGCTTGGCTCCAGAGTGTGCACTCAAGTTGGGGAGTTCCATGAATATGGGGCCAGATCCCACAGTCACAAAAATTTAACCCAAAACTCCAAAATCAAAACTCATTCTTAAAGTCTCTCAACATTATTTAACTTTGTCAAGTGTATTTAGTGAAAAACAAAAAGCAAATCCTGAAATGTTCATACTATTAACATTACTCTGAACACAATTTAGAGGATCAGAATTTTTAAATTAGTTAAATTTTTGGGCTAATTAATATCAATATGTGCAACCACCATTTTACTCCTTTTTTATATAAACAATGGTAACTGTATAATTTGTCATTTAGAAATATATTGTTTGTCACTTACAATTCCAAGATAAGAAGTAATTTTAGAGCATTCTAAATGTACAGCATATTTTCAGCAAGGAGGGGGAAGGTATCTAAGTGATTCTTACAGCATAGAACTTCCAGTCTCTGTCTCCTTGAAGTGGGGAAGGTTTGGTGGCTCCCTCAGTCTCTTCTACAATGTGGTTACCTAAAAACAAGTCTATCGAGTCCTGAAACCATAGAATTCAAGTATTAATACTGATGGCTTGGAGGGTAATCCTAATTTAAATAAGATCAGATGGCAGAACATAACTTCAGCAATATGCAATTCAAGATTACTTCGTACTATCATAAACATACTGATCGAAATAATCCTTATAATATTTCTTGAAAAAATTTTCTTTTTCTGTCATGAGCGAATTTATAATAACATGTTAAGCATTATTTGCGAAATTAATGCGATTACATTTTAAAAGCATTTTCTACAATTGTTTCAAGTATTGCCCATCAGTCAAACAATATCCTGATGAATAACTGTTTTAGTTGCCTCCCTTGCTATATAAAATTAAAAGCCAGTGGATCTATAAATTGTTACTAATTTTAGCGGGACCATAAAGTCTATTACTATTATTACTAACAGAAAACTATATTGGGTAAAAGAGAATGGACACTGCTATAAGCATGGAGGGACTGAAATCCCTCCAAAATCAAATATTTATATGATGACAGACTTTCTACAAATGCAAAATCCTTATTCTTTTCAACATTTCTTTAAACTATATTGAAAGAGCCACATGGATGAAAAAACGAAGTAAACATATATTCTGAATTAAACAAATTGGCAAGTCAAATTCTAACAAAAACATCATTACAGAATGTTTTATTCAATTATATACATGCAAGCATATTATAGCAAATACATTTTGAGATACAGCAAAGCCAATACCATAACACAAGGTACAGCATGAATCAAATAAAGTAAATTACTGATTAATTCATGCCAGAAATATATGTACCATATTCAATGTAATACCCAAAGTATGCATTTCAAAAATTATTATTTGGTTAAATTTTTTCAGGTTGAAGCTCATCATAACAAGGAAACATTGATGATAACATAATGGATATCCTATTCATAAGAGTTAGCTTCCTTTTACCTATCTTAGCTCTCCACTTTGGATGTGCATTTTCTCTCTCAATATGGCCATGCTGAATAAAGCATGTCAGATTAATTTTTAACAAATAAAATTAAATGCTAACAAGATGGTTTTAGCACCGGATTTTCTCCCATGAGGCTGCCATGATCAACAAATGTGCACTCAGTTAAGGAGATCTTTTGCAAGTTTTGACCAAATAGAGGGGTATGGCTTAGTAAGGCATGTGCAAATATTATGCAGAATATGGTATTTACAATTTGAAAGTGCAAAACACTCTTATTCATGAATATAAAATTCTGCACTGGCAAGTTTTAGCATCAGCTTTTTAAGCAAATTTGTAGGATGTGAAAGATGAAAGAAAAAGATCTTTTTGGTTCATAACAAATAATGAAGGCAGCCATGTTTTTCACAACTATGTGTTGTCTGAAATAAGTCACAACATTCAAACAAAAACTCATTATATTTGTCTGTGTGATGATTGTTTTTATCTTTGGTCCAAAGTCACAATTATTTCATTAACATTTCGAGGACATTATAATTAAAATTCTACTCTTCAACTGACCTGCCTGAAGCCGTCACTGAAGTTATTCTTAAAGTATCGTACTATGGAGTTCCAGCCATCCATCAACAGCCCCCACTGTGTCCTCTTCCCAATCCTGTTTCAAAATTCACAATACAAGATAAAATGATTTAAATCAAAAGATTGAAAAAGCTGATTGACACGATTAAAACTTCTACTATGTGTAAAACTTTCAACAATATTGATGAATAGAATAACATCAGATAATAACTTTCATTGTTCTACATTGCATGCCATAACATTTTGATGCATCTAAAGAATTTTTATTTAATTATCTTTTAATAAATAAATGGATTCCTATGTGTCCACACTTTAGTAAAAAAAAGGTGCAAACATGGAATCAACTGTTGTATCTTGTTTGAAATGTTATTGAAATGACCATAAAAAAGTTAAGCAAGAAATTAATATGGATGCAAATGCCAGTCCTGATAGAGGTTGAAAGTTATCACATCCAAGGCTGATCTTGTCGGCATGACTGATGTGCAAAGCATATAAACACACACACATACATACATACTCTTATCCAAATGAAAACTGTCAATTGTATTAAAACTAGAGCTATTGGTGATGTGTGCATCACATAAAAACCCCACTCACTATAATGATGGCAATAAATGCTTGAATATTCCACTGATGATACTAATGTAGGCCATTATGTCGTACCTACATTTCCCATGATTACTCAAGCTTCTTCATTCTGTCAATCAACCTTGCCAATTGGCTGACGCAAAATTTTTCTGCCCACCAAGGCAATTTCAAAGCTATTGAAAGAAACACGGTAACTTAGTGACTAGTCCTCATGTTTCCCAGTCAATTTGTCCTCAGCAGATGCAGCCAGTGGACTTCAATATTTTTAGCCCATGTATTCATGTCAAATGTTAGACCTTGCTCTGCTTCATTGTTTTAGTAATAAATATTGCTACCACTTTAGCAAATACATATTAAATTCATTTAAAAAAGAGCCAAGTTAGATTTACGGTTAATATCTGCATAGACTTAACAAAATGAGAGAGAGAGAGAGAGAGAGAGAGCACAATGCATCTTTTCCAGAAATTGCAATTTTCAAGCATTCGAGCATGTGTTTGGCATTGACGATGCTTTTGGACCACAAATTCATTAAATTTTATATTGAAAATATACAGATCAATTTTTTTTAACTGCAAATTTCTAAATGCCCACATGAATTTGAATAAAAACAATAGACAAAATAAAAATTGCAATTTAAAACGTATGACTCACTGCGCAATTTAATTTGTTTTACATCAAAGAGCTGGCAGTAAATGTTTATACTTGTGTCTTCCTTTCATCCCAACACATATCTTTACATGCAACCTAGCATGATCTACATGCAAGTCATTGTTGGTTTGATTTAATGGCACATTCAACATATTATTGGCTATATCATGCCAAGGAAATGGGAGCTAAGTGCCTTCCACCAGGTCCCACTGAGATAGCTGGCCTGGGTGGGTATCGAACCCATAACTCTTGGATTACAAGTCTAATGCTCTACCAAATGAGCAACATGTAATCTATAATCTAGTTGCATGTGTATCATTGTATCATGTTACTGGATTTGACATTATGATTTCAAAAACAGAAAACAAAGAGAAAAATCACTAATACCAAATAAATATTAGAAAATCTGCTAAATATGGAAAATCTGCCACAAATGCTGAAACTCAATGAAAACTTAGCATTTTGCACTAAAATCTGCAAATGTGGTCATCGAGATATTTTTGTAAAATGCGAAGATCGAAGATATTTGATTTCCATATTACTGACAACATCTAATGAGAGAAGCCTATGATACACTGAGATGTATCAAATGTGTTACTACAATTACATTAATAATATATATAGGTAATACGAGGATGAAATGCTAAGCATACTACCTCTACCACTCGCACCCTTCCAGGGAAGAATGGTTGAAGTCATGTAACCGTGACAACCATTCACGGATTAGAAGAAAATGATGAATTCTTCTTACCAATAAAAATTCCATGCCAACTCAGCAAAAGTGCTAAATAAACCAGAATTTATTGATTACATAGCTCACCTCCATGAAGTTTTTAGTAGTCGTCATCAATTATCATGCAGAAAACAAATTCAGACTAATGTGACCCTGACCTTTGAAATGTTGGCCCTCATGACAGATGATAAAAGTCATAAGATAGTAATAAAGAAGATTTTTTTTCTTTAATATTACAGCAGGGGTACTATAAGGAATTAATAAGACGAGTCCCTCAAAAGACTTGCACTCTACTGGCTAAATAGAATTTCCAATAATCCAAGATAAGACTGTTTCTTCTTTTCAGCTGCTGAGTGTTGAAACCATCCCTGATATTGTTGAGCAATAACAAGACTTTCAAGATGTCCACCTTAGTGGATGTAGGATTGCACCATTTTCAGGACCAACTTTACATCATAAGAAGTCTTTTGGTGAAAAGCCCCAAGACCAAAGAAAAGTACAGGTCACAGAGACCTACTCTTGTGATACAACTGTAGTGCTTATCAAGATGCAATCATCTCACCAAGTTTTATGGTTCTAGGTATAACAGTATATATACATGATGCAAAAAATCTCCATGGTTATGAGCTAAATACAAAAACTTAACCAAGAATGTATCATGTACAAAATTAGCCCCTTGTCCCCCTCCCAAGGGTGTGGGTGCCATGAAACCCACTCCAAACTGTTGCCTAGGACTTGGGAAGAAAGAACAGTTGAGATGTCATGAGGCTGTACATATGGATATGCTTTTACATGTGTACATGCTGATGCCAATGCCAAAGCTGGAGGTAGTATAATAGCCCTGCTTTACTTCACAGAGGCAAGCTACAAATCACTCAAGGAAGCAATTTTAGTTGGTAAAAACTTTCTTGCTCATAGACACCTTGTGAAGTCTGTTTTAAGGGCTCCAGTTCCTGCATACTGTATGGAGATCACATCTGCATTGTCTGCCCACACTGGAAAAAAGGCAAAAAACAGAATGGCAAAAAAACAAAAAAAATCAAATGATTTTTCATTTGCAAACAACAAAATTCACAATAATATTGTAAAATTTTGTAAAATAATTACTCATTGCATTAGTGGCTGGGGGTGAGAGCAGGGGAAATAGTGCTCTTGACCTTCAGTCTTTCTGATCTCAAAATCAATAGGCTTCTTAATATGGTTAAAACACACACACACACACACACACACATTCATTAAAATATATTCAATGAAAATTAAGTTATGGTGCAGAAACCAAAATGAACAGCCCACTTGCACAAATGCCCGCTGACCCACCTTGACACACAGCTGTAGAAAATACTAACCTGCAACAGTTTACAAAATTTTACAACCAATTCCGACTTGTTTTTGAAATTGCTGACATGTAATTTACATGAATAAATTTACAATTTATTTCCTTCAAATAGGGACTTCTCCTTAAATGCATATATTTTTGTTGTTGAAAAGACCATGTCTACATCTTCAATAATGACTTTAACAGTTGGATCTTTCATTGTGATATACTTACAGTTATTAAGTGTATCATTGAACTGTTTGAATTCAAACAGCTTCTCATTCCCTTCCAAGACACCCAATCTCTGAAATAAATTAAATCAAAGAATGGATGATTGTATGAATGAATATATTGATCAGTAATTGAATGAAAGAAAAAGGCAATGAGTGTTAAGAATGGTATTCTGCAGTGCACTAGTACACAAAATAAATAAAGTGATCCCTTGATTTTATTCCATTAAATATTTTGGTCACCCTATCTAACTGCCAAAATCTTCAATTTTCAACCACTTTCCTACATGGTTTGTACAGCCTTGGAGAGTTCTTTCCAAGGAATATTTAATGAGTTTTCAAAGACTTCTGAAAGTTTTCAAGAAGTAATTTGTTTTACAGAAATTGAACTATGTTACACTAAGGCACCAAAAGATGAGGAACCAATATATCTCCTTCTTGTTGTTAATGCATGATCCTGATTATGTCAACTTACCATCAGTTGTTCCTCTAATATGACCTTTGCAAGAAGGCTTTGTACCACATTGGTCCTATCTAGGCAGTCAATACAGTTGGTCCTGAACACTCCCTTCTGGTCGCTGACTACATTGCTGCCACGGTATACTTGGAAATATCTAGCCAATGAAAACATTCCAGTAAAACATGGTTTGTATGAACACAGATATAACAAATTTATGGTTAGTATGAACACAGATATAACAAATTTATGGTTAGTATGAACACAGATATAACAAATTTATGGTTTGTATGAACACAGATATAACAAATTTATGGTTAGTATGAACACAGATATAACAAATTTATGGTTTGTATGAACACAGATATAACAAATTTATGGTTTGTATGAACACATATAACAAATTTATGGTTAGAATGAACACATATAACAAATTTATGGTTAGTATGAACACAGATATAACAAATTTATGGTTAGTATGAAGAGAATTCAAAAATCCACTGAAGCATGATATAAGCATTTAAACAGGGATGCAAGAAATTATACAACCAAGTAATTTTGTGGTTCCCAAAAGATTTGTTACAACTGTATTTACTATAATGAGCTATCATCATTACCTATGCAAACTATGTTACTGGTTACTTCTGCAGTAATAATTTTTTCAAATATGACTTTTGACTTTTGCATCAAAAGGGAATTGTAACAGAACTTTTAAGTTCAAATAGGGGTGCCAAAGCCTGCTCAGCACCCCCCTCCTCAGAAAATCTACCAATGTGGCATTTATATTTTGTTCTCATTTTAACCAGCTGAGTTTAAAATTATTATCATAGTAACTTTAAGTTGTGATGTTTGCTCTCTTTTCCGTTAATTTTATTTCTAAAACTTATTTTGTATTTTAAGATTTTTATTTCATAATTTTAAAGCAGAATAATGCTTTACACCAACATGCATGTTGCAACATACTATGTTCTAATCGATGACATGATAATATTTTCATAATAATGCGATGATAATATTTTCATAATAAGGCCATGATATTTACATAATAATGCCATGATAATATTTACATAATAATGCCATGATAATATTTACATAATAATGACATGATAATGTCATCTTGAGTTACACAGTGAACAAAAATGGGGCATCAGCAAACATCCTTAAGCTAACTTTATGAAAGTATTACAAGAATACAATTAGGCACATACCAGAAATATTTATATATGAAACTTTATGAATATTTTAAAAGTAGATTAAATATTTGATAAATAGATGCCACAAAAACAACATAATTTATTTTATTTTTTATTTTTAGGTTACTCGTATACCTGCCGATGTGAATTTCAATTCAGATATTTGGCAAGAGCAGTATTTATTTTTTCAACTAATAAGAATTTTATGAATTTCTTAACTCGTGGGGCATTTTTTTCATCACATAAATCAATAAGGTACATTTATGATGCTTTTTAATGCATGTATAATCATTCCAATCTTGACCCATATATTCTGCCATGATTAGATAGTAGCAAAACAAAATGCAGAAACTACTTAAGAATTATTTGTGTCATGAGATGGTTTCAACTCTCAAAAATGCAAAAAATATCATTTTTTCATAAACTTATCTATTCTCACATTTTTCCAGCAAATTATAACATTATTATTTCCTCTATGAGAAGTCTGTACTTACCCTAACTGTTTTCTATCATTCTCTAACCTGTCTACAAGAACAGAAAGTCGATCCCATCTCATGTTGCTGCATTCGTGATGAAAGTCAAAAAATTCGTATCTTGAAATAGAAAAAAAAGAACTCTATTCTAGAAACAGAAATTATCAGACAATCTAAAGTATGGACATACATGCTACATAAAACTAAATCTAAACCAGCAAATTTTTTTTTTTTTTCATCAAGTAACTGGTTTGCTTCTACATCAGGAAAGTTCATTGATGCAGCTTTGTTGCTTTATAAAATTAGTATTATAACAAATGTCAACAGATATTATAAAGTTATCAAAAAAGGGATAATACATGTAATATTCTTTACTGATGTTTGTGGAAACAGTTACTGTCTCCGTATTCCAAGATGATTTATTAATCTCAAGATATTTACTAAGTATTCTTGTAGTCGCCTTTTTGTTTTTATTTTTGATCTTTTTGCAGCTCTGAAATATTCTTGACTAGCTCTAACTTACATGATTTTATCTTTCAGTACCAAACTTTGTTTTGATGAGATGAAAATCAGGACATGGTAAGTACACAAAACTACTTACATGTTTTATTCTGAGTTGGCAGAAAGAACGAGTTTGATATTGCATAGGGATACATTGAGACCGTCAGGCTGAGTTTGATATTGCACAGGGATACATTGAGACTGTCAGGCTGAGTTTGATATTGCATAGGGATACATTGAGACTGTCAGGCTGAGTTTGATATTGCATAGGGATACATTGAGACTGTCAGGCTGAGTTTGATATTGCATAGGGATACATTGAGACTGTCAGGCTGAGTTTGATATTGCATAGGGATACATTGAGACTGTCAGGCTGAATTTGATATTGCATAGGGATATACTGAGAATGTCAGACTGAGACATATTTATAGGCCATAGCAAACAAGTTCTTTCCCCTGACTCAGAATAAGACACAAATGCAGTTATGTTTTTATTACATACCCCCTCTTTTATGCATTCTAAATATTTTTAGCTTTACAGTTTAAATGAAATAAAAAATGAACTAGGATTTATGAAAGTTCAATTCACTACATCTGAAAACAATGACATGCAGACATCAGAGAAGACACCCAAGTAGTTCCAGTCTGGGAGTGTGATATGGCAATAAGGATTGAATATCTGTATTGAATGCAAAACCAACCATGTAAGATTAAATGGGCATGCAATGAATCAAAATACTGTATTCATTAAACTGTAGTTTATTATGAGTTTCAAAACTTCAGTAACATACATTTTTGGTGACTTGCTAATCAGATACAATGAATTCAATTATTTTTGTATGTATCAATTTTCATGGTTATGCAGCAAAAGAGTTTTGTTGTTTCTTAAATTCGTGCACTGGGGAAGGGATTCTATTATTCAATAGAAGGATCAGTGTTTTGTTGGATCTTTAAATTTGTGGTTTGTATTACTGACAAACTCCATGAAAACTGGCATCCATTAAAATAGTGAATTCACAGTAATCTATTGATTGTTTGGTCTCATCAAATGTTCACATATTTAGTAAATTTAGCATATTTCAGATAAATATTTTGTGTGCATTACTGACTGGCAAATATGTACATTGGTTGCACTGTATGACATGTAATACTTTAATGTGGACAATATATTTGCAAATTTTCTCTCTAAATTCACACAAATATCATGCTGTTATATTGTATATTTATTTTGTGTTGTATTTTAATAACTATTTTATTAATGTTAATTTTCTTGAATGCGGAATATTATAACCATATCAGAGCCCTCACTAAATTTGCCAAATTTATATAATTGCCCATGTTTTTTAATTCATAGTATTTTATTACATTCGCTTTCATTTTAATTCTGATTCATGAAAAAATGTGAATAGTATTAACATAATTTCACATAAACTTGACATTCAAAATCTTAACCTTACAAGAAAATCACAAAAATACTATTATTTTTCTGTGAATGTTGCTATGATTTAATATGAAAGTGATGCTAAATTTATTATAACAGCTGTATTGTTTAAAACCTTAATTCAATACTAAAAAGAAACAAGAAATGCCAAAACTCTACAACAGTAAGCTAAGACTAGAAAACTTTTATTGTGTTACTTACCTAATATCTTTTCTTTGTATACTTGCAACAGATTCTTGAAAAGTCTTCTCTAACTCCCCTTCTGAACCTGTGCCATTAACCTGAAAAGAGATTATTTTATGGTTTCCATGAAATTTTTATTGCTTGCTTTTATCCAAAACGTAGCAAATTGATTTGATCAGTGATATTTAAGTTATTTACCTCTACTTCTAGTGCTGTGAAGAACATTATGTGACAAATTTGCAACATTCCAATGTTAGCTTTATTAGACTTGTTTGTTAATTCATAGACATCTAAACAACTAATACAGAAGGGAGGTAGATGGCACAATAAATATGTAAATATAATTGCAAGGGAAGGGAAATCTGACAGAAGTCACATAAATTTAATCCAACTTAGGTACTCTAACAAAGGTTAAAAAACTTGTTACCCCCAGTAGTAATTAGAAAATGAAAGTTTTCTTACTATAATAATGTCTATTTTTCAATCAATTAGAAATACAATTAACAGATCTATAAAATTCTGCATAATCAAGGTACAGTCAATTTTATTTAAAGTCATATTTGAAATTCCTACAAAAAAGTAGCACATTTAATAGAACTTTATTGCCTTCTAGTGATAGCATTATTCTTATTAAAAGAGAAAAGATTCCAAACAGCTAACATTTCCTAACTTCCTAAATTATTATATACCCTAACCAAAGGCATTGTGTGGAATAATGCTGTAGATTTTTATTTACTGGATGTTGACAATCATTTATCAGATGCGGTTAAGCACATGCAGAACCCAACATGACATCACAGCACGTCTGTCATGATGCAACAGAATATAAAATCATGTCAAACTTCCTATTTGTGTGATTCAGTCATAAAAATAATTAGAACATGATGAACAAGATGATTCTTTGAACATATTTGTGACCACTTTAATTTTTTTTAAAGAAATTTAAATATAATTTATTATTTAATAACTGGGAGTATATAATAAATAAATTAAATTGTTTGTACTGTTGGATATTGTGGTCTCACTCAAAGTACTTGGCGCTCATGTGATCACCCCCATTATACTTTGATCTTGTCCACAATATCCAACAGTACACTATAATCTATTATTATTAGTCCAGTTTAACTTCACCAAGGATGATAATCAACAGACAAGTCAACAATATTCTCAAATTTTGCCAGAGTCCAAAATAAAGAACAAAGAAAAAATGAATCAATAAATAAAGATTAAAAATGGGTCACAACATCTTAAAACATGTACTACTTAGAAAACTTGTCCAAACATTTCTTGTTCTGGATTGAAACATGTACTATTTATAAAACTTGTCCAAAACATTTCTTGTTCTGGACTGAAACATGTACTACTTAGAAAACTTACCCAAAACATCTCTTGTTCTGGACTGAAACATGTACTACTTACAAAACATTTCTTGTTCTGGACTGAAACATGTACTAATAACAAAACTGGTCTGACCATTTCTTGTTCTAGATTGAAATATGTTGTAATAAGTACACTGTTGAGTCACAGTATTTATGAGGTACAAATTTTCATGGATTTTTGTTGTTGTTACAAACCAGATTTAAAGATGCTATGATAAAATCTGCCATCTTTAAAGATAACTTGACCTCACTCCCAATGCACAAATTTAATTTTGTTGGTTTTAATGGCATTTTTAACACACTGTTGGCAATGTCATGCCAAGGAAATGGGAGCTAAGTGCCATTCCTGAAGGGCACAGAGGCAGCAGATAGGGGACTATGGAACCTGCAATCCTTGGATTACAAGTACAACACTCTACCAACTGTGCTACCATGCCTCCCCTCCAGAAATTTAAGTACCGACAAAAAAGTCATTTAATACAAACCACAAAAATTAATGTCCATGAAAGATTTATTTTACCATACTTCCTAACACATGTACAACAATTTTTTGTTCTAGATTAAAACACCTTACAATGAATTTCAGCTTCTCACAATAAGCAAATAACCAATGAAATAGTTACCTTTAGGAGTTTAAACATTTTTTTTTTCTATGTTGATTGCACAAAAAGTTTTAGATACCGTATATACTCAATTATAAGTCGACTCAGCTATAAGTGGACCCCCCTATCTTATTTTTAGGGCTGCAAAGAGCTCATTTATTTTTTACCCTCCTGAGAATCAGGGTGTATTTTGCAAGTCAGATCCAAGTATCAAATTCACAGCTCAATCAAAGGATCGCCAACTGGAAAACAAAGTGGATGCTGCCTTTACAAGCCAAGGGCTCATGAGACCACCTGCACTGGACAATAATTTAGGAAATATCACCTGGGAATAGATCTGGCTTATGAAACAGGAAAATATCAAATCAAAACTTTTATTGCATCAAAATACAAACGGTGTTTATACAGGAAAACACAAAATATAATTCAAATATGGGTTGTTCGGACTTGCACGAAAATGAAAGTAATGTACTTACAAGTAAACACCCACAGCAAATAAAATTGATGGATATGTCACTTTGTGGTGAGCAATATTAATTTAATATTTGAAAAGTATTAAATTCCAAATTAATTTAGATACAATATTGTGTAATGAATACCATAATGAAACAGATAAACACAGTGAATACCATATATGCATTTCTGGATGGGAATAGTGGCATGAAAATGTAAAAATATTTTAATTGAAAGTATTTGTATGTACTGCAAACATCTAGAGTTTCCATTATTACCCATAGATTTATCTAATGTTTTGTATGTCACACTTATAAGATGACCCCAACTCTGCATGAATCGAATATTCAGTAAAAAATGTCAACATATAAGCGAGTATATATGGTATTTTACAATGCACTTTTGACAGTACAGATTGAGGCAAAGGCCCCCATTTCACTTAACAGCTCAAATTTTCATCCCCAAATCGTGATTTCAAAATATCTTTCTTATACATCTACTGGCAACAATTAAATTTTCACTGAGCATTCAGCAGTTGTCAAGGATAAAAATTCTGCCATTTTACCTTATACACCTCTCCCTCGATAACTTGCGCAGAACGGGGTCCAAAAACATAGACCACACTATAAGCGAGGGTGCGAGTTACCGAGGGACCTACAAAAAAATTAAGAAGGGATGCCATCCTCGCTGGACATCGAGAAAACCACAGGAGGGGAGGGGGTAACAGGGCTGTTTAATGGCTGAATATTCACTTTATAATTGCATTGGGAGTAATTGTCAATGAAGAGCTTTTATCTAATGTAGTTTTTCACTTTTTTGTATAAATTACCTTTATTTTCAAGATACCCAACTGCTGAAAGATCGTTAACAACATTAGTCCAAGCAGTTTCAACAACACGTGTACACAAATACATTGGGTATTAAGTCACTGCTTTTTGTTGTTGTTGATTCACAACTAAACAAGATTCCTTTTTTACAAACACTAGGGACATATATTTCGCGAAACAACCGTTAACATCAAAACTAGATCTTTTTATTGTTCTATCAATAAAATATGGTTGCTGTGATTTCATTGCATGTAATAGTGAAACATTTACTCATCCCTGAGGAACTCTCTGAGTGGCAATTTATAAATTTTAAGTTTACTACAAACTCTGGAACTCGCTTCTCCCTAATGAACCATATCTGTGAAACAAAGCTTTTTATTCGCCAGTACACATTTTGCTTGGTTGCCGTACTATCTTTGATCACATTTGGGAATGAGTAGGCTAATTTAAAGTACTTTAATTATATTGCTTACATAATAATATTTATAACAGTGTTCGATTAATCAATTGAAATGAGTTGACCAGACACACGTCCGTGAGCGCTAGCACATACACAGGTAGGATTTGCACAAATTTAAACTTTTCTTTTATTCACCCCCTTTATTGGATTTGATACAAAAGACATAATTAACGTGATAATACAAAGCAGGCCTGCTTTTAATTGAGTGTAACAACAACAAATACTTCCACAAGTCAGAGATAAGAAAAAAAACGGTCGGCACTTAATTAGGTTTTCATGGAAATGCTCGCAGACATAGCTGTGATAGTTGAATGATACTTTTCACATTTGAATACAAGAGGGCATATTGTATTTATGATGATTACACTGTAACCGAATTAAAAAATAGAACTAAAACACAAATTTAATTTGACAAAACTTATTTAATTGATATTTATTTTTTAAAGTGTTGCCACCAGTAGGCATTAGTGACATTTTCATGAATTGAAATTTCGTCAAATATTATTATTTACAGAGTACTGAGAATGTTGTTGGGAAAGAAAATTGAACAAAATATATGACTTCTTATTCAAAGTTGAGAATTTCAGGACGTTGATTAAAATTTCCAGGTACTAACCACTGTTTTCGACAATAAAACGAACGATATATCAAGGTTGCATTTACCAATTTTGATCACAATTTTTTTCATGTTTAACAAATAGGGACCAACGTTTTTGACAACAAAATGGGATCCATGCCTGACCCCGCATTATAAGCGGGTTTGTGAGTTATCCGGGCGCGAGTTATCGAGGGAGTGGTGTATTCACCTTTAAAAAAAACTTTATTCTCTGAACAAACATTTCAGAAATGTAACAAGGAATATTTTCCATCCTTTCTCATATTAAACTATAAATCTGACTACATTAGTAATATTCTCCAATGTATCATAAGCAATATATTGTAAACTCTAAATTTGAGGAAATATTTTGAGAAATTTAGTGAAACTGAGCCCTGATGTGACCCTCAATGTGGAAGAAACCATGAACCAAAAGACAACTACCAACCTTGTTTGGTACAGTTATGCAAAGCTATTGTAAAACAAACCTTTCTCATCCAAGGTTAAAGTTTTTTACTTACTAAATTCACAATAACTTGTTTTCCATAAGTGAGCACTTGGTTATCAAGATGTGTTTGCAGTGCTGTCATCTGAAATACAATTCAAAACAAGCATGAAACCATTTCAGATCAAATGGCATCAGTTACTTTCAGTATAATCAACATATGTGTCTGAAGTTCAGTATAATCAACATATGTGTCTGAAGTTCAGTATAATCAACATATGTGTCTGAAGTTCAGTATAATCAACATATGTGTCTGAAGTTCAGTATAATCAACATATGTGTCTGAAGTTCAGTATAATCAACATATGTGTCTGAAGTTCAGTATAATCAACATATATGTCTGAAGTTCAGATAGTAAATTAATGAATCTTGTGAATAAGCTTTATTGCATGCTTTGGGAGACAATAAATTTTCAAATTATTTAATACATTTCTGAATAGGAAAAGAATCAGCATGAAGCATGAAATTTATCTGCATTTATAAAACATATAACAATTTTGTTTGGCTTGCAGTATAAAAATTAAATATTGTATGTTTTACAAGGAAACATCCAAATTATTGCAATACTGCGTTTATTAAAAATATCTGTATAATGCATCAAACCCACAAACCTTTTCAGCTATACTGTGATAGATCTGCCTAACAGAAAGGTTGAATACTGTTATTTTAGTGTTATTTCCTGCTGATTTACCAATTTATGACAATGTACCCCTTACAAGTTTTTCCCTTTGTTTACAACATCCTTTGTTTAAAACGTGTCAAACTCCAATTTTATGTCTTTATTTTTTTATATATAAAAATGATCAGGTTTTCTCTTAGGATATCAGAATATTCTATACAAGTTCCTTTTTTACAGAAAACTAGAGACACATATGGAGCCAACACCTTTCATGCAAGGTGGAAAACAATTACACTCAAAATCAACCAGTCACTTGGAATGTACCAAAGAAAATGAATTCCCTTATCAAAGAACTTTGTAAAAAGGCAGCATAATTCAGGAAAAATGTAGTTTTTGGAGGTAAAACTAATTTTAATTATGTAATACTTACCTGCTTCTACTGCATTGATTTCCTTTCCTGGGATTCTAGTCCCCAGTCCAAGCTAATTATTCTCTCCTCCAATTAATATTGGTTGGTCCATAATTGAAAAGAACATGGTCCCAGTTTGACTCCTTAGTTACAGCCAACATCCTCTTTTGACTTGGACCCAGAGCTCAGAACATAAGAGGAGGGTGGAATGAGGGAATCTTTGCAATAATTTTACCTCCCCAAAAACTACATTTGAATAGCAGTAATACAATATCTGCTACTGCTACTGCTGAATTTACCAGTTAGGAAGGAGACTACTGGCCTCAACAAATCTATTATAGAAAACTACTGGACTTACCCTTGTTGTTGGAGTGTTCACTACTGTAAGCTGGTAAAAGGTTGGGCCACATGTTGTGATGTCTCTATAGGGCCCAACGAAAAAATGACATTGCTCTAATGCACCAAAGATTGAAGGTAAAAGAGGAAAAGTTAGTGTGCACCCAGCAGAAGGTGGTCCTCATAACATCATCAAAAGATGAGTGACTGAAATAGGCCTAAGATGTAGCAATAGCCCTAACTTTGTGGGCTTTAATTCTCATGAAAGAAAGTCCCTCTCAGCAAGGGACTGATAAGCTCTTTTTATAGTGAGGACAATCCACCTGAAAATAGTGTCCACCAAAATATCAGAGGAACCCTTAACAGGTAGGAAGAGCTGCTACTGACCCTTCCTTCTCCCTTAGGAAAAAGCTCAAGCAACCTTAAGGCCCTAACTGTACAAAGAAGCCTATCTTGATCATCCCCAGCACAAATATGACTGAGATTAGGGATCTCAATAGAAAGTGGAGCTACTGAAGATAGCTGATTCTTGGCCAGAAAGTTGGCAAAGAAGAGAAACCAAATCATAATTACCGTTTAACCATAAACAACCCTTTTCCGCTGATGAGACATGAAGCTTACTCCTCCTTCTTGCTGATGCTAAGGAGAGCAGGAAAACAGTCTTAAGGGTAATGTTCTTGATGGAAGCTTCACTCAAAGGCTCATAAGAGGGTTTTGACAGTGCCAAAGAACACACAAAAGATTCCATCTAGGCATTAGTGAGCAAGATAGTGGTCTCTGAAGCTCAAAATACCTGATGAGATTAGAAGATGAGGGTCTAACTCCATGGTGTAAGAAGAGAAACTGAATCATAATTACCATTGAACAATAAATGACCCTTTTCCACTGACAAGGCATGAAACAGTCTTAAGGGTAATGTTCTTGATGGAAGATTCACTCAAAGGCTCATAAGAGGGTTTTGACAGTGCCAAAGAACACACAAAAGATTCCATCTAGGTATTAGTGAGCAAGATACTGGTCTCTGAAGCTCAAAATACCTGATGAGATCAGAAAGATGAGGGTCTGACCCAATGGGAGAACCCCTTGAAAACATGAAAGTGTTAAAAAGGGCTGCCCTATAGTCCTTAATAGTGGACACCAAACATTCCCTTCCCTTGAAAAGGATGAGAAGAAAAATTTGAAACTGCACTAAAAGGGGGAAAGCTAGAATCAACGTGCTTCCTACAGCACCAATCACAGAAGATTCTCCACTTTGCATCGTAAACCCTGGAAGTAGATTGCCTCCTAGTCTGGACAATGCAGTTCATAACCTTGCTCAAAAACTAGTCCTGGCAGATTGATCGCTTGAGATGAGACAAACATGAAGGTGAAGAATCTGTGAGCTGTTGTGGAGGAAACACCCCCTGTACTTCAAAAGCAAGTCCCTCCTCTATGGTAATATCCTGGGTTCATCTTACAACAGGTTGAGTAGGTCATTGAACCAAGACCATTAGGGCCACAGGGGGGCTATCAGGATGAGCCAAGCAGTGAAGATCCTGACTTGGTGGAGCACCTGTGGAATTTTTTTGAAAGGTGGGAAGGTGCATGCATACACACAATACCACTTTAGACTGAAAGCGTCCAGCCCACAGGCCCTCTGATCTGGTACTGGAGAGACATGAACGGGGAGCTTATTGTTCAGTCTCATAGCGAAAAAGTCCACCAAGGGTTACCCACATAATTGGAGAAGTGACTATGCTACCAACTGGTGCAGAGACCATTCCGTGAGGACCACATGACCCCCTCTGGACAGACTGTCCACTAGGATATTCCTCTTGCATTGAATATAGTGGACTTGGAGAGTGATCTACTCCAAGGCTGCCCATCAAATAATGACGCCTTATGTGGGTGACAAACCCCTGTCAGACTAGAAACACTGCCCGCATTTCCAAGTTGTTTATATGAAGGGTCGCTTCTTCCTGGGACCAAAATCCATGAAGAACTACCACCCTCTGGCTCCAGGTGAGCACCCCATCCCGAATCTGATGTGTCAGTGTACAGACAGGAATGGGGTTCAAGGGTGTGAATTGGGACACCAGTCAGAACCCAGTCCTGATTTAGCCACCAACACAGGTATCGGCAAAAATTGGATTCAAGGGGGATCTGAGCTGATAGAGGGTCCTTGTGCAGTCTCCTCTGCTAGAAGCAGGAACTGGAGAGGGCGCAAGTAAAGTCTCCACAGGGGAAGCAAGTTCGCAGTCAAGTTCAGATTCCCCAAGAGAGAGAGGTAAAGGCGAGCTGACAAGGGCCTGCCAAACGAGCCATTATGAGGGACAGGATTTGGTTGATCCTGTCTAGAGGAACATGAACATTCCATAGGCTGGTGAGTAAATTCATCCCCACATATATGAAAGTCTGAGAAGGGATAAGATCCAACTTCTTAAGGTTTGGGATAATACCGAAATGGAGTGACAAGGATGGGGATCCCTAATGACCTCAGGTGGGCTGCAACTACCCCAATCATCCTGGTAAAGGCTCTGGGGGCAGAGGCAAGGTAGAACAGAAGAGCTTGAAATTGAAATACCTCCTGGTTGAGACAAAACCCCGAGGTATTTCCTGTGTAGAGGGAAGATGGGTATGTAAAAGTATGCATCCTGAAGATCAATGGAGATGGCCTAGTTGCAGGGTCTTATGGTATTCCTGACCAAGGTAGTAGTCTCCATCTTGAAGCGTTCTTCCCAAATAAATGTTTTAGATGGAAAGGTCAATTATGAGCCAAAACTTTCTGCCTTTCTTCGACATCAGAAAGACCAGAGAAAAGAAAGTTGGAATCTAGTTGTTTTCCACCCTCTTGACTGCACCCTTCTGCAGAAGGGTGTGTACCTCTTCCCTTAACCGTGCCAGTTTGGACTGGTGAAAGAAGATGGGAGTCCATGATAGGGGAGGATGTTCCCAGAAACAAAGCCAGTAGCCATCCTTGGAATGGACCCACACATCTTCCATGATGCCCCGAACAAACCCCTGAAAAAAGGACTAGACAAGCTCCTCTCGTAACACTGAAAGGATGCAACTCCCTAAGGCCAATCCCCTCCCTCCTTGGGGAAGGGAGAGGAGTCTGAAGACTTTCTTCCTTGACCTCTCTGACCACCTCATCCTGTGAATGATGGGCAAGAGGGAGCTTTGAACTGAGACTGCTTGTGAGACTGTTCATGCTGCACCTGCTTGAAGAACTTGCAGATGCGGTCTAATAGAGCAAGCAGGGTGGGTGCACTTTTTGTCCTGTTTTGAAGGGCCAAGAGCTATTGCCAGGTGATACCACCAAGGGGATGGGGCCTCCGATTTGTATCTGAGCCTGAAGAGGTGCAGACCTTAAAAGGTTTTTGGTGTTGTACAGCAAGACCTTCAACAAGACAGTATTCTACAGAGGTGAAGCACCTTCGCAGAGAGTGCCATTGACATGGTGAGAGCATAACATTACATCTTTGCCACAGCCTCCAGCAAATGCTGAAGCACTGCTGGAGACAATAATATCTCCTTCAAGAGACTGAAGTAGGCCTTTGACAATAAATTGGCATGTGAAGCAATCATCACAAAAGTATGGACCTTATGCCCCAGCTGATATCCCCACTTGTGATTATCAAGAGTCCAGCATCTGAAGCATAGAAGAGGGGACAGACCATGCCTTCTGCTGCCTGGAAAGCTTTTGTCCCCAGGTAAACTTCCGTGAAAGCTCCCTGACCATCACCAAGTGTGGAGCAAAACAAGGTCTGGACAAGCTGCTGTCCCACATAGCCTCACCATACATGAGATAATCTTCTTGTCCTTAGCACCAGAAGGCTTAGGACACAAGGAAGGAGGCAGTAAACTTCATTCGCCACTTTATCGAACATCCAAACTTACTCCTCCTCAAACACCTGGCATGACAGGTGGGAAGGAGATGGGTTTCCCAATGGTGGGGAAGGGACCATAGCCATCAGTTCCTCTGAGAACTCATTTAAGTCCACCTTTATGGAGATGATATCCTCCTGAGCCTCGCATCCAAGGTGAGACAGGATTGTTCCTCTCAGTATCTCTCTCCAGAGCGGGAGGCATTGAAATAGGGTTGCTCTCATCCTGAAGCCACTGATGGGGAGTGATGGGACTAACCCTTTCAAGATGGCCACATATTGGACATCAGATCAGCACCATTTTAATTTAGGATCAACAAAACATTATAAGAAGTCTTTTAGTGAAAACCTGATGTTGATGTGACCATTCATTCAGAAGAAGTAGCGATAACAAGATTTTCGCTACTGTGGCAGCCATATTAGACAACAGATCAGCACCATTTTCATTTAGGACTAACTAGACATCATAAGAAGTTTTCTGGTGAAAACACAATTTCAATATGACTTTCCAAATCCAGACAAGTAGTGATAACAATATTTTAGGATGTATGTAGCTGAAGGGACCCTGGACGATGGAGAAGGGGTGTTGACTGTGATACATAGGTCCTCTGAAACAACTTGCCGGGTACATGGAATTTCTTTCTCATTCAACAGCAAAGAAGTGGAGTCTTCCCATACCAGGATATTCAATAATGGTGGCGTGAGAATGTTGTCATTTCTTTCTGGAAGGAGGCTGTCATGGAGAGAAACAGGGGTGAAAACAATTCGTTTCTCGCTGCTTTTTGTCCACATTTGTTGTCAAAATCTTTGGCCTTGCACATGTAAAGGGTCTGAAGGACTGCTTCCCCATCTGATGCATCCTGGAGGTGTCTTTTCTGTTCCTTTGATCTCTGTCCTGAAAAAATCTCCTTGGTCTCTGATGCTGTGCCTGAGGTAGATTTTTTTCTTTGGTCGCCTGCATGCGTACTTCCTCCACAGGAGGTTGGAAGAAAATGGCTGTGATCTCAACGTGGCTTTGTGGTGCTCTTTAAAAAAGGTGGAAGTGAAGAGCACTGCTGTCAAGGCATTGGCCAGTATGTGCTGTGCTGCTCTGTTTAGTACTCATGCCATTCATGAGACAGATTCCCATGCATGTCTGGTGGGTATCATGGTGGGAGAGGATAAGCTGTTTTCTGCTTGCTGAAAATTGGCTCTGAAACCAAGTCCACAATCAAGCTTATTGTGAATCAACTGCTGTGTGTCAATGAAGTGCTTCCGGTCCATCCTTAATGATGACAGTTTTCACATTCCCAGGCCTGCAATCTCTCTGTCTACCGCTGGGGTGTTAATGTGAAACACTAGAATGTGTGCCTTATAGAATGCTCCATTCAATTGGATGGTATTCGTCGCAGTGAAAAGAAAGGTCTATTGACACTAGGGTCTTGTAATTGCCTCTCTGAACAACCCAGGAAGTCAGTCACTCCACCAGACTGAGGTAACAGTTTGAATGCTGGTTGGTCTTTCTTCATTAAAATATAAACAGATGCTGGACTCTGAACCATGCTGTTGATGGAGCAGGAGGAGGTGGAGAAATCTCAGGTGGTAACAAGCAAAAGACTTCTTCAATCGATGCTCAGAAAGCAGAGTCTTCTCTTGTCAGCGTTAGGTCAAGCAAGGACAATGGAGTGAGAGTAACTCATCGTCTCTAGAAGAGTGTGGTTATGCTGATGCCTCTTGTACAATCTTAGATGATGCTGGTGAAGACTGTCGAAAGTGCCAGCTAACCAATCTAGAAGTTCATCCCGACTGCCATACTGCAACTTATAGGCAATTGCTAAGAAAGCCCTCCCTTTCCTTAGCATATCCTATGGCTGCAGGATGTTGACCTTGAGTGACATAGGCATGTGATCAAATTGATTCCATATCAAGTGGGTACTACGGGACTAAATAATAATGTTGTCAAGTTCTTTATGCTGGGTTAGGGGATATGTGATCCACAAAACATGTCCCTACTAGTATTTTGGTAGACGGTATCCAAGTTGGACTGGTATGCCCTCAATCTGGTTTGTATCTAGCAGGGAGAGAAGACTGACTGTCATATGCTTTAGGCATCAGGCCTATTGGGACCGCTGAAAAAGGCTTGTCTAGTTGAGGCAGTGAAGCTGGAGCCGTAGCTTACTGGCTGCTGATCCCTCTGTTTGCGATACTCATCTATCAGGAATTTATTTACCAAGGTGGCATCAGCATCGATGTTAATGACATTCTTATCTCTCAAAATGCATTTCTCTGCTTTCCCTTTCTGTTTAGATTGTCTGCCCAGTACTGTGGCCCACTGTCTCTCTGTAAATGCAGTGCATATTTGACATGTATTTCTCAAGTGGCAACCCACACATGCTTATGTATTATCGATATCGTCTGTATCTTTCTGGTATTTACATTGCTCACATTTAGTCCTGCCCATATTCTACACTCTGTAGATACAAATAGAATAATCAATATTATATAGGTGCAGCCAGCCAAGCGCCGCTTTATAAACTCATGCAGTGGACACTGATGAGCTACTACAGTATTTTGTCGAAAATTACCTGTAAAGCAAGGGCCCAAGCAACAGCATATACATATAATGTCATTAAAGCATCACATTATAACTATGAAGTGGACACTATTGACTATACTCTATCTAAAGAAATCTTACCTGTATGTGTCCGAACCTAAGCAGAATGTTATACAAGAGACATGCGTGCAATGTTGTTTTAACTTACCGAGGTGGACACTGCAAAACAATTATAATTTTCTACAAACAAAAAATTACCTGCACGACTTAAAAGTCTATAATTAGATTGCTGAATACACAAAAGTCGAGTACACATTATTTGAATGCACGTACTAATGACCCATGCAGTTACTACTGTTATGTATGATGTTTATATAATATTATAAATATTTTGGGAAATTATAAATGTTTCTTCACTTTAATATTTGCTTAAATCTTAATGTTTATCAGGAAAAACATGTTTAACTAGTGTCCTTGAATTAGGTTGTTTTGATCAATATGTTTTCTCAATTTGAAGGTCAAGGTTGAATTTTGTTTACAAGTAAAATTCCATTAAGATGACTCATGTTCTAGAACATTCTGTCATGTGACCAATCTTTATATATGCCATGTTTGGTGGATATTTATTCAGTTTTGACATTACCATCAGTCTTGTAAAGAGCTATTACAGTTGTGAAAATTCATTCCAAATTCTAAGAGAGGAATTATTTTAAATATTCATTGGATTATAACAGTGCTCACAAACTTTTGGATTTTGGATTTTTAATTGATGATTTTGGAATTTAAGTGAACTTATTCAGATATTTTGGAATACTTCATTTTGACATCAGCACATAAAGATTACTAGTACATCAGGACTTTGGAGACCATTAGCACATCATAACATTCAAGGACACAGCCGTGAATTCGGAACATTCTATATTTAGGACTTGTGATTAGAACAATCATTCTTATTGGATTATTAGGATTTCAAAACACATTACTGTAAGTGACTTTTTGATTTTTCATTTTAATTATCTAGTAATAAATTGCTTGTTGATTTTTACTTGATTCGTTGGTTTCACTTTCTTTCTGTTACATTTTTCTTAGACCATAGAGTCGTAACAGAAATTGGGGGCTCGTCGTCCGGGATTGAATTTCTTTAAAGCATATTAGAGATATTAAATTTATCTTTGAAATTCATATTGATTTTGTCTCTGAATTTTTTTTGTCTTTGGCAAAGATTTTTAAATAGAGAAATTTTTTGTGTGTGAAACCAACAAGCATTTACAATGGCATCTAATGTTCAGAATTTCATTTCAAAACCTACCCAGGAGGGGTTAGAGTGCATGAGAAAGGATGAGTTGCTCGAGCTTGCCAGAAAATACAGTCTATCTGAGGCAAAAGTATCATTGACAAAACAGGAAATAAAGATTATTTTAATTCAGTATTTAGTAGGAAAGGGAATTTTTGAAAATAGTACTTTAAGTTTGAAGAGAAGGCCTGTATCTGGTTCTGACAGGAAATTAAGGGAATTAGAGTTAAAGAACCAGATGGATTTAGAGTTGGCAAAGCTTCAGATTCAGAGAGAGAGAGAGAAAGAAGAGAGGCAGATACAGATGGAGAGAGAGAAAGAAGATAGGCGGATACAGATGGAGAGAGAGAAAGAAGATAGGCAGATACAGATGGAGAGAGAGAAAGAAGAGAGGCAGATGGAGAGAGAGAAAGAAGAGAGGCAGCTACAAATGCAGAAGGAAGAGAGGCAGATACAAATGCAGAACGAAGAGAGGCAAATACAAATGCAGATGCAAAGAGAAGAAAGGGAAATGCAATTTAAATTAAGAGAATTAGAACTGGCAAACAGAGCACACTCCACTCCTTTAAACACAAGTTCAGGTTTTGATGTTACTAGATATATTAGGTTAGTACCCCCTTTTCAGGAAAAAGAAGTAGATAAATACTTTCTTCATTTCGAGAAAATAGCTGAAAACTTGAAATGGCCCAGAGAGCATTGGACTTTGTTGTTACAAAGTGTACTTATTGGCAAAGCTCGTGAAGTCTACATTTCACTGTCAGTACAACAAAGCACTGATTATGATGTGGTTAAGGAGTACATCTTGAAAGCTTATGAGTTGGTACCCGAGGCATATCGACAAAGGTTTAGGAATTGTAGAAAAGAAACTGGACAAACTCATGTCGAATTTGCAAGGGATAAAGAACAACTATTTGATAGGTGGTGCTCAGCCAAGAAAGTTGATCAAGCTTATGATAACCTCAGACAGCTCATATTAATTGAAGAGTTCAAGAGGTGCATCCATAGTGATGTTAAAACCTATCTTGACGAGCAGAATGTGGAAACTTTGGAAAATGCTGCTCGTATGGCTGATGATTATTCCTTGACTCACAAAATTTCATTTGGTAATAAATCGTCCTCTCAGCAGTTTTCTGGTAAAAAACCATTTCAATCTCATTCGAGTAATTCCAAATTTCACAACAGCACAACTGTTAGGAATCAAACATCTGATAAGACTGATCAGAAATCCTTATCTCTTCCTACGTGCACTTATTGTAAAAAGAAAGGGCACGTTATTTCTGATTGCTTCAAGTTGAAAAATAAGCAACAGAGAAAAGACAGAGCTTTTCCAAATGCTCTTATTTCTACGAGGTCAAGGTCACGGTCTTGTATTGAAAGCAATACATTTGTTGGGTCAAACAAACCCCAGTCTGATTCTATTTTGGAGGCTTATGAACCATTCATGTCAGAAGGTTCTATATCACTTATTGGTGATTCTGCCAAACCTATCCCAATGAAAATATTAAGGGACACTGGAGCTTCTCAGAGTCTTTTATTATCAGGTACTTTGCCTTTGTCTGAGGAGTCTTCTTCAAGTGAAAGTGTTCTTGTTCAGGGAGTAGAGTGCGGCTTTGTAAATGTTCCTCTTCATTGTGTAAATTTGGCATCAGACTTAGTTTCTGGACCTGTGACTGTTGGGGCAGTGACTTCTTTACCCATAGAGGGTGTTCATTTATTACTAGGCAATGACCTAGCTGGAGATAAGGTTGTGGTTAATCCACTTGTAACTGACAAGCCTTGTTTGGATCAGAAAGTTGATCCTGTCGAAACTGAAATCCCTGATTTGTACCCTGCTTGTGCAGTTACTAGAGCTATGGCAAAAAGAGCTCTTGAGAGTGATGTTGATCAGGATATTATTCCTTTAGCTGACACATGTATTGGTCAGTCTTTTGATGAGGTCACTTTTTCCTCAGGTATTGATCAATCAAATGGTATTGATCACAGTGATCCTCTTTTGGCAACTCATTCTCTTTGTTCTAATCAGGATGACAAACGACAATCCCTTGTCGTTGAACAGGAGCAAGATCCCGAGATATCTTGTTTGTTTCAGAGGGCTATTAGTGAAACTGAAGCCACACAAGTTCCAGTGTGTTACTTTGTGGAAAATGGGGTCCTTATGAGGAAATGGAGACCACCTGATATACCCGCTGGTGACGAGTGGTCAGTGAGCTATCAAATTGTTGTTCCTAAGTCATATCGACAGGAAATTCTTAATTTAGCCCATGAAACTCCTTTGGCTGGTCATTTAGGAGTCCGTAAGACTTATCACAAGATCTTGAATCATTTTTATTGGCCGAAACTCAAAAGTGATGTTTCTAAATACTGCAGATCTTGTCACACTTGTCAAATGGTAGGAAAACCCAATCAGAAGATACCTAAGGCTCATCTGCAACCTATTCCTGCATTTGATGAACCATTTAGTAGAATAATGGTAGACTGTGTTGGTCCTTTACCTAAAACCAAGTCAGGCAACCAATACTTGTTGACCATCATGTGTGCATCTACAAGATTTCCAGAGGCAATTCCTCTGAGAAATATAAAAACTAAAACTATTGTGAAAGCTTTGGTGAAGTTTTTTACACTTGTTGGCCTTCCCAAATCTGTCCAGTCAGATCAAGGGTCAAATTTTATGTCAGGAATTTTCCAACAAGTTATGCATGAATTAGGCATCCAACAGTTTAAATCTTCTGCCTATCACCCTGAAAGTCAAGGTGCTTTGGAAAGATTTCATCAAACTTTGAAGAATATGATTCGATCATATTGCTTTGATACAGAAAAGGATTGGGATGAGGGTGTTCATTTGTTGTTGTTTGCTGTTAGGGAATCAGTTCAAGAGTCGTTGGGTTTTAGTCCCTTTGAACTAGTTTTTGGTCATACTGTCCGTGGACCATTGAAATTATTGAAAGAGAAACTTCTTTCAAATGAAGATTCAAAGATTAATCTTCTTGATTATGTTTCTGATTTCAAATACAAGTTGTCAAAGGCCTGTGAAGTAGCAAGAACTAATCTTCACACTACCCAGTCAAAAATGAAATTAAGGTATGACAGAAATTCACAGGAAAGGAGTTTTAAACCTGGTGACAAAGTTCTGGCTCTCTTTCCCATACCTCAGAATCCTCTTCAGGCTAAATTTCATGGTCCTTATACCGTTGAAAAGAAAGTAAATGACTTAAATTATATCATTAACACTCCTGGGAGACGGAAACAAAAACAACTTTGTCATATAAATATGTTAAAGGAATATTTTGACAGAGATAGCTCAGCTAATTATTTAGTTAATTTAGTTGTACCTGTCCCACACAGTGAAGATATCAACAATGGAGTACAATCAGACTATAGTGACTCTGGTATAACCAATCTTCGGAATTCAGAAATATTGAACAACCTAGACCAGAAACTTTCACATCTACAACAACAGGAAAGAAATGAACTAAAACAGCTATTACATGACTATGAGCACTTGTTTCCTGATGTTCCAACACGAACAAGTAAAATTTATCATGACGTTGACATTGTAGATTCTGCGCCTTTGAAACAGCATCCTTATAGGATGAATCCTCTCAAACAGAACTATCTGAAGAAAGAAATTCAGTATTTACTGGAGAATGATTTCATAGAACCAAGTAAAAGTAACTGGAGTTCACCATGTATTCTTGTTCCCAAGCCAGATAATACATTCCGTATGTGTACTGACTATAGAAAAGTCAACAGTGTCACCAAAACTGATTCATTTCCAATCCCAAGAATGGACGATTGCATTGATAAAATTGGAAATGCGGAATATGTCACCAAGTTTGACCTTTTAAAAGGATTCTGGCAAATTCCACTGACGGAAAGGGCAAAAGAAATTTCAGCATTTGTAACTCCAGATGGACTTTATCAATATAAAGTCATGCCGTTTGGAATGAAAAATTCGCCTGCAACGTTTCAACGTCTGATGAACATGATAACATTTGGTCTTGATAACTGTGACGCTTATATCGATGACGTCATTATCTACAACAACACCTGGGAAGATCATTTGGAAACCATTCGAAAATTCTTCGATCGACTCAGTGATGCGAATCTGACAATTAATTTGAGCAAAAGTGAGTTTTGCCATGCTTGTGTCACATTTTTAGGACATATTGTGGGACAAGGTCAAGTTAAACCTATAGAAGCTAAGGTCAAAGCTATCTCTGAATTTCAAGTTCCAATTTGTAAAAAGCAACTGATGCGATTTTTAGGTATGGCTGGATATTATCGGAAATTTTGTTCCAATTTTTCCAAAATTGCTGAACCTTTGACAAGTTTATTGAGTAAGAAAACCAAATTTTGTTGGTCTGACAAGTGTCAGGAATCTTTTGACAAGTTAAAAGCCATGCTTAAGAATGCACCAGTTCTTTCTGCACCAAATTTCAGCCAATCATTTAAATTATCTGTTGATGCAAGTGATGTAGGGGTTGGTGGAGTATTGATTCAGGAAGACAAAAGTGGTGTGGATCACCCTGTGTGTTATTTTTCCAAAAAAACTAAACAAGCACCAGAAAAATTATTCCACAATTGAGAAGGAATGTTTGGCTTTGATATTGGCTTTACAGCATTTTGAAGTGTATGTTACCTCAGCTCTTTCTCCAATTATTGTGTCAAGTGATCACAATCCCCTTACTTTCATCAACAAAATGAAAGATAAAAATCGGAGATTGTTGAGATGGAGTTTGATATTGCAAGAATATAACACTGACATCAAACACATCAGGGGAAAAGACAATGTGATTGCAGATGCACTCTCACGTGCCTAGAAATGTAATATTGCTTGATGTAATTAAGTCCAGTATCATAAAACATGTTCTTATGTAATTTTGGTTATTATAGTATTAGATGTATATTCAAAAGAAAGCTTTATTATATAAATCTTTCTTTTTCTTTATGAGGGGAGGTGTTATGTATGATGTTTATATAATATTATAAATATTTTGGGAAATTATAAATGTTTCTTCACTTTAATATTTGCTTAAATCTTAATGTTTATCAGGAAAAACATGTTTAACTAGTGTCCTTGAATTAGGTTGTTTTGATCAATATGTTTTCTCAATTTGAAGGTCAAGGTTGAATTTTGTTTACAAGTAAAATTCCATTAAGATGACTCATGTTCTAGAACATTCTGTCATGTGACCAATCTTTATATATGCCATGTTTGGTGGACATTTATTCAGTTTTGACATTACCATCAGTCTTGTAAAGAGCTATTACAGTTGTGAAAATTCATTCCAAATTCTAAGAGAGGAATTATTTTAAATATTCATTGGATTATAACAGTGCTCACAAACTTTTGGATTTTGGATTTTTAATTGATGATTTTGGAATTTAACTGAACTTATTCAGAGATTTGGGAATACTTCATTTTGACATCAGCACATCAAGATTACTAGTACATCAGGACTTTGGAGACCATTAGCACATCATAACATTCAAGGACACAGCCGTGAATTCGGAACATTCTATATTTAGGACTTGTGATTAGAACAATCATTCTTATTGGATTATTAGGATTTCAAAACACATTACTGTAAGTGACTTTTTGATTTTTCATTTTAATTATCTAGTAATAAATTGCTTGTTGATTTTTACTTGATTTGTTGGTTTCACTTTCTTTCTGTTACATTTTTCTTAGACCATAGAGTCGTAACACTACATTTAACCTTGTTAAAGTTAATAAAGACATTTCAAACATTTGACAGAAGCACGATGCAAGATTATCAAATGGACAACATCTTGACCATTAAGTCCTACTTTTTAAACTACGCAATCCAAATAAGACAAAAATATCCAGTAAGAAATTTGTGCAGAAGAAAATAGTAATACAATGGGATATTACTTACATGGTTGATTGAATGTATCTGTGGCTTGGGTTTATATTTCAGGTTTGGCCTCTGTGACCAGAATAATGGAATTGAACCTCTTGTCTGATGAAAACAGAAGAAAAAAATACAAATACTTTTGAAATATGTGTTTCTAATTGAGTTGGTTAGTTGGTTTTTAATGTCACTTTCGACACATTAATGCCTAGGAAATGGAAGCTACATGTAAGTGCCTTTCCCAAGGACACAATGAAGCAGCTGTTCTTGACTGGCCTGGGTGGGTATCGAACCTATGACCCTTGGATTATGAGTCCAACATTCTACCAATGAGCTACTGCAAGGAACAACAGTTTGTAATGTAGACTGGTCTAACAAATGTTGTGCCCAGAGCCCACTGGGGTTACAAGAATGCTTTGTTTGCCCTGCCAGATTTTGAATTCAAGTAACCCAGTTGGCTTGGTGTCTTGACTTGTATAAAAAAAAATTTCAAACGCAGTAATACAATATTTCACAAAGGAAAATAATTATTAATGATTCTTAACAAGGAAAAAGCTAAAATGTTAATATTAATGTGCCTCTTCTGGGCTACTTTATTAGTTGGGCTACCAGGTTCTTTTTTTTTGTAGCCCACCAGGCTAGCATCTCATTTCAAAATTTTGTTGGGCAATGAGAAGACTATCAGCTATTAATCAAGACAGAGGCAACCAGCTTTTATTTTTATACAATGTATTGCATAGCTAAACATATTTCATTACCTATAATTAAAAATGAGAAATTGTATTGATAATTCTACTTCCTTAACTTTGATATAATTTTTCAAGAACTAAAACTATTAGTGATGGGTATATTGCAAAGGGCCCCTCTTAATACAAGTTGCTCTGCAGTACCTTACACAGAGAAACTTTGTGGAAACAAAAAGTGGTGAATTCAACAATAATGAGCCATAATTCTACAAACTCATGATTCAAAATGATAATCAAACTGATGCAAGAAATCAACAATTTAAGCTGCATATGAAATTCACTTGAAAGTCAATGATTTCTGACACTGTCTGAGTGCAAAAAGCAAAGTTTGAAACAAATGGACTATCACTCTACTAATGATTGACATTATATCCTTACAATCAGTCTCAAGGAAGTAGATGTCTGAAAATTAAACTCATCTGTGAGCTCATCAATACAGATGTATATAGTTCCACTCCAAATCTGGTTGAAATCTACCAGTAAAGTTATGATGTGAAAACCTAAGTGCAGGAGGATGGAAAATCAGTGGCCACAACTCCCTTAAATTATGATGCAGAAAGCTGGAAATCAAACTCATCTGAGGTCTTGTTAATGTAAAACTAAATACAAAATTTGGTTGCAATTCAACAATCCTTGCTAAAGTTGTGCTATGAAAATTCTCTGTTTAGCAGGGTCCATTTCATCAATATAAAACCACAGGTGAAATTCAGTTGAAATCCAACAATCCTTGGTAAATTTATGTTGGGAAACCAAAGTGAGAAAAACAGGCAATTTGTGTCATACCGCCTCTAAAAATGACTAAGAATGCTGGAAATCAAACTCTTTCAAGGTTTCATCAATATAAAAGTGCAGGCTAAATTTGGTTGAAATCTAACAATCCTTAGGAGAGTTATGCTGCAGAAACATGGGTTAGGCAGATGAGTAGCCAATCAGGAGGGGCATAAATCATCTGAATGACATTGTGGAATGCTGTAAATCAAACTAAATGAAGGTGTTATCAATACAAAACTGCATGCCAAATTTGGCTGAAATATAAATATCCTTAGTAAAGTTATACTGTGGAAGCCAAAGTCAGGAGGATGGGCAATCATCGGCCATAACCCCTGTAAATGATGTTGTGGAAAGGTAGAAATAAAACTTATTCAAGGTTACATCAAGTTCAATGCTAAAGATGATTGAAATACAGCATTCCTTGGTAAAATTATGCTGCAGAAACCAAACTCATGAGAAGATGTAGTCAGGGGCCATAACTCTAGTAATAGAAGTCATGGAAAGCTGAAAATTGAACTCTTTGAAGTTTGCATCAATATGAAGCATCATGCCAAATTTGGTTGAAATCCAAACAATCTCATTAAGTGATGCATTGGTAATAAAATGTTAAGAAGTCGGACAACCAGAGTTTCATGACTCCTGTAAATAATGACATAGAACCCTGAACATTGAATTCATTTAATTTATTGTCAATATAAAGGTTTGTGCTAAATTTGATTTAAATCCAACAATCTTTGTTAAAGTTAACCTGCAGAAATGAAAATTAGGAGGAAGGGAAATCAGGGACCATAACACTTCTAAATGATGACACACATGACTGAAAAATGAATTCTTTTGAGGTCTCATCAGTGTAAAGTTCCATACCAAATTTAGTTAAAATCCACCTATTCACTGTAAAGTTATCTTGCAGAAGCCAAATTGTTGATGGATGGATGAATGGATGAACAAACAAATGGATGGACTTATAAATGACAACATGATTGATATAGAACTCCACCAACTACATGGAGCATGTAACAAATAACAGATACTGCAACTACAGTAGCAATATTATACTAGTCCAAATTCATAGGGGAAATCCTTAAAATCATACATCTCACATGCATGATTCTTGTTTTGTGAAATGCACATTGTAGATCTCACTCAGATGTCAAAATATGCAGAGAATCATACCCAAAACAAATTGACAAACATGGGAGGGCTGACACATACAGGCTCACAAAGTCATATTTAGTATAAGCCTTATAAATCTTGGCCTTCGCCATATAAGATCAACTTTTAAAAAGTAGCAAAAATGTTATCTCAAAATTAGACTAATAAAATTTACCTGTACAAATGAACACATGTAGCCTTCATAGTCAACAATTTGTTCTGACTCTACAAAGTTGGCCACTTGACCTTCTGGATCAATGCCACGTAGGTGTAACCTGGTTCCTGCTCTGTAAATACTCCGACGTGAGATCAAGACGTAATTAAAGGATCTGTCATGTATTATACAGGCCTTAATGGCGATAACTGTTTTTTTGTCAAGGACTTGTAACTATTTTACTGTGAAAAACAGAGCATATTCATTTTCAATAATTCAATCAATCTTGTTGATAGAAATGAGAATATGAGCAGACAAATGTCATTCAATTTCCCAAGACCATAATGTTCATTTTTGCAAAATAACTATATTTTCTCAAATGTAAGCAAAATACATCTCCTGCATGACCAATTCAAGGGTATTTTGTGAACTCAATGGAAAAAAAAGAGTCCCAAGTGGGCCTGATACTGCTCACCTAGAACACATTTGTCTAAAGGAAAATGTAGTACTAATAAGGCAAGTAACATGGCTTGAAAGATATCCATGACAGGATAATTTCCAGTTATTTGATTGAAATTGGTTGTATTACACTGTATTTCTATTTTGAGTAACTTCTTCTAAACTAAGCCACACTTTCGTCTACCTAGCAATGGTGTGGCTTCTTTAGCCACACTTTAGGGGAGCCACGCTGAAAAATTTTTTTTGTAAGAACATGCTCTAAGAAACATTCATGCAAAACTTGATCCAAATTGGCCCAGCATTGTTTTAGAAGTAAAAAAAAAGTAAATGTAGCTGGATGGATGAACAAAGCATGATGGATGCAGAGCCATGTTATAACTTTTCTTGGCCTTTGACCAAGTAAGCTAAAAATTAAATGCCCTCCAGCTCTTTTTTAAGAAAAATCTTTTGAAGATGCCCTTCATTAAAATACAAAAAATGTATATGCAAAATCTCATTTCATCATCTCCATCCATTAGTTGAGAAAATTAAGTCACTAAAACCTTCTACAAAAAGAACATAATAAAATCTCTGTTCCACAACAAAGTTTTAAAAATGCAAATCTGTGAAAGGATACAGCCATGAACAATGGGCAAGCAATATTTCCCCAACTCTGGCTGTTGGACTAATTCCCGTAAAATGTTACCATTCCAAAGGAATCTCTGGTCAGCCTGAAATAGATAATGTATGCAGCAACAAAGTAATATTTGACACAATTTTCCTATTTTTACCATCAACTTCACCTTTTTTCTGGTCTTGGTGGTGGGGGGAGGGGTTAGCTGATTTGCAAGATTTGTCCGCCCAATTACAAATGTGATTTTCCTCCAGACACAAGAACTGTACAACTTTTAATCTAAAAGTTTCTTGGGCTACTCAACCAGTCTTATCTGTAATTTTGGTGGTGAAAGAAAGCATTCAAACAAAATAAAATTCAGTTTTTGAAAATTACCACTGTTGATTAAACATTTTTAGAATATTTTTGATGCAATATGACTAATTAGGTTGTAAAAAAAAAACACTTAATAGTTTGGTTTTGTCAGGTTTAACACGATTTTTCAGCACGTGATAGGCCATACATGGCGGCCAGTATTTTTGGTGGAGGAAGACCCCGGGAAGAACCATCAACCCATGGGAAGCTAGTAGCTAGCTTTCTCACATGCCCACACTGGTCAAGCCAAGACTCAAACTCACACAGACAGAGATGAGATGTGTGAGTGATCTGTAATGTCAAGTGCTTTAGACCACTTGGCCACCCAGGGCCCCAAAACACCCAATAAGAGGCAGCATAAAAGCAAGTACATTTACTCTAGAGGTTTTTGCAACCCTGCCAACTTTGTATGTCATATTAATTTTAAGACAATAATAAAATCAGAATAATTCATTTCCAACTATGCCAGCTGAACTGGGCCTCATGCATGTTAAAAGTGTAATTGTGATAAAACAAGCTGAAGCAAGTTAGACTGATAAAATGTTTTGCCATTTTAAATTTTGCTGCCTCATTTAAGTTTCAGTATTGATGTTAAACTTATCTATATCAAATATTCTGAATTTTCCTTCAGGATACGTATAACCATTCTAATAGAAATATTTACTGTGAATTCAGCATTTTTCATGGTGGATTTCATGCTAATGCTAATGATGAATTTAAACACCCAACAATGAATCTTTTGTAGAATCAAAGTGACACCACTTCTCCAAATCACAAATTTAAGCACCAATTAAAATTTCAGCTTTTGCTAAACCACAAAAATGGATACTCACTAATAAGTCTGATGCAACTGCAAACAACACAGACCGTGGTTTGCCATCGCAATCAGGGTCTATGCTGTTTGTTGTACTGATTAGTTCAAACAAACTGAATAGACCCAGATTTCCTGGTGCATTATGTGATGGCAGATTGACAGTATTCATTAAATATGTATTTCAAATGTATTAATTCGATTCTTTCAGGACACAATTATAGAAACAATGTATGTCATGCTGTAAAATCTAGGTAATAAACATATATGCTTATTTTTTTAATTAGTAAAGGTGGTATGTGCTTATTTTTTTAATTAGTAACGGTTGTATGTGCTTATTTTTTTCATGCACTTATCCACAATTACTGTAAAATGATACAACTATCTTTAACTGTTTTTTATATTCACACATATTCACCAGATTCAACAACATAAAACAAAAAGATCATTTTTAAAGGAAAGATCACAAAAAAATAAGTCAGGTCATAACAACGGGTAACGATAGATTCATTTTGCTTATCATATAATTGGGAACACAATAATTTTTAAAAAAGCAAATTTACAACTTATAATTTGTCTTTTCTTTAATACCAACATATGCA
The DNA here is from genome assembly GCA_029931535.1 of Margaritifera margaritifera. Lineage (NCBI taxonomy): Eukaryota > Metazoa > Mollusca > Bivalvia > Unionida > Margaritiferidae > Margaritifera > Margaritifera margaritifera. The sequence continues at coordinate 232,693 of JAQPZY010001644.1, read as the reverse complement.
CTTACATTTGCAACAAATATACCATAAGGACCTTGTGTGCTTATTTTTCATATATGCTTATTTTCAAATATGCACTTATTATCCAGATTTTATGGTAAATAACTCTGGATAAATTTTAGCATTTCTTTGGGATATTCTTCATTTTAAAGGTTTCTTATTGCATGCTTTTGTAAAATAATATAATTTATTATATACTTAAGGGTGAAACACAGAAAATTATTGGTGAAATATTTTTCATATTTTGTTAATTCTGATATTTTCACATGTGAAAAATATATCCTTATATTTTCTCATGTAAAAATACATGATTTCCCATCATGCCATGTGATGCTTGATTGTGTGCAAACAGAAGTGATATTTGCAACAAGAAAACAAACATTTTGTGAGCTTGAGCAACAAATGGAAATTGTGTTACCTCTCAGGCATGGAAATCATTATTTGCCAAAAGATATCTGACTCATCACCATTTGCTTCTTTATGAAATTATGTCCCTTTTACCATAGCTTGACAACAATGTGAAAAACCTGGTGTGTTACATTGCACAATCAGGCTTGCTTCTGTGGTCAAATAGGGCAAAATTGTTATTTACTGTAACAGATTAGTTCACACCTCAAATCAACAGTTCTCTCAAATCTCTAATATTTTTATGATCAGATAATAAATGTGATTGAAATTGAGGTGAACTTATGAAAAGAGGGGTGGGGGTGGTAGAGGGAGAGTAGTGGGGGGTGGTTGATGGAGAGTGAGTTTAATCTTCGAAGCTTCGATTAAGAAGTAAGTTTGGTATATAATAAAAAGAACATTTTCTTTTCCTATGTTAATACTGGATATATTTCACCTTGTGGTATAAAAAAATTATATATTTAACTCGTGGCTTCACCACTCATTAAAATATCATTTTTTTGCACCACATGATGAAATATATCCAATATTAATGCTGGAATAGAAAAAATGCTTTATACAATATTTTTTCATGCAAGTTTTTTTCTCAAATATCTACAGATCTCTCTCCGTTCTTTTGACACCTTATCTACCAACAATTTATAAATATTTTGACTGTCACAAAATAATTTATTTTTCTTACCCTTTCATGTAGAGGCATAGAAATAAAATCTGGACTTGTGTTGTGCAACCTCTGTAAAGTATGTGTCAGGTCATATGTTGTGGAGAAGTAATAGCTCTCTGTCTTCAACACACTCTCAACCATAGACAGGTATGTGCTGTTATCCCTGTTCTGGAAAAAAACAATAGATGCATGCATATAACATATATTGAGATGTTACCTATTATACAAAGAACATAAACTATTCAGACCAACAATTATCTGGACTTGGAACTTCTCAACATGGTATTAGTTTTGGAGATACTTACTATATATACTTGCGTATATAAGCCAATACCAACTGCAAACTGCATAGACTCAGATCTGCCATCGCATAATGTGCCGGCAGATCGGGGTCTATGAAGTTCGTAAGGACTAATCAGTAGAACAAACAACATAGACCCTGATCTGCTGGTGCATTATGCAATGGCAGATCAGGGTCTATGTTGTTTGCATTTGGACCCAGCTTATACACAAGTACAGACAGTAATTAACTCAAGTTTCATAAATTACAAGCACAAGGTACAAAACCAAATACTCTCAAAAAAAATTTGAATTGTGCCTTTCAGATTCTTTTCCGTTAGTGCACAGAAAGAAGGTTACAAAGACTGCATTACTCCTGAATGGTTTAAATAAATATAACATGCCTCCTGACTAAGAAACAAAAAATAAACTTATTCAGAACTTATTTTCTTTTAATGAAATTCAAATGGCTTTAATTTGTATGTCCATTTCTAAATAAGATTGTCATCATCATCTTTAATACTCTCGTTAGAACATATTACAGCATAAGGAGAAACAGCTGATAATTCTCTGTAATTTATCACAGAATTGATCTGCAAATGAGACTGCTCATGCAAGCATTTTTTTAAAAACATGATCAAATAGTGAGTGCTAAATAATTATAACTATCTAATATTGTGCAATATTGATACAGTCAGAGATGCTGCCAGTAACTTTCGTATAAGAGGGAGGTCACTGCATCTACCTCCAGAAGGGGGAGAGTCATGGGTGGTGAGGGGAGGAGGAAACTTTTTTGCAGCCATGATTCAGCTTCCGTGTGCTATGATACTGAGATGCAAGCCAAATTCTGCATCATTGCTTAATGCACTTTTATCGGTTGGTTATACTGCACAGACAATATTTATGCGTCTCCTACTTTCCCTACACGATGACCTATCTCACATTCTACATTACTCCTGCCTGTAATTAACCTTTAAAGCTCTAGAAATAGGCTCTAGAACAGGCTGATCAGTGGAACAATTTGCTATAACCTTCAGAGATAATTCAATTGAAACCCCTTGATAGTTTCTGCTTAAGCCACAACAGATCTCAATCATACAAGTGTTTGCACACAAACACTATGCCTACCAAAACAGAAATCAATTAAAATCATGGAAAAAAGGGCACAAACATGATGATTTGAGAAACATTTTTTGCAATATAAAACAAAATTGTGCATTGGTTACTACAAATTACATGAACTGCATGTAATTTGCATAATCTGTCCCTAATTGGATCTTAAGGGTGTCATAAAAGTGTACAATGCTGTAAGTGAGATACCAGGGTACATTATACATAGTATTACTAGTACATAATGTAATGAGGTTCATGGTCATACCCACCTTATAAAAGGGACTGTGTTATACTGAGGTACCTTATATTGAGGGACCACTGTATCTATTTATTTCATGCTTGAAAGATACATTACAAAAAAGGCACAAGATGTGTTGAATTCATCAAGAAAATCAAAGGGTAAGCCAAATAACAATGTAGGTGAAAATGAATATTAAGGTATTCACAATCAGAATGCAGGCAATGGGGGAATTATTAGGTTGATACCTGTTGTTCTGTGAGATGAAGCATGGTTCTCTTGTAGGAGTGGATCTCTGTGTCTAGCACCTTCCATATTGTGTGTCCATTTATCTCTCCCACCTTCTGCTTCTTGGTGATCACTATTAAGTATGGACCTATACAAAAACAAAAGTGGACATTCAACCTGACTGATATACCTCAGCCAAGTAGTTACTGTTGTAGCCCAGGCAAAATGTATTGCATGCAGTCATAGTAAGTTTTTTATATCAATTGCACCAACAAACAAACTCTTGCACATTCACAGGTATGAGCTTTAAAAGTTGATTGACCATTAACCTTTTTCACCACAAGTTATCATTTATTATCACTACACGATTTCCACAAATTATCATTTGATGATGAAAACATACTAACATGTGTTTAAGAATAGAATCCGTGAAAAGCACTTTCTAAATATATTTTTTTAAGATTTTGACTGCTGTGTTTGCGTTATTTTCTTCATAAAATCAGTTTGAAACTGTAAGTGAACCTGTCAGGGGGTAATAATGGCAGACATCGCTGTGTCTCGGAAGTACCTCCTCCTATAGACTGTCTGTTTTCATAATTCATTGGGTGCATAAATTAAGGAAAATATACAATTTGTAGAAAGCAGAGTCTAAATATTATGTGATACAAAATTTAGTCTAAAAATAAAAATGCGTAGGTCAGAAATGTATGGGACAATGCTATGTTGTATAATTCAAGAAGTGCTGTAAGGTCAAAGTTATTTTCTTACATCACTCATTTTGTGAAAATATGAAAATAGCAGCAAAGCAAATAATATCTTACCAATACATGATGTTATTACAAGTACATTACGTAGACAAATATTAAAACCATAAATTTGCAATCCTATCAATGGATTGATGTAACGAAGCAAGAAGGTGAGTGGTTATATTAAGGAAAATCCCCATTTCTAAAAATAGATGCACCCACATGGCATGCATAGCGCCATATTTGTTCTTGGCTGTGTAATGATTCAGTTGGAAAAAAGGATCTAGTTCATTCATATATTGACTTTAATGCTTCAGTTCATCATAGATGAATAGCTGTGGTAATGTTTTATCAGCAACAATGAAATCAGACATTAAAGTTTTGATGTTTATATGTGCCATTTCCTGGTCTCTACACCATGTATTTTGGTCATATGACTTCACATGGACAAATTAGAAACTACATATTGTAATTAATTCAAACTGACAGGAGTACCTAGATTACATCATTGAAATTAACAAATAGGTGTAAATAGTTAATCAACTGCCACTAGAACAAGCAATTTAATATTTCTACTTTTCAAAACTTCACCAAAAATGGACAGTCTAAGATTCAGATTTAATTTTGAATTAACACCTTAAATATGTATGTGTAAAGTTCAGGTTACACATCCATAACATCAGTGACCAGTGCAGTTTGAATACATGAACAATTATGGTGTGAAGACACCTGTACATGTGCTCTCATGTAGATGTTATAGGGATTGTTTCAAACTAGTTTAGAAATGTTATCAACTGCCATTTTCTACTAAAGTTGTAGAAGGTAAAAAAAAATTCTTGTTTCATTGGTAGTTGCTTAAATATTGTTACTTATTTGCAATTACAATACTGTAATCTATGTACTCCTATCAGTTAAAATTTATTACAATGTATAGTTTCTGCTGTGCTCCTTTGAAGTCATATGACCAAAATACATTACATATATGTCTCCATCCAAACATACATACTTTCAAGTATGAATACACTGCATATGAATATGATACGTTCATACACTTACAAAATGTGTTTATAATAGACATACAACACAGAATTTTCTACTTGAAGATATATTGCTTATCAGTAAAAGCAATGTTAAATGCAAATATGCATAATGAGAACTAGAGGGCACAGTTCAAATGAGAACCAAAACACACAAATATACATACATTTTATATACTGTATATGAGAACCAAAACACACAAACATACATACATTTTATATATTGTATATGAGAACCAAGACACACACACACTTATATATATATATATATATATATATATATATATATATATATATATATATATATATATATATATATAAGATGGTCAACAATACAAAATGTCAAAGTTGAATTGAATCTTTTCAATTTTGTCAAGCCTGCCTTGGTGGAAGCGCAACCATTTAATAACATTTGGACTGTTTACTCTAAAAATGATTCCTGAGAGACATAACCTAACTATATTTTTGTCCAACAAAGTGAAGAAATAAAGTATTTCAGTAGAACATAATGCATCCCTAATGGCATAATAGGACTTAAATTTCCAGGTTAATAGCTTACCTGCAATGAGTCTGATTACTCCAAATATGCCACATATTGGTTTGGTGGCGGATGCTGGAATCTGGCCTTGGTTTGCTATATATGAAAAGAAAAAAAAAAACAGACAGTAAAGGCATAATAGTCTACATTGATTATACCACCAAGATTTTTCCACAGACAAAATTAGCATTATAAATGGGATGTCAGTATAAAGAGTTGTTTCATCACAGGAAAGAAAAGTAGATAGATAGTTAGACACAAAATATAAAGGATAATAAATATAGAATAAAAACGATTTAATAAATTACAAATCAATTAAAATCAATTAATGATAAATGAGAAATGTAACACTTGTATCCCCTGCTGTTAAATGAGATCAAGAGACATCAATGTTATGACCTTCTCAGATGCTCATGTTGCTCCAAAAATGTTGTTTGTTAAATAATCTCCGAATTTTTGTGATTTTAAATTTTGTCTTAGGTGAAAAAAAATTCTTTGCTGCGATGTTGAAATCTAAACCGGAAAAATACAGTGAAGCATCTGTAATACTGAATTAAATGTACAAATTCTTCTTTGATACAAGTCCACTTGTCATGGCATCTCAAATTTTTATGGGAATTTACAGTGATTTAAAGATTTTTAGATATAAAATCTCTTTTCACTTTCATGGTGGAGGCCAAAAGTGTTGGAAATAAACTGAATGCAAATTAGTCTGAAAGACTTATTTAAAAATACCAGGATCTTAATGCCTGGTGAATTCAACTGGCATCATAGTGAAGGCAATTTGAGTAGAAATTGCATTTTTGTCCAAATTTTAGGATGGCAAATGGCAGTAGGCAAGGATGGCAGTATGATGTGGCAATGATATTGTAGAGAAATTTGTTGTGGGCAATCTGTTGGTGATAAATCAGGGTGGCAGTTTATCATGTGCCACTGTAACAAGTGTAGACTGTACATGAACTTTAGGACTCTTTATAAAGATACAACACGAGTCAAATCTAGAACCATCCAAGAGAAGCTGTGGTAGCTCAGTTGGTAGAGTATCACTCCTAATCCAAGGGTCCTGGTTTCCATACCCACTCAGGCCGGCTTGCTTGCCTGTGTGTGTTCTTGGAAAAGGCACTTAGCTTCCATTCCCTTAATACGATAAAGCCAATAATGTGTTCGAAGTGCTGTTACAACCAACAAAACAAACAAGCTAAAACCACCTAAGTTTCATAAAATCACAGAAATCAGTTTTCATTGGATACATGTTCATAATACTTAACAAGATTTGAGCAAAAGTGACAACAAGTAACAGCTGATGTAAAAACTTGAAAATAAATTTTATCAATAGTATCTTTTTACTATGGTTCCAATGTTTAAAATTAAACTTTATTTCAAGCTAGGATAAAGAAGAAAATTATAAAGTCCAAATTTTTAGGCTAGCTCTGATTAATTTATTTGTAACTCCAGATAAAAATAGGACATTAATTTTTTTAAGAAGGTATCTTTGTTGACTCCTCAAAATCATCTACCACAGCTACCCTGTTTTTGATTTTCTTTTATTAAGATAGTCAATAGAAGTAAGAAATATGCCCTGAAATGTCCCAATTATATATACATAAGATATAGAAAAAACACAAAATTAGCATACAATATTTTATTTGCTTCTGATTCTTATATTATGATCGAATAAAATGATAAGATGAAGCACATACAACATAAAAAATCCAGTATTTATATGTACACAGAACAGATAATAGTGCTGGTCATATCAGCATTAGCACAAAAAAAATATAGAATCTTCTATCACTTGCCATCACAAATTCTCTGGCTTTTTACTGGATAATCCAAACACATGCACACACTGTTCTCTCCACTAGGAGACAGCGACCCAGGGCTTCCAAACACACACATACACTCTTCTCTCCACAAGGCAGTGACCCAGGGCTTATAATGCAATATCTGTCACATATATCATGCATCTTTCTCATATCAATGCATACATGTAACTAATTTTTGGAGTAAAATGTGTTTTTTTTATAACTCTACCCAATCATAATTCATATGGATAACATCCGCTACCTTGTAAGTCCAGCCCTCAGAAGCAAAAAAAGACGTTCAGATCTTTTTGGATTGTTTTAGCAACAGAAGTGATAAAAAGTTGTCAGCTTGCCAAGGTTAAAGTCAGACAAGAGTGGTTTCCCCTTGGATTGACAGCATATTCCAGCATTTCATCAGTTACTACTGGAGCAATGTACATGACATTCTGGTGATGTAACTGAAAACAGGTGCTTTGGAGGGTGTGTCTGCAATTTAATTGGGTAAGTATTAATAAAGGAACATATTTTATTTCTAAAATTTGTTTTCTTCTTTAAATAGGTTACCTGATCATAATACATTATGAGAATAGATAAAAAGTCCGATGAAGTTACATCTTTTTACCCCCAGAGTTGCCTTGTCTCTGGTCTCCTAATAAGTGAAGCAGCTTGGAGTTGCATGAGATATGGGCCTGGGTTAACACATGATTTATGTATGGACACAGTTTAGAGAAAAATTTTCACTACCGCAAATCCAGTGGAATGCGAGTATCAAACATCATTACAATGCTGCTGAACAACCTGATAAAGTTTCCTGTTGTGCTAGTGATATACCATATATACTCGCTTATAAGTCGACATTATTTACTGAAAATTTGATTCATGCAGAGTAGGGGTCGTCTTATAAGCACGACATACAAAAAAATTGGTAAATCTAGGGGTAATTTTGGAAACTCTAGATGTTTGCAGTACATAAAAAAAATTTATGTTTTCATGCAACTATTCTCATTCAGAAATGCAAACATGGTTTCATGATGGTATTCATATGCACAATACTTGTATCTACAGTTTATTAGATTTTAATAATTTGAAAATATTACCAGTAAATTAAATACTACCTACCACAAAGTGAAGTGTCCGTCAATGTTGTTTACCATGGGTGTTTACTAGCAAGTATATGGCTTTCATTTTTGTGTGAGTCTGAACAACCTATATTTGTATTAATATTTGTGTTTTGCTGTATAAACACTGTGTTTGATGCAATAAAAGTTTTGATTTAATTTGTATTTTCCTTTACCATAAGTCAGATTTAATTCCCAAGCGATATTTCCCAAAATATCTGCCAGTGCAGGGGGACCAATAAGCCCTTGGCTTGTAAAGGTCTCACTCACTTTGTTTTCAAGTTGACAATCCTTTTGATCGAGCTGCGAATTTAATAGTTGTTCAGTGCTAAGTAGAGTTCTACAACTTCATGTGTATGTTTGACCTTAATCCCTTACCTTGTAAAGGCACCATCCTCTTTGTTTTCATATGTGACAACCCTTTGATCGAGCCACGAGTCTGATACTTGTTCAGTGCCAAGTAACAGAGGGTGGTTATTTGAACTGCCTGTGATCTTGCTGCACAATTGACACAAGTTCAGTTGCATCCTTTAATAGATTTCAGACTTTATGATGAAAGTGTTACTTACAGATCCCAAGCTCAGTATCTACATAAGCACCCGCATATGAGAGTAAAGCGGAGGAATCAGAATCGGACGATATTTACAATGACTAGACGTCGACGATTTACAATGACTAGACAACAATGGAGGATTTCAGGACAATGAGGATAAATTTTGGAATTTGTACCAGATGACATTAGATAGTGACATTTATAGGATACTGTGAATCACAAAAAAGTGGACTTAACTATCACTGTTTATTGGTAAGATGTGTGGAATTAACATATTAACATATTACAGGATATTGTGAATTGGACCATTCTGAACTACTATTTTTATACTGGTATGTGACCTATAATTAAATTCATGAATTTATCATATAAATGGATTTAAAATGTCAAGCATTACGGATTTCAATGGATTTTATTACACAGAGATGGACAAATTGTAAGTTGTCAGTTTATTTATGACATATTCCACTCAATAATATAATTGTATTTTACACTGGTTTTTTCTTTATTTTTCCTATCCATCTATCCAGTTTGTCTTGTTTAATTTTCCAAAGTGCAACTCTGACTCACTGATGACAAGTCACCCCTTCAGATTGATCTGACTTGCAATATACACCCTGACTTATAGAAAAAAGAGAAATTGGCTTTTTGCAGCCGTAAATTGGGGGGTGTCAACTTATTGTAGAGTCAACTTATAATCAAGTATATATGGTAGGTCTCACCAGATCAAATTTAACTTTTATGGGGATGAAAGGTCTCAGATGTAAAGCTACAGAATGTCATCTCTGACCTGCATCCTATGGCTTGGATGTCAGTTATGGACCAGTTGTGCTTAAATATTGTTCAAGTGCCGATTGCACTGACTTTGTGAGCTGATATGCGCAAGAACTTCATCTAGTCTTGGATCAGTTTCTTATAAGGTGAGCGGACAACATCATATCCAGGACAACAGAGCCTGAGCTGAAATACTGTCCCTTCCTTCTTTAAATGGTAACAACAAGTGAGATCTCCCTCTTCTGATTGATTCAGTTCGCTTTAGGTACTACTTCTGAGCCCTAATGGGGTCCTGTACATGCTCTTGGGGTGAAAGGTCCAAGGAAAACAGGGGTGTCAAGTCAAAGGACTGATTTCCAATGAGCAGGAGCCTGTTCCTGGCAATGAAAGTAAGGGCTGTCCAAGTGAAAGTGAACCATCATCGCAGAACTGCAGATGGTTCAGACTGATCGACAAGGCATGTATCTCACTGAACTGCCTGCTGTAGCTAGAGTGACTAGACAGAAAATAACTGTTAGCATTGGTTCAAAAGGTGCTTTATTCAATCACGTAAGAACCCACTGAAGATTGTATTTTGGGCAAAGGGTCAAACAAGTAAAACTCCTCTCTTCAGTAATGTTGAAATGTGTCTGAACTTGTGTAACAGTAGCCCTTGACTATGACAGGAGCTAACTTCTTGAAGAGGCACAGAATGAAGTTAGCTAACTGTGGTACCAAGGCTTTTGAATAAGACATGTTGCTTGCACAACTGGGAGAAAATGCTCTGATTCCCCTCATATGCTTTCAAAGTGGTTGGCCATCATGCCCAAGCAATTCTGTCCACCACTTCTTCTGAGCACCATATCCTTCTGAGGACTTGCTTGATATGAGTCTGGCATGCAGGTTCAGCATCTCAGCATTCAGATGGAACACCTGCATATGCAGTTGTTTTGAGCAGGTGGGGAGAAGGCAAGATTTTCCTGGAAATCTCAGCTGGCAAGTTAACAGATTACTGATTCATGATTTTTCCCACTTGGGGGGAGCAATTAGAATTAGATGAAGGTAGGGAGCTTTGCATTTAACCTTGTTGCAAATAGGTCAACAAAGGGTCAACACCAATAGGAGCAAATTTAACTTAAGACTACAGGTTAAAAGGAAAATTCTGTATGAATTGGCTGATTCCATGGGAAAGTGAGTTCGCTCGGACACTGAGCCTGCCTGGGATATGGCAGATTTGGACGTGGATTTGACAAAGACAACACCACCTGAGAAAATCCAAAATCAGAAGGCAGAGGTCTGGGAACTTGGTTCTGCTCTGTCTTTTGATGTAACTGACGAATGCATTTTCCACACAGCCTCCTGCCACGACTGAAAGGCATTCACTATAGCCTTCATCTCCCGTTGTTCAATGTACAATGATCACACCTAAAGGATTCAAACCTCAGTGACTTCTTGAAAGGATGGCAGGGAGTGGGCACCCCAGCCTGCTGCACTGGAGTCTGTGCATATCATAATTTCCTGCAATGGAATGCCTGCGTACGCCAAGTGAGGTTCTCCCATTTGCTGAGATGGGACCTCAGTGGGAAACTAGGATTGCTTGATCCACTATAGTCTCATGAACATACAGCCCAGGATAAGGAGATCCACTGCTGCACTGAGACGACCCAAATGGTGAAGAAATTCCCAAACTGATATTCTGAGCGAATGGAAAACACTACCAAGATGATTTTCAAAGCACGTTCCTGATGGAAACAGACTCGGTTCAAATGGGTTTTGAACTCCAGACCCAAGTGGGTGAAATCCTAAGATGGGACAAGATTGGATAAGATTGGATTTTTCCTTGTTGACATGAATCCAAGGCAACACAAAAGCAAAACAAGGGATTTCAAGCCTTGATATAAAGATCACCTGGTGTTTTTGTAAAATGTCGTCAAGGTAGTTACAAGTCATGAACATGGAGGTGGATCAGAAAAGCTACACGACAATGTCCATAATTCTCATAAAGACCCAAGAACTGATATTCAGACTAAATGAAAGTGCCCTGAACTGGTATACCATGTCCCTGAACATGAACCTCAGGAATTTCCGGGAAGATTTGTGGATAGGAATGTCAAGATATGCATCTTGCATGTCTAAGCTGACTGCAATATCTCACTCCTAAATGGCACTAAGAACCATTCATGGTCTCTCCATCCTGAACCATAGTGCCCATATGAATTGGTTGAGAGGGCTTTGATCTATGACTGGATGAAGCTTGCAATTGACCTTGAGGACTAAGAACAGTCTGGAGTAAAATTCCAGTGAGTTTATGTTGTAAAAAATCTCTACAGCCTTGAAGAAGATTATTTCTTGCTGCAGAAAAACTTTAGTTTTGAATGGGTCTCTTAGGACATCTGTAGCAAAGGGAAACCTTGACAATGTGGTAGGGGCATTCACAGTAATCTGGAGGATCTCCAAAATCATCTGCAAGATCCGTAAGTCAGCAGGACAGAGTCTCTCTCATTCCATGGCAAAGTGTTGGAATCTTCCCCCAAAAGGGATGTCTGGAATATGCAGCATGAGTATGGTGTCATTTCCTGCAAGATGGAGGCTGTTGTTGAGATAAACTGGGTCAAAAGTGATTCTTGTCTCCCTGTGTGTTCTTAGCTGTGGCCCTTGGAAACTGAGTTGTAGTCAAGGGAAATGGATTAGAGGAAGGTGTCTGTTTGTCTGATCTTTCAGGAAGGTGGACATGGAGAGAAAGGTGTCTCTTTCTGAAAACAGTAGATTAACAGACACCGCTATGGCACTGGCAAATGTGTGTTCAGCTGCTCTGTTATGCACATGTGCCATCCAAGAGACTGGCACCCAAGCATGACCATTGGGGTTCTCAACAGAAGGATCTATGCAGCCATCAAAACCAAGTAAAGCATGAATCATATCACTATGACATTCTGAACCAGATGCTGGGTGTTGAGGAATGACTTGCAGCCCATATGAATGAGGAAGGTTTTGACATTTCCAGGCCCACAATGTCCCTGTTGACAAATGGGACATCAGTGTGTAAAACTAGTATATGTGTCTTGTAGAAAGCCAAGTTGAAATTTCATGAGAGTTTTTGATGTGAAAAGAAAGATCTGTTGACAATTGGGTTCTGAAACTGCTTCTCAAAACAATGTTGTATATCACTTACTTGACCAGGCAGGGGTAGTTGCTTGAATGATGGCTGGTTTTTCTTGACTAACAGATGGATGTGGGAACTTTATAAGTGGCCAATGATGGAGATGGCAGAAAAAATTTGAGTGGCAAAAGCAAGAAAACCTCTTCAATCAATGCACAAAAGGCAAAGTCTTCTCTGGACAGATTAAGAAAGGAAGATGGCACTTGTGAGTGTGAATCTTCAAACATGGAAGAGTGTGGTGATAGAGATGCCTCCTGCAATGTATGTTATGACTGAGCTGGCAAAGCATTTTGAGAGGGATGGTGAACAAGGCCATGTTGGGACACGGATATCAGTGTGTCCAGGAATAGGGCATCACCTCAGTCAATACCAGATTATGAAAGTATTATACCACAGGGCAGGCAATTAAAATGGAACTGACATACTTATCATATGACGAAGTAAGACAAATCAACTGCGAAATATTGATCAATGATGAAGATAGAGTGAGAGATGGAAATATAGTTGTAATATACTTTCCCGGTGAGAAAACTCCAACAAATTGCTCAGCTGATGAAAAAGGCACAATTCGGTATTTGTGAGGCTATGAGAAACCTACCAGCATGAGCAGAAGTAGTAACTGGCAAATTTGGTACCAATTCCTCTAAGGGGAGACCACTCTCATCTGACTTCCACATTGGCAAGCAGACAACTTTTGAGCACTTTTGTTACTAAAACAAGCCAAAAGACCTGGCAAATATCTTTGTAAGATTGGAATGGCTGGATTTGCAAGATAGTAGATGTACTCCTAATGTTTTATGATTGGGTAATGTATCTGAAGAAGAAATTTGATTAAAAAATATTTGAAAATGGCACTGTAATTTAAAATGTGTACAAATTGGACCTCTGAGGGAGACAGGGACAGGAGCAGAGAATGACACCCCTCTGATGGTTACAACAGGGGCAAGATAGCTACAAAGTTTTGTGAAAATGTCCACCTGCTGGTTCAGAAGGAAATGTCGTAAAGGACAAACAGATGGACAGATGGAGAGTATCACATTCTAGAGTAATATAATATCCTTGCACTGGATGCAGAAAAGTATGGTTATTAAACATTTCAGTGACTTTACAAAATTAAATTTTATTCTCAGAGTCTGAATCCTGGATAGTGCAGTAATAACACACTTGCTTAGCACTGCTGCACTCCCAAGTTCTATCCCCAGAGCTTGCATATGCAAAAGTCAGTAATCAACAATCTAAGGTCAGTTTTTTCCTCTGGGATCACCAGTTTCTCAACTTTTAAGGATGATTGCTTGTAAAATGTTGGACAATTTAACTTTTAAAAAATGTATTTATTTAATAATAATTAATCCAAAATTATAATACACAATGTATTTATTTAATAACAATTAATCCAAAATAATAATACACAATGTATTTATTTAATAATAATTAATCCAAAATAATAATACACAATGTATTTATTTAATAATAATTAATCCAAAATAATAATACACTATGTATTTATTTAATAATAATTAATCCAAAATAATAATACACAATGTATTTATTTAATAATAATTAATCCAAAATAATAATACACAATGTATTTATTTAATAATAATTAATCCAAAATAATAATACACAATGTATTTAATTAATAATAATTAATCCAAAATAATAATACACAATGTATTTATTTAACAATAATTAATCCAAAATAATAATACACAATGTATTTATTTAATAATAATTAATCCAAAATAATAATACACAATGTATTTAATTAATAATAATTAATCCAAAATAATAATACACAATGTATTTATTTAATAATAATTAATCCAAAATAATAATACACAATGTATTTAATTAATAATAATTAATCCAAAATAATAATACACAATGTATTTATTTAATAATAATTAATCCAAAATAATAAAACACAATGTATTTTTAAAAATGTATAGGCTGGTAATAATTTTCTTGTGCTACTTTTAGTTAAATATCTATCCCCAAATAAGGGTCATTACGTAGAAATGGATTTTTCTGCCAATTTGAAAACAGGGCCAGCAATCCATGGAATTTTGTATTTTGCATTTAAAACTGCCCTATTGCAGAAACAAAGATGGGTTTGAAAATATAATGCACGATTGTCACGCATTTAGTTTATTTTTTCTGTGCAATTTGTTTTAGAAATTAGCGTGAATCCCGCAATTGCATGTCCTAGAATAGACAATGCCTACTGAGAAATTTTTCTAAATTTTTTATTTATTGCCTATTTATTGAAAACTACAAGGAAACGATTATTACATTTAAAAAATTAGGTGAACCTAGTCTAAAACTGTTTACATGCACTTTAATAATTTCAAGTCACTATAATGCTCAGGATCAATTGGTAAAATTTAAGATTTAACCTTGTCAATTTCTGCTGTAAAATGAGAATTTTATCATTCGTGATAAAAAACGTGTTTCATTTCAAAAATACAGGTGAAATAAAAAAAACATTACAAGAGAAGAGAAAAAGTGTATTTATGTTTGCAAAATTACATACTGGTATGTATCTATTTATCATCACCACCACCATCATGATGATGACCGTCACCCCCCCCCCCCAATCCCCAAGCCTATTGCCAGGATCTGGGTTATTATGCTTCTTGTTGTCCACAACAACTTTTCAAGAGTGACTTTTGCACTATTATGTCATCTGACAAGCTTCCACTTTAACATGGTTTATTTCTTACAATAAAGCCAAATTTTGAAGAAAAAAAACCATATTATTTGCCTCCTTTTCTGCAAGTCCGTTTTTAGCTGTGTGACACTTACAGATCATTGAGCATGTCAAATCAATTAAGTGCTTGCATTTATTATCTCTTTTTTTTATTGGTAAGGTAGTGATACAGATTGGAGGATAGTGAATTGGATACTTTAACTTTACATACATTATTCATTGTGTCTGTAGAACTCGTATCAGAAAAGAGTATTAACTTACTGTCTTTTTTTGTGTATACATATAGTGTATAAGTTAATGAAGTGATCAAAGTACATTTGGTTTTTAAAGACTTTGACTTATAAACTGGGAAAAACCGATACTCTTTGGCATTGGGAATGGGGTTGAATTTCAGTTCTAAAACATACCCAGAAAATCTCTGGTATGAGAAAAAGCAGCCTGTCAATACTTGTCCATAACATAACAGCTGATTTTATGTACTTGTATACAAATTCAACTAACTTTCAAAGGTTGAAAATCATAGACTAATCTTATCAAATACACAAAGAAAAGTATATGCTGAAGAGTTATTTTTTACAGTAGGACATAATTACTGAGATCACATCAGTTTTCTGCAAAGACAACTTGTACAGCCAATTTATGGCAGGTCATAAATTGGTAAAGATTTCCAACAGTCTCATATATTTTTAATTGACTTTTTCATTTTCTTTCAGAGCACTGTTATCGAAATTTAAAAAATTATAAGAGAATATTTTTCATTTATTATTTAAAAACAGACTAAATCTCGTCCACCTCACTTTACATCAACTCTCTTCCCGAGTTCATAGCACTATGATAAACCTGGTAAAAAGTGACATCATAATGTAAAGATCACATCATTTCAAGCTGTGCAGTAAGCACTGATTTCACAAAGGCAGACTACATTAAGGCCAACTATGACACCATCTAAAACAAATCCCTTAAAAAAGGCTAAAACTCTTGAATATTGTCACAAACCTTGAAGGGAAATCTCCTGTGTCACTCTATCGATCACAAGTAGCTGATTCTCTGAAGAATCACTGGGCTCTATGAAGAACTTGTCTGATGTGATATGCCTAAAACATGCACATAGAATAGTGGAATTATATTTGATAAATATTTTTGGACAACACATTTTTTCCCTAGGTCTTCCAAGTTTTATGGACACATAAATACACATAATGCGCCAGCAGATCTGGGTCTATACAGTTTGTAAGGACTAATCAGTAGAACAAACAACATAGACCCTGATCTGCCAGCACATTATGCGATGGAAGATCAGGGTCTGTGTTGTTTGCATTTGGACCCAGATTATATGCGAGTATATACGGTATGCCTCCTGTTTGGGTCTTGCCTTATGCCAGTTTCTGACTTCTCAGCAAAACATCTGATTTGTGTCTAATATGGTCTATGTTATCTTGTAATCTTAAAAAAAAAAATTGAACTTAAAGAGTTCAGGGTTGTCTATCAGAACATAAAATGGGTGGGGGTAGTATGGGAATACATAGACCATGTGCAGGGCTGAGCAAATTATTTTTCATCCACTTGTCCCAAACTTTTATTCAGTTGTCAAGATTTGATGAGATGTATGCACTTTAATCCATAGAAAGAATGAACGAAATAATGAACAATGTATTTATTTCTTAAAAGAATTAAATTTTTCAAAAACGTAGGTTGATACATTTTCTTACATCAGAGGTTTTCAGTCTTCAACTGTCCATGTATCTTATATGCACTATTTTTTGCTCCAACGCGGTATGATCGGTACTTCCATCATCAAGAATGGAAAGGAATTTACTGGAATTCATACTTTCCCTAACTTCTTCTCTTAAGACTTGATTGAATGATAGAACAAAGTCTCTTGCCCTGAATCTGTTCTTATTATTATCACCAAAAGCAACGCATTCTTCTCCTGGAGTGCACACATAATTTCCATATCAGAAAATATTTTTCAATAATGGGCAAGATTATAGCCTGTGGTAAAAGAGAGCATTCTTCTCTTTTTCATTTCAGTCACATATAGTCTGAAAGGGCCTTTCCTAGTGTAGTGTTAGCAACTATAATATCAGGAATTTTCTGCACATACTGGCTAGTTGTTAGGCATATACTGTGCTGCACAGGCCTTGTCAGTTCCATTGACAAATACACTGGTTGAATTTCCAACCTGTGCCAGTTTGGGATATTGTTTGCAATAACTGCAAAACATTTTTCCTTCTCAGTCAATGAATTCAAGCCAGGGATAACTATCAACCCAATATGGCTGAAAATTTCTCAGTCTCTTTGTAATGTCATATTTGAAAATTTTTGTGGCAACAGAGTCTGATTTATGTCTATTTGGAGAAATAGTTACCTCACATTAAATGGCAGTCTTACATTTTACCCCTCCACTTGCACATGAATTTTCGTTCTTTGAATCTCTCATATTAACTTATAGAAAATAATTTAGTAAACTTGTTTGATCCGCATAGTAAATATCACCTTGCTTGTCAACTACTTCTAAAGCGATCATAATGATTGATGGAATTTTAATTAAAGATGTGCTCGGCCTGTTGCCCATTTATGTCTAATGATCGTAACATACATTTTGTCCGTTAAATGTGAACAGAGACAGCTACTAGTTAGCGTAACTGTTTTGTTTCAAACCCAATATCAGACATGGAAGTTAATCCTCTGTAAAATAAATTAAAAATTACAGATTCATCATTGCTATTTAATCAGTTCATAAAGGAAACTGACACTAATGTTGGTGAGGTGCATCATTTCATTCCTTTAATTGGATCGACTCGGTGGATTGACATCAAAGGGCGAGTTGTTAATGAGGATCTGTTTTACTCAATACAATGAAGCCATTTAAAACGCTGCTAATTAATCATACCGGTTTTATTTTGTTTCATGTGTTTTTATTGACCAATAATTTTGGTCACTTAGTCCAATATGCAGTCAAGCAGTAATAGAACGTGTGCACATGCATCAAGTTATGAATGACCACTGGCAGGTGTGATATAGGATGTCAATAAATACATGGAGAGGGGTATAATCAAGCATTCAGTACGCCTGGTGGTCATGAATGGCCAGATAAAGGTAGATAAAGTGATTATGGCATTAAAAAAGCATTTGCCTGACTTTTTTTAAAGAGGAAAAAAGCACTTGTCCTGGACTAGGTACTTGGAAACTTTTACTTGCCCGACTTCAAAAATTAATAGTTTGGGACGTCGGGCTGTGGGGTTTGCTCAGCCCTAATGTTGCTATCCCACATGAGGGGAAGACTTGCCAGACTATATTTTGTAACCTTGACTCCAGTGAAATTATAAAACTGCACGGGTAAATAAATTTATTATCAATTGTGTAACATCAGCATTTCTTGTCACCTCATTTAGTCTGTTTAGAGTGTTTGTTATGACCACTTCTGTCTCCAGTATCAGACAGTTATAAAACTGGACACTGGTACATTGTAAATTAAAATTAACTTACCAAAATATGACAAAGTCCAAAACATTTCAAAGTTATTTTGAAACAACCCTTATGATTGTACAGGAGAGACCATGCACAAATGACTTCACATCATAGTGGTCACTGATGTTACAGATGAGTAACCTCAGTTTTAAAACTACACAAGTTTATGGGTTCAATTAAAAGAATGTACGTGAATGTTTTGGACTTGGTCAATTTTTTGTGAACCTTTCGAACTAACAAAATATGTATAGTTCTAGTGGCAATTGTTTAAATAGTTTCACCTCTTAACAATTGTCATGATGTAATCTATGTACTACCAGTAGTCAGAATTCTTTATAATGTATAGAGTTTGATGTGCTCATGTGTAATGACCAGTGCAGTCGTATGACGAACTGTACCACAGTCAAATCTCAAATAAGATGTATTGCAAAACCACTGTATCTATTGCCACTTGTTCATAATATTTGCATATGGTAAATTTTTAATTTAAAAAAAAAAACATAACTACAGTTCCAATCGGCTTACAAAATTTCATCATTTTACAATGAACCGAAAATAATTCAGCTTACAGTCGAAGTGATTCGTGTACAGCAGCCATTCTGGCAGATGACGTGTACTAAAATTACCTTCATAGAAGAATCCTCAAGGGTAACAACCCTTCTAACACTATTCAAATACTGATACGAGTCGCATCCCTTCACCGATTAATTAAATAGCAACAGTTCAGGCGGCAGAATAGTGTCACCTGAGTGGGCCTGATATCACTGACATTGTTTCAGCAACGATTTAATATATCAGAATAGTCATGTTTGATCCGAACTGATATATATATAATGACACAAACATTTATAACGGCGCAAATACAAAACAGTTTCCAAACGTTTCGAGATAAACGAACTCTTCGTCAGGGGATGAAACAATTTACATCCACAAAACAAACACCAATCACAAAAACCGAGACAAATTCTTGACTCCTACATGTTTAAATGACAGGGAAATAAACAAACAAAGGAAAAACAATAGAAGAAAGAAAGAAGACAAAATTTTAAAAAACGGTCTAAAACGGGTAAACTACATATCTATGTTATGCTGCCATCAGCTCAACAAAGTAGCATCTCGAGGGACTCGACTGAATGCTGATCTGTATCATAACATTGCTCTCCTAAAATTCATAGCTCCATTTTTTAAAAAAAAGTATCTGATACTTTCGAAACAAACTGTGTAATAGATGTTTTATTTTCTATCTGTACACCTTAAATACAAATCACTTATAATCTTATACCTTGATTTAATCTTGAAAAACCTTCATCCACCGTTGTACTTCTTGGAAGGTTTGTATGTCAACAATGTAGGCCTGTCACTGGTCATCCACTGGACTAATATGGACCTTTCTGTTGAGCAATCGTTTTCTAGATTGCTTGTGTAACGAGTAGAAGAGATTGTTCATTTCACCATTCTGTAAAGTCAGCGTATTGTCTTTTCTTTTTGTCTCGTTAAATTTACCTCACACTTGATTTATATTTGTGTGTATGTTCAGGATTGTAGTAAAGATGTCTTGAGAACTGTTCTTTTTCATCCATTTAAAACGGTATAAAAACATGCAACGTTTCCTCAGTCCTATCAAATGTACGAAACCTTTCAGATTTATGTCAAATTTGCCCATTCCTATGGTTGATTAATAAGCAGACACTTCATATACTGAGTCAAAATGTGCTGTTTTTAATTGAACTTTTTTCCCAATAAATCTCTCTCTACTTTTGATGAATCATTGTTGATTGACCTTATAAAGTTTACGAGATCTTTGAATCGTACTAAAAATTTAGTCGAATCAATTTTTTTTCTATTTTTTAACTCGAAATACGTCATTTATTCCTTCTTCACACCGTACTGTTTAAGCAATCTTGCTATCAGGATTTACAATGCTTATCTCGATGTTGTAATCTGTAAATCTTCATCTTATCTAAAACATTACAAGACATTTTTTTCATGTTTGAAATCGACAAATCAACTTTTTATTCTCTTGTATGTTGTTTTGTAACAGAACTAGCTTTGACCGTACTTTTATACTAGTTTTTTAACAAATGGATCTTATGTTTTGCGACTGAAATTGTTGCTTTTATGCTAAACTCGTGAAATATTTATATCACTTTTCTGAAAACTGTTGAATCGCTTTGTGCCATTTATTTTGTACAGAAATATTTTAAGTTTAACTTCTGCTCTACTCAATGCCCAATATACTCAATGCACAATAAACAGATTATAATGCGATCTGGAACTCGAGTGTATTTTGTTTTATATAAAATTTGAGAGGTCAAGCTCTGAAATAACACTGAGGTCTATGACCATTGGGGTGTATTTGGTTTTTTATTGTAAACAAAAATGAGTGGTCTAGATGATGATGATGATGATGATGAAATTATACTTCCCGCAAAGACTTCTGGTTTCAAAACAAAAATGCTTGAGCGCCGTCACGCCAGCTTAAATTTCACACTGTCTGCTACCGATGTCAATAATTGTCTAAAGTTAAATCTTGCTTAGAACCTTTATAATAATGAACGATGATCTGGACGTATTTAGAGATGATTGAAATTTAATAAACTAATCACTGCATGGTGCAAAATATAACAGTTTCCGAGGACATGCAGTCAAAAACTTGGAATACTGCAAGTTTCAAATAGGGATGTATTGCAAACGATGTGTAAACGCCCAACCTTCTGTTTGACTCGGCAGTGTTTTGGCTTGCCTTTTGTCCATCAATCAGTGTTTCGCTTGCCTTTCTGTCCACCAGTCAGAGTTCTGGCTTGCCTTTCGGTCCATCAGTCAGTGTTTTGGCTTGCCTTTCTGTCCATCAGTCAGTGTTTTGGCTTGCCTTACTGTCCATCAATGTTTTGGCTTGCCATTCTGTCCATGTGCTAAATCGAGTTCCTCGCACAAACTCTATATAAAAATATTAGTACTTGATTCAAAAGATATATCTAAACCAAAATTAGCAGAAATTAAAATTGTAAGAAGAACCATTGGATGGTATGATTACCTCCCTTTTGAAGTTTTTGGTTTTAGTGACACTAAAGGTGAACATTTCCGGTTTTAATTTTGTGTACATTTTTTGCTACAAATATATACAGTTTCACTGGAGTTGTATATTTTACGTAGACAAAAGTGAGTGTGTCTAGTAATTTAATGTAAAATTTTTATAATATATCTTAATATTTTTGCAATCTGATTCTTTTACATTCCGTCTACGGCGGTTATGTACTGTTGTTAGTGCGTGCCACAGTAACGCCGGATCATGTACAGAAACGGACCATTTTCACGTTTGTCGCCTCTTTCTTGTCAATAACTAAATTGACCAGGATAATTATATTGCAGTCATTTACCGTTATCAATTACCTACATCGATTCCGGGACTGCTAGTCCCATAGCAGAATAGGTCCACTACAGTAACGTTTTCGGCCAATAACGAAATCGGACTACCCAAATCGGCCAATTACGTACCCGGCCTATCGCTACGTCGGTTTACGATTTATGTAATAGTAATGTGGATATAATGTCCTTTGTCAACGGTCATTTCATACTTTTTTATGATTTCTTTATGTTCTGTGCATTTGTGTATAATTTTTAGTATCCAGTTAAAGTACAAGTCATACAGGTTATGCTGGCGTTCAGTACCGACTATTTCAGTAATGGGTGTAATTTTATAGAATTTGATTACACATACCTTTAAATGGCGATCATTCACTTTAATTCGATCCTTATACATCCATATTCTTTGGAAGGTCATTATATACGCTTTCCGAGAAATACATATGAGAAAAATCAATGTTAAAGTCGAAAAACTAGACGACTGACCATCCGGGATTACTGACCTCCAAAAAAAAAAGGATGGCTGACCTCCTGCCAAAAGACGATTGTCCTCCTGAGACTACTGACCCCTAAGGACAACTGACCTCCTACACCCGGGATAATATCAGAAATATATTAGTCATAGTTACAAAGATTTGAATGTCGTGGTGGGGCAAGTTGGATTGGAAGAAAATAAGTCAACTTTTTTATTTTCCATATTTACTGATTTTAAAGACCCCCAAAAAAGGACTGACCTTGTACATTATAGCTAACAAGTCTCATTTAATTTAACAATCAGATAAACATTATATTACTTATCAGAAAAATGTTAAGTTAAATTAATTATATTAATAATATCTATCTAGTAAAATTAAAAGTACTTAAATATTTGAAAGCATCAGTGTCTCTTCTAAACTAGTATATCCAAGTTTTTTTCTTAATTAACATCAAAATGCCCAGATGATAGTTTACTACGTCTTTTCATTAACTCCTTTGCAGTGATGTCTCCGTTCACAAATTCCGCCTATGCCTGATGGATAAGTCATTGCAACTGCTTGTATATTTTGCATTGTCGATGCAGTATGATGCCATTTGACAAGAACTCACAGGTGTGTTCAACATCAACGTCTTCATTGTACAATAGATGCACCAGCTTGTAGAAGTTGAGACAGGCACTGTTGGTGGCTAAATTCAATCTATGGTGCCAGCCCTCCACATCGTTATTTGTGCAAAAGGGCTGTTCATACACA
Source organism: Margaritifera margaritifera (assembly GCA_029931535.1). Taxonomy (NCBI): domain Eukaryota; kingdom Metazoa; phylum Mollusca; class Bivalvia; order Unionida; family Margaritiferidae; genus Margaritifera; species Margaritifera margaritifera. The sequence continues at coordinate 209,286 of JAQPZY010001644.1, read as the reverse complement.
CTCCAAGATTGAATGCAGAAGACTGAATTGTGGATCCATTGACTATTTATATAATCCATCGGATGACACAATGGTGCTCGAACATCTTTTCTTTCCATCTGTTCAAAAATTGGCTGGATCCAATCAAAAGGTAGATATGGTAGCGCCATCATATCTCGAAAAAATTATATATTTTCTTTTTCAGCATATAAGCAGGAATGAGATCAAATTCTTGAATCTTCCTAAAGACAGCATTCTGTCAATGGAACAGAAATCCACGTAATTTAAGATCATCACCAAATCCTTTTTTGACTGAGACCCACATCACCTCTTCATAATCTCCCGTTATCGTTTTGACTTGTAAGTCACTGAGCTACTAATAATGACTATTATAGTAAAACCAATATTTGAAATGAGACCATTTTTAATCTTTTATCAAATATTTATAATGATAGCTATTGAGTATGTATTAATTTTGAAGGAGGTCAATCCTCTAAGATAACTGACCTCCTAAACTCCTTAGGATGACTGACCCCCAAAATTTTGGAGGTCAGTCAACTTTTTAAATTGGAGGTCAGTAGTCCTGGGTGGTCAGTCATCTGGTAACCATTAAAGAATGTGGGAATTTTTGGATGAAGTCAACCTAAAAATGTGATCCAGTACAAACTGGATTGAATGTCATGCTCTGTGATGTCACATTAAGAGCTGCACGTGTTTTGAAAAAAAATGTTACTACCCTGTTATTTGTTATGATAGACCCAACGTGCTCTTTTCTTGACTCAGTTTAGCACCTGGTAACCATTGTAAAAGTCCATAGCGATCAATGATTTTCGTCTGTATTGTTTGTTTACGGTTAATCAAACCCATAAAGTTTGCATAGTCATTAATGATTAACTAATTAGTTAGTAAATAACATGTTTATAATAAATATCTATTGTTCAGATATAACAAGTATTACAAAGCCATACAAGATCAAAGGTAAGGATCACAAAAAAACAACAGTCTTTGGGCCAAACTCAATGTTGTTTAATAATATGGACCAACCGTGACAGTAATGATTTCTTAATTAAATTTGTATAGACTGAATCTGTAATGGGCCGACTTTATTATGGACCGACTCCAGAATGTGCCAAGTATGTTATGGGCTGAGATCTCCTGCCACCCCTATATTATAACAAAAGTTTGACTCATGAGGACGCTTCCAGTCTAATCTAGGTCTGTAAAATGAAAGTGCGTTCTTCCAAAGGAAGTGGAATTTTTGCCTCAATCTCAAACATTCTTCCAAGAATTGTATAAATGATTGCCCAGGTAATATTTTTTTTAAACATGTACTTTTTGGAATGATATATATCATTGTTTATAAAAAGCTGCAATAATAGTCTAAAAATTGACATGAATGGTCCCATGTGAATATGACAATATCGGATTGGTCTTGTTATAGCAGCTGGTGAATGTGGGGAAATATTATACATGTGCCATACATGTATATTAACTAGTGGTAAGTTTTATAAACCTAGGGGTTTAGGAAAGCAGAAAAATATATTGTCATTGCCAGTTTGTGAAAATATTTTTTCAGGTTGTATTTTTAAATAAAAAATGCTTTTTCATTGTTTTGCTTTACTTTCAATATTGGTTGAAAATGCGATGTGACTGAGACCAACATTTTCAAACCTGTGTGGTGCCATACAGCTAATTAGTGCTGGTATGCCATAAAACTCAACCCAGTCGCTCACTTTAGCTAAAATTAGCTGTTTTGAGACGACCCTCAGGTGTGCACCATGACCTGTACTCGCGTGATCAAGTACTTTCAAGTGTGATCCCGTAATGTCAGTGATGATTAGAATCAATATTGCTATCAATAATTGGATTTAGTACACAGTTTTACATCAAAAGGTAAGAGGAGATCATTTTCATTCCAATCATGTATAGTGTGTCCAAAAAATGTCATAAATAAGCATGGTAACACCATTTATACAAAAAGTGATCCATTACTGTCGCATGCACTGTATCTATATTTAGTGTTAGGAACATAGGTCTCACTGGACAGTTTTTTTTTGGGGGGGTGAGGGGTTGTGAATTTACATTGAATGATGACATGTGCAGAAAAATTCTACATTAAAGATACAAATAAAAACTAAGCAATGATTTTTGTGGAAAGCATGCTTGTGAAATTTTTATTAAGGTATTCAGTTTAATTCCTTGTACAACTGATAGTGTTTACTCTGAACCAACACTACCTCCAATCCTGCTTTTAAAGTATTGATTTCCGACATTCAAGGACAATTTTGAATATTTTCCTCTGACAAGGCAGCTGAAACAAACAATATCGGCCATATGCATGATGAAGTATAAAGGTCACTATGTGTAAGTGATAAATCATATTTGGGCACTATTTTTGTTGTGTAATACTGGTACGTCTACCACCAATGAGTTTGGTATTTCAATTTTCAAGGCCGAAAACATAATTACTGGTGACTTTCAACAGTTTGAATACAGTAATGTCAATACTAAACTAGTGCAAAAAAGGGAGAAATTCTTAGTGTGTACAACATTGTGGTAATACTAAATGCTTTTCATTGTCGAAGGAAGTTATATATATTTCAAATACAAATAAGAAGAAAACACAAAAATTAAATGTATTGATTGATTTTTCAATCAATTTATATCAACCTAATTAAAACAATCCCATCTAATCATTAATAGAGTAGTCCATTAACAACTGCAAAGTCAATCTTTTTTCTTCTCTTTTTAATAATGTTATGATCAGTAGAACATCGATCAGCAAGATGGGTGACAAAAGTTCTAATCGTGTCACAAAACTTACAGTACATCAAACAAATACTATGATTTCATGACCCAAATTTTAAAGACAGTGATAAATGATTTTTGAAAATAATTAAGGCGTCCCAACCTTTGGGTGCAGGCTGATTCGGACCAGGCTTATTTGGACCAACTTAACGGGCTGATTTGGATCATAAGTCAGGCTGATTCGGACCATATTATGGGCTGATTCAGACCATGTGAAATATTATAAAGTTTTGTTTTTAGATTTAAATGTGACATTTACAATTGTTTAAATTATGATTTTTTCATTATTTTAAGGAAACAAAACTCCAATTTTACATGAGATAATGTTTTGCATACAAATCAAATGAAATAATATAAAACTATTTATCTTGATTTAAACAGTATTTACAGAAGTCATCAAGGAAAGTAATAGTATTTATTTACAGAAGTCATCGAGGAAAGTAATAGTATTTATTTACAGAAGTCATCGAGGAAAGTAATAGTATTTATTTACAGAAGTCATTGAGGAAAGTAATAGTATTTATTTACAGAAGTCATCGAGGAAAGTAATAGTATTTATTTACATTAGTCATCGAGGAAAGTAATAGTATTTATTTACATTAGTCATCGAGGAAAGTAATAGTATTTATTTACAGAAGTCATCGAGGAAAGTACATAAAATTGAACAAGAGATATAGAGCATTGAGCAACAAGCATAAGCTAATTTTGAGCTCTCTCATTAACAATGATATTTACTTATATAATGTGGCTGATGTGATTAATGAAGGCATAATAGTGCAAACACTGAAACATGCTAATGACGTATTAAAACAAAATTGTACATGCAATATATTGTAATACTGTCAGACAGTAACTTATAAGCATTTACAGCAGAAACATGTTTCTGTATGCTTTAAGGACTTTTAATTTCAGCTCAGGTGGTATATATTTATAATAAGAACATACGTACAAGAGATACAACAGACTATTTATCTTGCAACGCCAATTTAATAGTGAAATATTATCAAAGCAGCTCATTCACCTTTGTGCAAAATTGAAACTGTTTACATTATTTTATTGAGAAATAATACAATTACTTAAACACTGAAAAAAAAACATGAACTCAAGGCCCATGATGTAACATTTTTTCATCTATATATATTGGTCTGAGTAATGTTAATGATTTTGTTAGCTTTATGCTGAATTTATCTTTGGCCTGTATATTCTACTATATCCTAATAGTGCTAAATAACATGAGGGGGCCCCGGGTGGCTGAGTGGTCTAAGGCGCTTGCCTTTACAGATCACCCACATCTCACCTCAGTCCATGTGGATAAATAACACATATACTAAAAAATGAAACTGGGGTCCTCTCAGATTTATGATTTAATTCAATACAATATCATAAGTCAAATTCATACGTCTATATTCTGCTAATATTGTGGATCTCATTTTAATTATACGAAAGAAATAATAATATAACAGAAATGGTGGTGTTAAGTTATTCTTTTGAAAAATGAAATTTATTTTACTAATCTTTGTTTAAAGAACTGCATGTTCATTTTTCCCCCTGAATTCATAATGTATCATTTAATTTTATGCAAATTACTAACACTTAATTGATTGATGCTGCTATAATAATAAGATAAACATTCAGCGATATAAGTAAAGTAAAAGTTTTAGTGTTGTGTTACTCATTAATAACTCTTTACACAATATTTATTTGGTATGATTTGCGTGAGAAATCTATAAAAGCCATGGTTTAATTTATATACATTACTGTTTGATAGTGTCAAAAGTTGGCCAAACTGGCCTGATTTATGAAAGGTTTCAAAATGTTTTTCAAAGATATTAATTCAAAGAATAACTTTATGTTTTCCTTTTTGTAAACAATAAAAAGTTATTTTTGGTTTTTAAAAAAATCTAAATACGATAGCTCATATCTATTTTGTTCTGATTTTGGCTAGAAATTTACGCAAATTTAAGATCTGAAAATCAACCTTTTACATTCTCTTACTATGTTTGCAAAAACAGTAATAACTACTGAAATAAATCAGGTATGTGTGTTCTATTGTTTTTCTTATTTTATTTCACATTGTCCGAATCAGCCTGGCATTTGGTCCGAATCAGTCTGTAATTTGGGCCGAATCAGCCATGGTCCAAATCAGCCATGGTCCAAATCAGCCAGCATTCCCTACCTTTATAGTGTCCCAAGACTTAGTAATTATGATAGATATAAAAGATAATACATATACTTACAAAAAGGGTTTCCAAATGTCTAAAAGTGATTCAGAAAGTCAGAATCTGCAGCAGTAAGTTTCAGATGGATCCATTATCCAACAAGGGTAGCATAGTGAAAATATATGTGATTGGGGTGGGCCTTTCCAATATTTTAGGCAGAGGATATGTACACAATTCATAACACATAATATGAAATAGGCAAAGCCTAAATATTTTGTACAAAAACACAGATTTAGTCATTTGTATACTGTAATGGTGGTTCTCCACACCTTGGAGAAATAAATGGAAACAACAGTTACAGTATTGTGTAACTTTATCTAAATCTTTTTTGCTTAAAGGTATGTACGCATTATATGCCTATACAAAGGAGTGCTTTTGTGTTGCATGGAGTATCAATTCCTTTGACGAATATCAAAAATATATTTTAAATTTTGGAGTTGTTTTAGGAGAAAATTGATGTCCCATCTTTGATTTTATTGTTCTGAAATTTGTTCTCGCTGGCAAAATACTTGTATGCAGTAAATCATTAGGAGTTGAAAATTGACAACTGGAAACAAAGGATTTTCATTTTGAACTACTATGCAGATACTGCTCGTTACCATAAGAGCTTGGGTTAAGGTCATCTGCCATGGTTTCATATTTTCAGTACATGTATACCATAGTATTTTTGATGCTTTTTTTATCAACTTTTGTCTCAATTTTAATGATAATTTATGTCTGCAATTACATTTAAATCTATGAGATTCATGCAGAAAATTCACACCTGCAGCTTCCAAAACTGAGTGAAATTCCATGCATTTGTAGCCCAATCATCAGAAAATTATTGCTCTGTAGAGGTTTATTGGCTGATTGCTAGTAAAGGTAAACAAGTTTATTTCATATTTCATCCTGTAAAAGTATTACAACAGGACTTGTACCTCAATATCTGTCAACCTTTTTGATAGTAACCTATTTTTGAGGTTACCGTCTGTGGCAAAAACAGTTTTACAAGAATTTTGCTGAAGCAAACTAAAAAGAATTAAAGATTTTTTAAAACTTCAGTGAGTATTTTCATTTTATTTCATATGGTTTGTAAATAAGGATTTGTAAAAAGATCTGTTTTAAGTGACTGTTTTCAACATTCTAAATTTAGTATAGGGGAGACAGTTTTTAACAAGCTTCCAGCTTTATACTGAATCCCCAGATATTGTATTGTTATAAATCATACGTGAAGCTGTCCTCTTCAATAAATACTGTTCAGACATTCTATATTTTGGCCTCAGTACACTGAATTATCCCAAAATGTGAGTCCAGCATTGACCATTATGTGCATGTAACATGGTTTCTGTTTCTTTTCAGACTCAAGAAAATATAGATGATGAATAATAATTCCTTGGTTTACAATATACAGAATGGATCAGATTTTGACCAAGCTTAGGAGGATCTCCAGACATCACTTAATTCTTATTGGTTTGTGTGCTGTGATTGGGTATCTGTTACGTGCAAAAGAATCATATGAGCTGCGACCAGTATGGAGAAAACGTGCTGAATATCATCACTTCCAAAACAAGAAATATCCAACTTTAGATGAGCAGCTTCCCCATCCAGTAGTGACAGACCTTGAGAGTGATGGAATAAATGAGATTGTTTTTATATCAAATGATCTTAAACTGAGCATCCTTGCATTACCTAATTCTACCAAAAAGGATGAAGATGATAAAACACTACCCCATGTTGAAGTGAAACACAAGGTTGTCATTCCACAAGATGAAAAGTCAAACACTGGAAGACTCAGTTGGCCCGTTGTCCTAACAACAGGATATGTTACCCCATATTTTTCTATGATTCAAATCAGAAAGCAGGTAAAAGTACCATATATACTTATGTATTACAACATTTAACAGCAAACAGGATACCAGTAGACCGAAATCTGCCATTGCATATTGCACCATTAGATCAGGGTCTATGCTCATCATTCTGTTTATGATTTTATGCATAGACTCTTTTAGCAACTTGTAGTGTTGTAGTGTTGACCTGATCTGCAGGTGCATTATGTTTTGGCAGATCAACCTATTCTGGCAAATCGACACTATTAACATTACACGCAGTGTGCATTATATATGGGTAAATACAGTAGATACCCATGCATATAGTTGTATTAGTCCATCCATTAGCAGAAGTTTGTTGTTGCTATTCCTCCTCAGCTACTGGGAGGATTGCCATGAAACGTTACCCATACACATTCATCCCAGGATCTAGTTGGTTCTAAATGAAAATGGTGTCCCTTGGATGTCCAGTATGGCTGCAATGGCAGCCAGTATGAAAATCTTGTTATCGCTACTTCTCTTGAATGGATGGTTATATTGACATGGATTTTTCACTGAAAGACTTCTTATGATATCTAGTTAGTCCTAAATGAAAATGGTACCAATCTGAGAATCAGCGTGGCCATCATGGCAACCTTCTGGAAAAAATATTTATTGATACTTTACCAGAATTGATAGTCATATCAACAAGGGTTTTTTTTTCCTAAAAGACTTCATAGAATATGCAGTTGGTCCTAAATGAAGATAGTGCCAGTCAGACCTCCAATATAGCCTCCATGGCTGCCATATGGAAAATCTTGTTATTGCTTCAGAAAGGGGGGTCGTTGTGACATGGAATTTTCATTCAAAGACGTATTATATGTAGTGAAAACCATGCCAATCAGTCCTCCAACACAGCCATCATTGTGGCCATCTTGTACATCTTGTTATCATTATTCTGCCTGAACAATTGGTCATATCAATATGGGGTTTTCACTAAAAGACTTCTTATGATATGTAGTTGGTCCTAAATGAAACTGGTACCAATTCGACTTCCAGCATGGAGGCCACGTGAGCGATTTTGAAAACCTTGTTATAGCTACTGCTCTTGAAAGGATTGTGATATTGACATGAAATTTTCACTGAAACACTTCTCACTATATGTAGTTGATCCTAAATGAAAATGATGTGGATATGTATTTTCAAATTGTTGCCATATTGCCTATTGTGAAAATCTTGTTACAGCTACTTCTCCTGAACTGATTGTTGTACCAGCATGTTATTGTTTTTTTAAAACACTTCTTTCTTGCAGTATGCAGTTGTTCCTATATTAAAATAATGCTGATCGAACCACCAAAATATCTGTCTTGATTGCCATCTTGAAAATCTTCATATGACTACTTCTTCTGAACAGATGGTTGTATCGGCATGGGGTTTTCACTAAAACACTATACAACACTAAAACACTATAGCACACTAAAACTCTATAGCACACACTAAAACACTGTAGCACACTAAAACACTATAGCACACTAAAACACTATAGCAAGATGTAGCTGGTTCTGAATGAAAATGGCACTCATCTGGCCCCAACATGGCTACAAAGTGGCCATCTTGAACATCTTGTTACATCTGCTACTTGAAAGAATGGTGGCATTCATATGGGGTTTTTACTAAATAAGTCCTTGTATTGTGTAATTGGTCCTGAATGAAAATAGTGCAGATTTAACCACCAAAATATCTGCACTTTTGTGAAGGAATTTGAAAACCAATCCTAATTGACCTTGGGCTCAAGTGAAAGGTCATCCCTTACATTTTTAATTTGTACTTCATTAAGCTTATGAACACAGTGACTTGTACATACACAAATGAATTTTGACCAGACTTTGTATTTTATTACATTCCAATAAACAAGTTGATAGTCTGCACTCTGACATTGATTTTAAGGTCAGTGGTGTTGAGTCAGTTTTTTTTAGTATTCTGGCATATGAGTATGAAAACACAAATAAGCATGTATGGATTTTTTTATCAATCCCAGTTTGTAAATATATCTGAAGAATATATTAGATAATGCCTGTTCAATAATATAGTCCCCCCCCCAAAAAAAAAAAAAAAAAAAATATTATAGCTTTAACCAAACTTAGCATCTGGGTGTGTCCAGACATTGCCTGAGACAAGTTTAGCGAACTTCATTCCATGATATTGGGTTCAAGGTTGAAGGCCATGACAATGAATTTTGTACTACACTTACTGGTATCTTGTAAACAAGGTAACTAATGTAATATAATAATAATAAAATGTTACATGTATAAGAAAATATTTTTGTTACCAAATTTGGTATGTTGGAGGTTCTCAAAAATATCAGAGATGGTTTCAACACTCAGCTATTAAATAGAATAAAATGACAAGATAAACAGACTTACAGCATATCATAGATTCCTGAAAATTTGTTTTGGCCAGATGAGCCTCAATGCCTTCAAGGGACTCTTGTTAAAATTACAGATTAATTCATTTATTATGATTTGGTATTATTTATGTGGTTGGATTTTGTTATTTTTCAGTTTCAAAGTGGAGAATTTCAGTTTTAAAAAAGACTGGATTCACACAGGTTGTCACTAGAGAGCCCATGTTTAAAAATATTAGATCACCCAAAGTCTCCCTTTAGATAGTATTATTTACCTTCAGAGGAGTATAGTTTTGGCAAATGGAATTTTCATAAGTAAGTGTTCTTATGATGTCTAGTTGGTCCTAAAATAAAATGGTGCCAATCTGATGTCCAATATGGCTGCTACAGTGGCCATCTGGAAAATCTTGTTATTGCTACTCCTCCTGAACTGAAAGTAATGTTGCCATGTGGTTTTCAATAAATGAAAATGGTGCTGATTTGTTGTCCAATATGGTCATTAAAGTGGCCATCTTGAAAATATTATCACTATTCCCGAATGGATGGTCATATCATCATGGGGTTTTTACTAAACAACTTCTTATGATGTCTTGTTAGTCCTAAATGAAAATGGTGCCATTCAGACATCCAATATGGCTGCCACAGTGGCCTTCTTGAAATTCTTGTTACCACTAATTTCTACTGAATGAATGGTCATATCAGCATGAGGTTTTCAATGAAAGACTTCTTAATGATTTTTCTAGTTGGTTGTAAATGAAAATGGTGCCAATCTAACTTCTAATGTGGCTGCCACAATGGCCATCTTGAAAAACTTGTTATCACTACTTCTCCTAGATGGCTGGTCATATTGACATTGTGCTGTCACCAAAAGACTTTCTTATGATGTCAAGTTGGTACTAAATGGAAATGGTGCCAATGTGATATCCAATATGGCCACCATGGTACCCATCTTGAAATCTTGTTATCGTTACTCCCAAAAACAGAAAGTCATGTCAACATGGGGTTTCCCCCAGAAGACTTATTTTGATGTCTTGTTGGTCCTAAATGAAAACGGTGTAAATCTGACATCCATTATGTCCACCACAGCAGCTAATTTGAAAATCTTCTTATCGCTGAAGAATATCAGAGATGGTTTCAGCACTCTAGTTAAAATGAATAAATTATCATATCTTGAATTCATGGAAATTCCTTTCAGCCTGTAGAGCATCAGTCCCTTCAAGGGACTCTTGTTTAATAAGCCTGATGGGCAACTTACTTAGAATATGGGAGGGGCCCAATCTAAAATTGGAGGAACCTCAGGCATCATGCTGTCCTAATTTTGGAGCTCTGCTATATTTGTATTTGTTATTTTCTTTGTTGATTATTATGATAAACTAGGCAACCCTACCATTTACAGCTGATGAGGAATATTTACCTTCCATTATAAGACATATAGAAGGATTGATTTTAAAACCATGTCAAATATTACAAACTTCTTTGTATAAATTAAATTAATATCACTTGCAACAGATACAAAATAAAACCTATTTCTCTCATTTAACATAGATTGAAACATTGTCAATTTCATTTTTGCAGATTGTTGTGATAGTGACAGATGATTGGTGGGTCATGGCCTTTACCTCTGACCTTCAGTTAATATGGAGACAGCAGCTGATGAACCTTGGACACAATCTGACAACATACTATATTAAATCCATGGGAGCTTTGATCACTTCTCATTCTGTCAGAAAGAATGATGAGGGTTTAGTTATAGTGGGTGGAAGCTATGGACACAAGCATGAACAAAAAACAAAAACACAGGAAATAAATGACACAAGGTACTACAGCATTGATATCATGGACAAATGACAAATATTTCTTAGCATAAAGTTGTAAACAACATTTTGATTTGGATCATGGACTCTTTTTTTTTTAAGTTCAGGAATATAACAGCTTAATAAAAAACTTACCCACACCATGCATTATATTCCTATAATCCTGTCAACTACTAAATTCACATATTCCCATAAGAATTTTCTTGGATTAGCAATTGTAAATGCAACTAAAAGAATCATTGTTGGAATTTTTCATTGTTGAAAATGTTTAATAAGTGTTGATTCAGAACATGCTTGAATTAGTCATGGTAGCTACCTAAGTGCATTATAAATAATGACAAATGCATTTACCACCTAATCTTTCATGATAAACCCATTACCTGTTTATACAAAATTTTCAAATATTTTCATACTAGAACATTTTTTAATCAGTGATAAACCCATCCCCACTTTCAGAAATGTTACAAGGTTGGCCACCTGTGTTTATCATAGAATGAATATGGTATGTACATTTTTCTCAAGAGCTAGAATGGGAAAAAGAAGTTATGCAAAGTGGTGTAGATTGGGTATACAGAGACGGCATACACTTTTGCAGGGTCTGTTCTAGAACTGAAAATGTAGGGGGGGAAAGTCCCCCTCCATTTGACAAAAAGGGGAATTTTCTAAATATAGGAGGGTTTTAGCAAAGAAATATTGCTAGGGCTTGAAAATGTGATATGCAGTTTTTTTGCACATTCAGTTCATTTTTCAGCACAATTTTTGATAAATTTACATGAATCATGCAATAATTTGTTCTTCAGTAGATATAGCTTTTGGTCTTGCATGCAAGAGAAAGTGAAACATGGGTAATTTTTTAAAAGTGGTACAGTTGGAATTAGTATCAATCCATCCTGATATTAAATTGCAGGAAATAGACAATCTTCTCAGAAAAATGGTGGTATAGATTGTATGAAACACAAAGTCACTGCATTTTTATTCAGGACTGTGTCTAGTGCCAAAGGTCAGTGGTAAACTTCAACCAGTCATATGCTCGAGGTTTCTCAACCTTTTCATATGGATGCCATGTTTCAGATTGGGACTGGTTCTAAACACCATTTAGAAGGGAAACTTAGCAATAAGTCTAGATCTGCAAGATGCATACCTCCATATTCCAATGCACAAGTTCTCCAGGAAATTCCTGAGGTTTGCTTTCAGTGATACATTATTCCAGTTCAGGCAATGCCTTTTTGGTTTAACATCAGTTCCTGGGTCAGTAAGAATTATGGACAGTAGTGTCTTCACTTCAGGTGAGTTCTATTTTGTCAAGACATGAATTCCTATGTTTCACTTTTACTCAGCAAGGACAAATCTAACATGGACCCATCACATAATTTCACCCACTTTGTGATGGAGTTCAAAATGCATGTGAACAGGGTCTGTCTTTCTCACAAATTAGCATTGAAGATCATCTTGACAGTATCTTCAATACAAACAAAGAATCACATCTCAGTCAGAGAATTCCACTGACTACAGAGTTTCCTCAATGCAGCAGTGGATCTCTTAGTCCAGGGTTGCCTGTACTTGAGACCATTGCAAATGATACTGTTGTCCCAGTGGTGACCGAAGCTTTGCACACTGGAGCAAGCAGTCATAGTCTCCAATTATATGAGAACACATCTCAGCAAATGGGAAAACTTCACTTGGCTTATGGGGGTGTTCCCTTACAGGTCAAGCTTCTGGGAATCACAATTTGTATTGATGCCAGCACAGAGGACTGGGGTGCACAGCTCCTACCATCATTTTGAGAAACCAGCATGTTGTGGCCTCTTCAGGACCAGCTTTGGCATATCAGTCTCTTAGAAATTAAGGCCATAGTGAATGCATGTCATTGATGGCAGGACACACTACATGGAAAGGCATATTCATTTTATCCGACAACTCCACTGTGGTGAATTATTTCAGAAGGCAAGGGGGACCAAATCCCCAGACCTGTGCCTTCTCATTTTGGATTTTCTCAGGTGGTATCATCAGTGACAAATCCACATTCAAGTCTGTCACATCTCAGGTAGGTTTAATGTATTGGCAAACTTGTCCTGCCGGAATCAGCTAATCCAAACCAAATGGTCAATTCACCCGTCAGTATTCAGTCATATCTGTACCCATTGGGGCTGACCACTTGTGGATCTATTTGTGACAAGGTGGAATGTGAAACTCCCAGCCTTTGTCTCTACAGTTCTGGATCCGAAGGCCTGGGTAGTCGACACTCTTTCCATAGATTGGCATGGTATGGATGCATACACTTTTCCTCCAACATCTCTGATCCCAACAATCCTGCAATAGGCAAGTGAATCAGAGTGCTGCCATATCCTGATTGCTCCCCTCAGGTGGGAAAAATCATGGATAAATGACTTGTTAAACCTGGCAGCTGAAATCCCAAGGAAAATTGGTGTCTTTCTTCACCTGCTGAAACAACCCTGATGGCAGGCATTTCGGCAGAATCTAGATCTGTTGAACCTGTATGTCTGGATTATATCAAACAAGCCCTCAGGGGGAAATGTTTCTCAAAACAAGTAGTGGACAGAATTGCTCAGGTAAGAAAGCCCACCACTCTGAAATAAGGGGAAGTGGAGAGTTTTCTCACAGTGGTGTTAGTGGGAACACATCACCCTGCTTAATGCATCGTTCCCCAGTAAGCTAACTTTTTCCTGTGGCTTTTTGAGGTAAAGAAGTTAGCACCCATTACTATAAAAGGTTACCATTCCATAATCTCAGACACATTTTGGCATCATCGAAGGGAGGATATAGGATAAACAAAGGCCTCTCTGACCTTCTAGCAAACTTTGACCTATCATTTCGGCTCATTAGGTTAGGGCAGTCACCACAAGCATGGCATTCAAGCATGACTATATACCTTAATAGACATTATACAAGCTGTGGGATGGAGGGCAGAGATGACTTTCTCTAACCTGTACCTCATAGATCTTTCATCCCAAAAGGATTAGTTTTATCTGGTGGGACCTATAGCAGCAGCACAACAGGCTATCTTTCCAGGTCATTTGGCTGCTTCTCAGTGATGCAGCCTATCGTCTTCTGCTGGATTTGCTTGGGGGCAGGGGGATTTTTCCCCATCAGATGTGTCTGGGCATATGGAGTCACTACTCCAGCCAGTATATTTCTCTCGAGTTGAAAGCTGTTTCACATACCTTGGGATACTGGGGATGGGCCATCTCCAGGGTAAGGAGATGTAACTCCCTCCACCTCTTATCTATTCTCATAAGGTATTATGATTGGGTAATGTATTTGAAGAAAAAACCAATATGTGGAGTAAAATATGTCTCATCGATAATACTTACTCGATCATAATATGGATACACCCTCCCAACCTGCCCCCAGTTATATCCTACTGGCAGAGCATGTATTCCGCTCCAGTAGTAACTAAAGTATGGACAGGATTTGGCACAAATCCCTATATCCATGGGGAGATCACTCTAGTCTGACTTCCACCTATGAGGGCAGACAATTATTGGCTTTTTTTATAGCTAAAATTTAACTTGGGAGGACAGAAATTGCAAGGTATTAGTAGTATTCCTAAGGTATTATGATCAGGTAAGTATTATCAAAGAAACTTATTTTACTAGAAAAATTGGTTTCCTGCAGCCTTCTTTTCAAGAGTGAGATTTTATTATCTATTGGGCAACATAATTTCTATTTAAATTTTAGTATACAGTATAATTGTTACTTTCAAGATAAAATTTCAAAAGCATTTTTGCCAGCAGAGAGGAGTTTGTTTACTTTAAAAGAAATAAAAATGAAATTCAACAATATATAATGATATTATGTGGATGTTATCTTCTTTTTGTTTGACAGTGATATTGAGCAAAGCAACACAGCAGAGGAAAGTAATATGACTCATTTCTCCACATTTGCCCTCCATGCCAAGGATGGGACAGTACGCTGGCATCACCTACCTGGTGAATTTGAAGAGAGACCAAGAGAGTTTGAGGTAAATGTATCTATTTAGCATCCATCAAGAAAGTGTGTGATGATGATGATAAAAATAATAATAATAATAATAACAATCATAATAATCATAATAATAATAATAATCTTATTATAATTATCATCATCATCATCATCATCTCTATTATTACAGCAGAAGTATGTTTATCTGAACTTGGATGTGCAGGCATTTGGATACATATATAACACATGTGTTTGTGTTTGCATGCATTTTCAGAAACTCACAAATATATTATGAGATACAAAATTCAGTTACATATCAATTACATTCATCCTACAATGTAACATGCAACTTTAAGTCAAAAGTCAATAAAAATGTTTAGGTTCTCTCCTTCAGTTGCCTGTGCTTTCAGTAGTCAGATCAAAGAATCTCTCTCTCTCTCTCTTGCTGATATTGCAAAATTATTATTAGTGCACTAGGAACATATTGGGAATTAATTTAATAAATTTGCATGCATAGAGAGACATGAATGAGCTTAGGTGTGAGTGGGTCAGAGATGGAATAGTGTATTATGTTTGCTTCTTAATCAGCTTTTAATCAACATCTAAAACATAAGTGATTACATAGGTCTTGCTAGATTTTTTTTGCATACTTCCTAAGATACATGCACTACCTTTTTTGTGCATACTATCTAGAATGCATACACTTGCTTTTTTGTGCATACTTCCAACAATGCATACACTAGCTTTTTTGTGCATACTTCCTAGAATGCATACACTATCTTTTTTGTGCATACTTCCTAGAATGCATACACTAGCTCTTTTGTGCATACTTCCTAGAATGCATACACTAAATATTTTGTGCATACTTCCTAGAATGCATACACTTTTTTGTGCATACTTCCTAGAATGCATACACTAGCTTTTTTGTGCATACTTCCTAGAATGCATACACTAAATATTTAGCATCACATGACTCAAAGTTTGCGTAACCATGCATTGACTATTGGTAACTGACAAAGTGTAAACTAATTTACTGAATTTAAACTTACAACTGGTCAGACCCCCAGCAATAATGACAAAAGTTTCAAAGCTATTGCATCTAGCTAAATTTCGACAGATCATACTTTTCAATTGAATGTTAGACAGAATATTCCATGCATTACTGCAAAGAGACTTTTCCTTCAATTCAGGATACATGTACTAGTTAGTTTGGGTGACTATTGAACATTTGTTGAACAGTCATCCATCTCATGACTGTAGATCCTTATACTAAAAATTGCTGGTATGAATCAGGTGCTAGACTAATACAAGGGCCAAAATCTACATCCACACTGGATACATGTACACTTGCAGAAGAATGTGCAAATGATTAGGACTGCGTGCATATTTTGTATAAATACAAGAAAACAAGATTTTTAGTTTTTTTTGGTATTGGTCATTTAAAACCATATCTTACTTTAAGGAGAGTTATAGAGAATTACAGTTGTCCTTCGCTAAGACTCACTAGTTGGGGTCCATAACTGCCGATCATGTTATGTACTGAACCATACTATAATGTGCGAGCTCACGAATCAGTATGTACTTGTATGTGCAGAGGGTTGGGTATGGGTACAAAAAACACCAATCCAAAAGAACATTAATGTTATTTATGTACATATATATGTCTTTTTGCTTCGTTGTAATCAAGTTATCAAACTTATCAAGAAGTTGCATTTATGGAAATAAAGATATCCTTCAGAAAATGTACATGTTGTTTTCTTTGAGTCCATATATGTGCATTTGATGGGTCCATAGTTCATGCTTGATCATAAAAAAGAAATGATGCACCTGCTTTTCATAAATACATTAATCGGTATTCATTCCTAATCTAATTTGGCAAAAGTTCTATGTGGTTGATATTTATTCAGAAAACATTGCTATTTACATCACTTTTCTTTTTTCACAAATGATAATCACACTATGGAGTACACAAGCAAGAACCAAGTATATTCTAATTTTGTGAGATCTGCCTGGGATTTCAATATTCGTGCAAAATTCCACTCATGTTTGTAGGTGCCTCTGTACTGCAGAGATGCTGACCTGATTGACCATACTCGCTGTCTTGGGTTTGCATTCAGTGACACACACACACAAACACACACAGACAGAGTGTGTGTTACTATTAATAGCATACAGGTAGCTGCAGGGCCTGTGCTACATAGCACTTGTGAAGGTTCTTTACTGGCAATCCACATGTTGACTTGTGAAGATTCTTTACTGGCAATCCACATGTTGGCTTGTGAAGATTCTTTACTGGCAATCCACATGTTGGCTTGTGAAAGTTGTTTACCTGCAATTCACATGTTGGCTTGTGAAAGTTGTTTACTGGCAATCCACATGTTGGCTTATGAAAGTTGTTTACCTGCAATTCACATGTTGGCTTTAAAATGTCACATTTTACTGATGAGGCTTCACATGTACTGGCAGGATGTATTTGATGGTTGCAGTTCTTCTAAATACCTGTTAAATTCTTTTGGAAACTTTCAAAAACCCTGTCACTTACAGCCAATATAAAATTATTACTTCAGCAATATTAGTGGATCTGACAGGAAACAGTATTTGTTTGATTTGGATTGTAGAATGACCAAAAAGCAAGCATTTAGTGCACTTAGAAAATGTAGAAAAGTTTATTCTAATTAAAATCTGTAACTTTACAGACACTACAGGAACTTGTAAAAAAAAAAAATAGACACAAACAGTAGCTATAGGAAAGGTCAAAATTAACCACCACCTTATCTTCGAAAGATCCTAAATTCTTTTGGAAACGTTTTAAAGACTGGTCTCTTACAGCCAATATAAACATTACTACTTCAGCATGCTACAGTTTGTTCTCTGAGTTGTTTACTTTATCAACTAAAATGAACCAAATACCCTTGGAAATCAGGTAACTGACCAATTTCATGTATTTCATTATATTATGGTAACAGAAAATGAAGTGGAAAGAGTTATTCGAAAAATATAAAGTCTGACAAATCTGGGGGAATTTATGAATTTTCTAGTGATTTTCTTTAAGGTAACAGGTTGCAAAGAACCAACTTTAACTTCTAGTTTTAATAAATTATTTGACCATGGTCACTGTATGGATTCTTGGATAATTGCCATTATAACACCTATACATAAGAAGGGAGATCCCAGTTTTCTTGAAAATTATATAGAAATAAGTATTTTCCTGTCTCAAGTAAAATTTTTACTTAAATTTTGTACGAAGAACAGAATGGGTTTATGGCAGGATATTCAGCAATTTATAACACATTTACTTTATTAAGTACATTAATATGTATAATATCTCAGAAAAGCAAGAGGTAGATTTTATGTAGTTTTTATAGATTATGAGAAAGCTTTTGATAGAATAAATTGTAGTTTGTTGTACTGCAAACTGATAAATGAGAACATAAGCAGTAAGATGTTAATTGTGTTGCAGTTGATTTATAACAATGTAAAGGCTTGTGAGAAAACACAGACCAGTTTAATGCATACATTTGACTGCCCATTTGGAGTTAGGCAAGGATGTGTATTGTCTCCTATTCTTTTTATTATTATTCCTGAATGATTTGATAAGGTTTATGAAATCTGTAATGATTATTTTTTATGATAAGCCTTTGAATATGATTGAAATGGAGATGAACTTGTGAAGGGTGTGTGTGTGTCAAAGAGTTAGTCTAATTATATTAGATTTGATGCATAAATAGCAGATATATTTCATCTTGTAGTTCCAAAAAATGTGATATTTTACCTTTGACACATGTTAAAATTCATGTTTTTTTGTACGACACAATGAATACATCTGGTATTAATGTAGGAAAAGAAAATATCCTTAATGTATTGTGTCACAGGCAAGCATGGTATATTGTTTGAGTTCTTTATGACAGGCACTGAAAGTAAAGAACTGACCTACTTGTAGATTTGGCGATGTTTCAAGGCATAACACAATGCTCTGATAATTTTTCTCATCTGACTTGGATTCCTATGATCATGGGTGGGGGGGTTGTATATTTGTGGTTCAGATAAACGGACTTTTACTGTATGTTTATTGTTGTTGTTGCTGCTGCCATAATCATGATGATGACCATCAGTGGTAGTGGCAGTAGTAGTAGAAGGTAAAGACAAAGAAGAGGAAGGAGATGAAAATGAGGAGCAGGAGAAGGAGGAGGAAGAAGTAGATTTTTTATGTCACTATTACAAACATTTCAAATTAATTTTACAACTTTAGTCAGTTGAATGTACATTTATGTTTCACAAACTGCTTGAAATGTTTTAAAAGATCTTGAGTTCATCATCTGAAACTTCTAGGTATACATTTTTTTTTAGTATCTTGAAAATGATGAACTACCATATTAGCAGTAAGTTATTTTAGATACAATTGGAGTCAGCTAATAAAATACAACAGTTTTAATGAAACTTTGTAACATCAAACACATATTATATTTTCAGCCATGCTTGATAACTCTGTTTGTTAAATGTTCAGTATGGTCTCACTTTCTTGATGCATATAATTCAAAGTCAACCATAGATGGTAATGCTTGATTATGTTTTACAGGATTATTCTGATCATCATTGGAAACTTAGTTTGAAGCAACGTAGATTTCATGTTGGGGAATCTCCATGGACATATTACAAACAGGAACTTTACAAATACATGGTAAGCAGGGCTTCAGGTAAGGTATGGCTTTACCTGATACCATATATACTCACTTATAAGCATGTTCGGTTATAAGTCAAGACTTTAAATGGCAACATTTTTCCATGACCTGATTGTAAGTTGAGGTGAAAAATTGCTGTCTGAAAGATCTACTAAGCCATTATTAAGAAATGAAATAGAAACAAAAGTCTTTTATATACATTAGCAAGTAAATATCTATTTCATAAAAGGAAAATAAATATTTCATTGCAAATTCTCTTTTTCTTAGTGTTCAGTGACAAACAAAAGTTTAATAGAATAATCCAAAACTTACAAAATGTGAATAGATAATCCATTACATTTTTGAATAACTGTATTGAAATTCAACATAATTTTTACCAAGTCACTTTTTTTAGTCCTTTTGTATTCTGGTTTAAACCCCAAGAAATCCTCCTTGCTGTCCAGGGCTGTACCACAGACATTGTGCCACCAGGTATCACAGCCTGATATGTCCTGTGGTGCTGCAGGTGAATAGATCAAAGACAATTGTCAGTTGCACCATTAAACACCTGCAGTTTTTGTATGTTAGAGTTCAGCTGGTAATACAATACTTATTCCCACTATAGGGTAGTAAAACACACATCACTACCAATGATGTAGACTCAAATCTGTCTGCGCATTATGTACTGCTGCTGGTCTATGCAGTTCACTTCAAATCATCAGAATAAAAAACAGGACAGATCCTGATATGCAAGCACATTATGCACCAGCATGTGTGTCATTTGTAGTAGTGTGGGCAAATTATATCTGGGAAATACAGTTTTAAAATGAGGCTTTTCTCCAGTACTCATCCAGAGGGATACAGTAATTGACTGACAGTCACACATTGGAATAGGGTAGCAAAAAATACCACTGTGTTTGTTCAATACTCGCCTAGAGTGATATCAGTATTTGAACACAGGAAGTAAACAGAAATCCATTTGATGACTGGCAAAGCTGGGAAAGACTTTAAACTCTTGCTGCCAACATATTTACCTTGGTTTGATTTCTGCATCAATAATATGCACAATGAGAGCATATCCTGCATCATCTGTCAAATCTGTGTAATTTACTTGTGTCACTCACAGTGACCAGATTAAAGGGATGATAAAAAGTCAAAGCAGAATGGATATTGTCAGTTACATGAGTAATTAACACAAGTACTTTTGACTCTAGATCTTCACATGGATGGCCTACAAATGTAATTAAATTACTAAGATAAGAAAACAAGTAATAGTGGATTATTTTACGGGATTACATATGCAACCTTTAATAAAAAAAATAAAGCTGATAATCATTGGTAACTAACTACACGGTTATTTTCTTACAAGCATCAATACATATAGGCATTAAAATGTAAATAAAACACAGTTTATGTCAGTTTCTTACCATTTATTTATTAATAATTAGCAAGCAGAATGCGTTACTAGATAAAGATGAAGCCATGGCATTTTTAGCATCAAGTAGACAAGCTCTAATTTCAACTCAGAATGATCAAATTTGAAATATCAACTTGTAAGTGAGTATATATGACATGCATCCAAATGGCATCTACTGGCTTTCATTGTGAAAAAAATGAAGTAAATATTAACAAAACTACATAAATATAAAGACTTCAGTTAGTGGAGGAGTAGCCACTGATTGTTTCTAAAGTGGTAATGGTTAACCTACATAGTCATATTGAAAATAAGAAACATTGGTACGATTGTATCAACCAAAGGAAAAAAAGGTCTGACTCATGATTTACTTGTTAGGTCAGGTAAAGTTGTTCATGGAGATGCATACATTTTGTGCCACTACTACAAAAATGTGATGGCTGAAACTGGCTTTCATTGTGAAAAAATCTCCACAAAAACATGTTATCATTAATTATAATTACACCAAAACACAATGCACTAACAATACACTGACTATCTCAAATTCTTCCTTCTATCCATCTATCTCTCTATATGTGGTCAAACCTGCATTTGTGGTCATCTTTATTTAATGGTGACCTGGTCTCAGCAGCTATTCCCATTCATTATTCCCAGTCACTATAGCATTCCCAGTCACTATAGCTATTAGCATTCCCAGTCAGTATAACTATTCCCAGTCAGTAAAGCATATTGAAGGTGCAAATAAAGTGTTTGTTTTCCAAAGAAAGGCTTTGTTTAGGTAAAGACATGTCATGTGAATTGATGTGTAAATATGTGGCATCTTTCTCATATTCAGTGTACTCAAGTCAGTCTGCCACAATATTGCTTAGAAATTTGTTATTGGGCTAAATACGTGAGGTAAATTGTAATTCTTATAACCACACAAACACACACTTTGGGGTGAAGGGGTTGATGACTGTATTGATGTATTCATCAGAAGAGATTAATAGAGAACTATTTTCACCCTGAATTTGCTTTAATTTATCAAATTTTCATATTTAACAATCTTTATCCATGTTTAATAGTTTGCTGTAAGCTCTTTCTATCTATTGCTCATAATTCTATCAAATTACTGCTCATATTTGTTAGGTGACATTGGATCTCTTATCTCTGCTAGTGAACATTGGATAGTAAATACATGATGGTAACAATGTTCAACTTAAAAGCATTACAAGTCTTTGAACAAAGGTGACCTGTCAATCACTGGGTTGACACTTTCTATATTTGGCCTAGGTATGTTACTTCTGAGACAGCTCATTCCAGCTGCAGTATACAAGCAGCTGAGCTAGCTACCTTCTTACTATATATATAAGCAAAAACGTCCTTCATGAAAAATAGACAGAAGGAAAGCTGAAATATTTCAATGAATAAAACCATTTCTTCAAATATGTTACCCGATCATAATACCTTATTAGAACTATTACTACCTCGCAAATCCAGTCCTCCCAGGCTAAAATGTTTTAGCTAAAAAGCTAAAAGTTATCTGCCCAATTAGGTGGCAGTTAGATAGTGATCTCCCCTTTATACAGGGATTAGTGCCAAACCCTGTGAATACTTCAGTTACTACTTCTGTTGATGCCGAGTAGCACGCTCTCTACAGACAGAGAGGCCTCGCACTCCACATAGAAGTATTCTGGAAGTTTTCTACCTTAAAGCATGTTGGAGGAGTGTTCTCTTCGAAAGAAAGTATACTCCATCTCAGTTTTCCTGCTTTTCTTGCTTCTTTCTTTTGACGACAAAGTTCTATGTCTTTCTTAAGAATTATATTTGCCATCTTCACACACTTATGCACCCTTGGTATGTACCTGCATGGGTCTCTAGTGCATCCCCTTACATTGCTGTGGCTTTATTTTATGTGCAGATATTGTGCTATTGTGTGTGCTATAGAAAACTCGTTTATATTGCTGTATAGTTTTTGCCACAGTCAGATACGTACAGGTAAGTTTTCTATACATAGTTTAGTCATAGCGTCCACTTCGTAGTTATTATAAATGACGCTTCAGTGATTTTACCTGAATAGGCAGTCAATTGGCCTTTCCTACAGGTAACTTTTATTAGAATTTATATTTTAGCATCCACTTCATAAGTATTAATAGCGACACTCCAATACCCTACCTGTATTGGCTGCCATATGCGCACTTTTACAGGTAAATTGTCATAGTGTGTATCTCTACATGTACACTCTCAGAGTTCATAAAGCAGGATGTATGCTGGGCTACACCTGTATATAGTCTGCTCTATTTTGTCTTACAGACTTAGACCAGGGCAAGAGCAAGTATAAATATTGGGAACACAGGACTGACAACCACTCTACATGTATATCTTGCTCCGGTTGCCAAATGTACGAATACATGTCAGACTTGTACATCGTTGACCAAAAGTCTGTGGGCTGCAGTACTGGGGGTACTAAAAGGGAAGATGCAGAAACGCACCTTGAGGGATGAAGACTTCATCAGTATACATGCTGACATCATGGCGATGAATGACTTGCTTCTCGATGGGTATTGCACTCAACACGGTTCATCAACCACGAAGTGATCCAAACTATCACGGTCAGTGACAACTCTGACTCCTCCCTCACAGCCGCATCATGATAAACCTTTCTTGGCATAACCAGTAGACCATTTACCTCATGGTCTTGACACCCAATTGTCTTTATCACCTGCCATTGAGTGAGATCAAGATCAAAACAAGCCACCTCAGTTACTGTCTCACACTTCAAATGTATGGACCAGCTACGTGGATCAAATAATCCGTACCCCATCCCAGCCTAATGAACTGGACAACGTCATGCCAACTATGATGGCCCTGTTCCATCATGACCGGACTCTGCCATATGGCTATGATCAAAACAGGTCACCACCACAGTCAGTCATACATTATAAGCCAAAGCCTTTATCGACTACATTGGAGCCAGATCAAGATCAATGCAAGCCTACTATCGCGCACATGAGCAGTATGGACAGGTTTTGTGGATCAAATATCTCCTCACCTGGCCCGACACAAATAACCGGACAATGTCATGCAAGATAAAATGGCACTGTTCCATCACAACTGGACTCTGCCATACATCTCAGTTTACAACAGGCCACCATTACAGTTGATCTTACCATTTGAACGAAAAGACAGAAGGTCTTTGTCCAGTTTGTCTGTTTCACACCGCAAGGCACTCTCATGGATCAGCCACAGGTCAGGTTACTCAATGCACCCAGTGCCCAGTTTAGTACCCCAGTACACACAGGATATGGTATCACTGCATTCTCATTCCTTTGCCACTCAAAGGGATCACTCACTTAATAGTGATTGTTTAGAAGTAACTGCATCCCAATCAGGACGTTCTGTGAGCATGGTGGGCAGCCCCTTTAGACAATCTTTTCCAGCTTTATCTCATATTGCACAGGAGGCATCAGCCTCACCCTGTTCACCTAGAGACAACGAAGTATGCTCACAAGCTCCATCATCTTTGCTAGATCTCACTATGACAAGAGAAGTCTCTGCCTTCTGAGCTTCAATCGAGGTAGTCTTTTGCTTGTTGCCACCAGAGTTTTGTTCTCCTCCTCCTTCTCTGTCAGCAGCTTGGTCCTGAGTTCCAGCATCTGTTGACATGCTAATCAACAAAGATCAACCGGAATTTAACTGTTGTTGCTGTCGGGTCGAGTGGCTGACTTGGAGAGCATTACAGAAACATAGCAGCCATGGGAATGGAGAAGCCCTTGTCAGTAAGCACCTCAGATGCCATCTTGCATGGTGCAATCTGGGATTGGTTTTGTAAATTACATATCCCACTCCAGCATAAGGAATTTGACATGGTTATGGAGGATACATTGGCCCTGTTCCATCACTATAAAAATAATAATAATAATAAGAAGAATAATAATAATAATAATAAAGACTTTTTTTCAGAGGGTGACTCAATTAGTTACAAATGAGAACTAATCTACCTTGAGGCCCTCTATTATGTACATATCAGACTCTGCCATCTGAACTGGACCGCACGAGGTCAATAACGAAGCTGTTCCTGCCTATTATGTTGAATTATGGGCCCGCTTACATTGATCAGTATCTCATATGCCATCCCAACATCAGTAAACTGGCACTTTTAGAGCTCAGTCTACCCCATGACAGTGCCACAATTGTTAATGTTATGGAGGATAAAATGGCCCTGTTCCTTCACAATTGGACTCTACCATCCGTATCAGATCGCACCAGGTCAGTGCTGAAGATCTTGCCTTATAAGGTGGAATGATGGGCCCGACTATGCTGTTCAATGTCTCATATAGTGCCACAATGCACCCAGCTTGCTCCATGGCCAGTTGTGCCACAATACCTAGTTAATATGGACTCTTCTCAGGGGAAACAGTCATGCAGATCCGATACAAGATCAAAGCCAAAGTTCTCGAGAATCAATATGTATAAAAGCAGAGAGAAGGGGATCAATTCCACCCCAATTTTTCTCCATGCTATCAGATATAGATCACTCATGGTCAGTACCAAACCTAATCTAGCTTTCAAATATGCCCAAGGGAACTGCTTATGATAATCTAATATTATGTATTCCATCCCTGCATCTGTACACAGAGCCTCACTAGGAAAAGACATTCATTTGGTGGAGACCTACTGTATATTACCACAACGGTTCCATGCCACTCTATGGCCAGTTAGTGCCTTTGTGCTGATTTGCTGTTATGGACCCAGGGCAGCCGATAGTCAAGTTACCAGTAACTGCTATAAACCTGGCCCGAAAGAAGGAAACAATGGCTCTGTTTCATCTAAACTGAACTTTTTTGCCATATGATGGGGATCACGTACGGTCATCACATATTTTGATACAGCCTTTTCTTGTGCCTAAGGGGATGGCTGACTGGGATCCAATGTCCCGTATCCCTCCCCAGCACCATAATATATGCTTCATCATCACAATCACATGTTTTCTACCCAGCACTGGACCCATATGACCACTATCTAAGTACCAATCATTTCAAAGCTAGCTTCAATTCTTGCAAGAATTGTTTCAGCCCAACAATTTCCTCCTGAACAGTGTATGTATCCCGCAGGAACATGCATTGAAATCATTTCAACGGGGGCTTCAATTCTAGCAAAGAATCATTTCTCATCCAGAGAATCCTTCACCTACGGGGTTTACTCAATGTGACAGCAGACATCATTGTCCTAGGTCATCTAATTATGCGGCCATTACAAATGATACTGTTGTCCCAATGGCAACCAAAACTTTGCTCCTTGGAACAAACAATGCATATGAGGTCCCATCTCAGGAAATGGGAGAACCTCAATTACCTTACATTGGGTGGTCCCTGGCAGGTACAACTTTTGAGTTGATGGTTTGTACAGATGCGAGTGAAATGCGCTGGGTTGCACATCTTCCATCATTCTAGAAGGCCAGTGGCTCACTCAGGATCATCTATTGCATATCAGTATCCTAGAGATGAAATGCATTCCATTGGTGGCAGGAAAATCTATATGGAAAAAGCGTTCTCATTATGTCTGACTACACCACTGGGGTAAATTATCTCAGAAAACAAGGGGGAACAAAATCCCCAGACCTTTGCATTCTTCTTTGGTAATTTCTAAGTTGGTGTCTTCAACGAAAAATCCATGGACAAGTTTGTCATATTTCCAGGCTGACTACAGGTATCAGCGAACTCGCTGTCTCAGAAGAATCAACTAATATAAGCATAATGTTTCTTAATCCCTCGATTTTCACTCGCGTATATGTGCCTGCTGGGATTGACCACTGGCAGATCAATTGGTGACAAGGGATACGCAAAATTCCCAACCTTTGTCTCAACAGCCTCGGATCTGAAGGTCTGGGCAGTCGATGCTCTTTCCATAGATTGGAATGGCTTGGACACATACGCTTACCCTCCAACACATCTGTTTCCGAACGTGATACAGAAAGCAAGAGATTTCAGAGTCTTGCCTGATTGCTCCACTCAAGTGGGAAAAAAATCATGGATCAATGACCTCATCAGTCTTGTTGCAGAAATCCCCAGGAAAATAGAGATATTTTCTCATCTGCTCAAGCAACCACGATGACGGGAGTTCCATCCCAATCCAGAGTTGTTGAACCTGCACATCTAGATCATATTAAACAAGCCCGCAAGAACAAAAAGTTCTCTCATCATGTTGTGGAGAGAATCGCTCAAGCAAGACGGCCCTCCACTTTGAAAGTGTATGAGGGAAATGGAGAATTTTCGCACAATGGTGTGAGCCTGAACACATTGTGCCGCTGAACACATCAATACTTCAAATAGCTAACTTTGTACATTGGTTCTTTGATGAGAAACAGTTGCGTTATCATGGAAGATAGGATATCAGACAAAACAAGACCTATCCAATCTGCTGTAAATTTCGAGTTCACACGTCCAAAGGTGTTGGCTTGGTGCCCAAAGTGGAATCATCATGGGTGCTAACCAACCTGAATAAGACACCGTTTGAACTGCTCTTGAGGGCTTCATTGCTTCACCTCTCATATAAGACCTGCTTCCTACTCGCACTAGCGACGGCAGGCAGAATTGACCTGAACTACTTGCAGTTCCGACAGGATTGGTCAGTATAACTCATGACAGACCCTGCTTTCATTGCCAAGAACAGGCTCCCGTTCATGGTGAATCAGACTTTTGTAGTTAAATCCTTGTCTACTCTGGACTCTTTATCTCAAGGTCATGTACTGGACTCAGTGCGAGCTCCGAAGTGGTACTTGATAAAGACCGAGCCAGTGCATCGAGGAAGATCTCGTTTCTTATAGACCCTTCAAAGAGGAAAGGACAACATATCAGCACAGGCACTTTCATCCAGAATAAAATAGGTTATTTGCTCCGCATATCGAGAAGTAACCCCAGATCAATTAATTTACTACACAATTCGGCTCACGAAGTCAGGGCAGTTGCCACAAGCATTGCATATGAGCGAAACTGTTCCCTAACTGACATTATCCATGCCGTGGGATGGAGGTCATAGTCCACTTTCTCCAGCTTCTATCACAGAGATATTTGATCCCAAAAGGCTTGACCTGGTATGACCTATTGCCATGGTGTAACAGGCTACCTTCCCAGGTCGTTAGACAGCTTCATAAGGATTTGTTTCCTGCAAAGGGTGGGATAGAGTTGGGGCTGTCTATCAGTGAAAATTGTGAGTCCACATACTGTATTTAAAGTGGAGAATCTTAAGATTATGATGTGCACTTTAGTGAATTTATGTCACAATAAATGTACGCCTTCTTCTCCACAAGCTGTTACATATTTATACTCAGTAATCACCATTTAAACAGAACATGGCTGAGAAATAGTCAAGTTAGTTCATTAAGTCCTGACTATTTGCACTTATATGGGGCTTTGATTTCTGTGATGCAGTGCTGATGTGTATCAAATTATTATATATAATTCTCAATATTATGATCTTGTTGTGGTGGAAAAACACACACTTTGAGTTGTATATGATAATTGGAAACTATGTCTGTGCATTAGGAGTTACTGAATGGAACATTGCTGTAAACATTTGTCAACATTTCATCCAGCTTCTGCTCTCTGTGAATGATGCTGGTTGTATAATTATTTTAACATCATTGAAAACATGGATAGCTGCTGATTTAGATGTACAAAATAACCAGAGTTATTGTAGTATTTTCATTTAAATATACACATTCATTCTTTTGAACAAAGCTCTCCTGGCAGATTTTGTTAACCTCTGGTCTTGAAAATAAATTCTTACAATAATCAGAAAAATATCAGGCATAAAATGAATGAAGTGTAAAACACATTATCAGTGAACATTATCTTTATTTCTGCAGTTGTTTGTACAATATTTTCATATATATTTTTTATTTCTTGAATATGTTGATCTTCTGATTTAAGACTTCACTAGTAGTAAAAAGTTCAAAAATTGTCAATACAAATGCAAACTTCTCTGTACTAAAACTGTATCTTTTAAAATATTGATTTTTTTGAGTCGACTGTGTACCGAATAATAAAGTATACAAAATTGCATTCATTGTTGTAACTGTGAAAACTGATTTTCTGTTATCATGATCCCAGACATCGTTGATCATGTCTTCATGATAACCAGTTGGTAGAGCATCAGACTCGTAATCCAAGGGTCACTGGTTTTGATACCCACCAAGGCCAGCCTGAGTTGACTGCCTTGGTGTGTCCTTGGGAAAGACTAAGTTCCCATTTCCTTGGCATGATGAAGCCAATAATGTGTTAAAAGTGCCATTAGAATCAACCAACCAAAAAAAGTCTTTACAAACAGTGTGCAAATAAGTGATCATACCTTTGTACATTAAAAATTCATATTAAATAGATGTCTCACAAAACAGAACAAAAATGCTGTGCTACTGTACTGAATTCATTTTCAAGTTATATACATCTTGTGATGAAATATAATTCAACATTTTAGTAATTCTGTGCACATTTACCTTCAAAAGGTAGACTTGCATGAAAGTTTTTTTAAATGAAGTGAGAAGATTTTTTGACAGGAACTGAAAATTTGTATAAATTTGTATTATTCAATAACTTGTTCTTTCAGTGGACAAAATCATGGATTGTTAACTTCCTTCTTAAAATCATATGTAATTCAGTTAGTGTGCAAGCAAATAGATGATAGAACTGCAGCATTTTAAGCAATATACTAGAAATTTACCATTTAAAATTTTTACAAAAAAATTTACCTTCAAAACTTGGCATTGTTTTAGAGTTATTATGTTTCACATGTTCATATTGATCTTGTATGTAAAATATATATAGATGATAACGTATGTTTACATAGTGATTATGTTGAATAACTCATGAGTGCCTCAGAATCATGTAACTCACAAGTCAGTGCAGCTATTAAGTCATTTGATTTTGACATGGAATATTCAACATAATTACTAATCTAACATGCATTATTCTATTTATTTATTATATATATATATATATATATATATATATATATATATATATATATATATATATATCATCAGGAACATTATTTGCACTTCTCTGTTCTACTGTTGAGAAAATAAAATACAGTAGGTGTGCTTACTGTTTACACATTGAGTAGTGAATGAATACGCTTTGCAAACTGTAATAATGAAAAATATGAATGAATTATGATATCAAAATCAGTGAAGCATGCATTGAGACATACAATCATGTTTTTTCATTGATGCAGAAGGCATGCATAAATAAGCCCCTCCCACATTTCAGGCATTTTCCAACAAGAAAATGAGTAGTTATGATAGCTGTCATGTGATTGATAATTTTATAGTAATTGGTTTTGGGTTTTTGGCATTTTACAGCTATCATTGATTGATAATTTTATAGTAATTGGTTTGGGGTTTTTGGCATTTTACAGCTATCATTGATTGATAATTTTATAGTAATTGGTTTGGGGTTTTTGGCATTTTACAGCTATCATTGATTGATAATTTTATAGTGATTGGTTAGGGTTTTTGGCAATTTACATGACAATCATGTGATTGATAATTTTATAGTGATTGGTTTGGCTTTTGGCATTTTACAGCAAAGCAAAACTTTGAAGGTTATATTGTGCCATGGGAAGTAAAGGTCCTTCACAAATGACACACCAAAGTTGCCTATTTGTTATGATCCAGTGGTTGGGATCAAACACACACCCATCTGGTCATTAATCCAGTGGTTGGGATCAAACACAAACCCATCTGGTCATGAATCCAGTGGTGGGGATCAAACACACACCCATCTGGTCATGAATCCAGTGGTGGGGATCAAACACACACCCATCTGGTCATGAATCCAGTGGTGGGGATCAAACACACACCCATCTGGTCATGAATCCAGTGGTGGGGATCAAACACACACCCATCTGGTCATGAATCCAGTGGTGGGGATCAAACACACACCCATCTGGTCATCAATTCAGTGGTGGGGATCAAACACAAACTCATCTGGTCATCAATCCAGTGCTTTAACCACTTAGCCACCATGGCTTCCCTAATTTACTAGTAAATTATTTTCAATGATTTAAAAAAATCACTTTGTAAAATTCTGAGAAATAATGGAGTAAATATTTTCATTAAATATACCTAATATATGTCATTCATATTGATGTTTTGCAGCCCCACATGTGGATGTCTAACCAAGATACTGAATTCACACTAGGAAGATTTCAGAAAAAGTCAGTAGAGATTTTATCAGGCGATGAGGATGATGCAACAATGGCACCTCAATCAAGATCTGGCCTTAGGCCTGAGCATATTATTGGCTATGCTTATGGGGGCCAGAGACCGCATAGTGCAAGTGAACATATTGAAAATCCAAATGTAGTTGTCATTCATAATCAGAATGGGATTGAAGTTTTAAACCTTTTGACAGGACGGCCACTCACAAGACTTCAGATGCAAGGCAGTGGGGCAATTTATGGGCCAATTGACTCAGAGAGGGATGTGAAAATGGTAACATGGGGTGAAGAGGAACATCACAGCCCCTGTTTTATTGATATCATTAGAATTTTTCCAATGAAGGAAAGCCTGGAAAGATTTCCTGTATGTTACACACAAAGGATGTTCTTCACAACTTCTTGGGTTTACGATGAGGATATGTTTAAGAAGTTCCCCCCGATTTTGATAAAAAGGTAACTTGTTGAGTAATTCTGCTGTACAATTTCTTCTTCAGATACATTGCCCGATCATAATACCTTAGAAGTACTACCACTACCTTGCAAATCCAGCCCTCCCATCTAAAAGGTTTAGCTATAGGAGGTAAATGTTGTCTGGCCATATATGTGGCAATCAGACAGAGTGATCTCCTCTTGATATAGGGATTGGCGCCAAATGCCGTGTGTACCTCAGTTACTACTTCCGCTCTTGCTGAGTAGTAAGCTCTCTCTCTCATTAGAGACCGTGCAATCTGACTTCAAGAATTTTTGTATGCAGCATTAGAGCAGGTTGGAGGAGTTTCTCATCTCAGGGTAGTATACTCCATCTATATTTTGTCCGTAGAAAAATAATGGTTTTGCAGCATCCTCCTTGGTAAGTTTAATTGATGCTGCACACGTGTCTGTATAAATTCCGCTTTGGCCAGACATATACAGGTAAGTTTTCTATAGATAATTTATAGTTATAGCATCCACTTCATAGTTATTTACAGTGACGCTTCAGTGACTTTGCCTGTATAGGCAGTCTTTTAGGCATTTTCTTGCAGGTAAGTTTACACCAGGTAATTTATATAATAGCATCCACTTCGTAGTTATTGAAAGCGATGCTTCACTATATTTACCTGTATAGGCGGCCATGTGGGTCCTTTCTTACAGGTAACTTTCCATAACATAGTGTAGTAGCCCAGTAAAGTCCACTCTTTGACTTCATAAAGCAGGACTAATGGCTGGCTACACCTCTATAAAATATCATCTGCTTTATTCCTTTTTACAGAATCTAGAACATGGGCAGGACTATGTGCAAACAGTGTAAACACTCGAAGGGTGTGGATGATAACCATAGTACGTGTCTAGCATGTGTGGGTTGCCAC
The DNA here is from genome assembly GCA_029931535.1 of Margaritifera margaritifera. NCBI lineage: Eukaryota > Metazoa > Mollusca > Bivalvia > Unionida > Margaritiferidae > Margaritifera > Margaritifera margaritifera. The sequence goes on along the minus strand of JAQPZY010001644.1, from coordinate 176,721 downwards.
TTGGGGAATACATGTCAGTATGCACTGTTTGGACTGCAAGTCAGTGGACTTCAGTTCTGGGAGCACAAGCTAAACAGAATGGAAAGACCATAAATGCACTCTGAGAGGTAAGGATGCAATTAACATCTATGATGACGTCACCTCTGTCAATAATTTCTTGTTGAATGAGTATTGCAGACGGCTCACCACCCAATAAGCAATCCAGAAGATCCCTTTTGACGACAGCTACAGCCCCAGCTCCATCCTTTCTGCCTCAACTTGACAAACCAATTTTGGTGGAACCAATAGGCCTGATACCACATGAGTTAATCAGCCAGTTGTCTCTACTGGCTACATATGAGCAAGATCGAGATCAAATCATGCCAACTCAGATACTGTCTCACATGATGCAAGTAAGGACCGGTTTTGTAGAGCAAATATCCCATAACCCATCCCAGCATAAAGAACTAGACAATGTCATGGAAGATAAAATGGCACTGTTCCACCACGATTGGACTCTGCCATACATATCAGATTGCAACAGGTCAACACCACAGTCAATCTTATGCTTAAAGTCTTTATCCAGTATGCCTACCCAACACCAGAATACCAGCACTCTCATGAATCAATATACCCATTATTGTGCCATTAGACACTCAGGACATCCTATACCCAGTTCAGTTCCCCAGTACCCACATGATATGGAATCAACTTGTTTTCATGACACTCTAAGGGAGGACTTGCTTAGTGATCGTATGGAAATTACCATATCCCTATTGGTACGATCTGCTAGTATGGTTGGCCACCACTGTAAACAGTCTTTACAGGCTACGTCTCAGATTGTACAAGAGGCATTATCATCGCCACATTCTTCTAGAGATAATGAAGTATGCTTACAAACTCCATAATCTTTGCTAAACAATGACAAGAGAGGACTCTGCCTTCCAGGCATCGATTGAAGAAGTCTTTCACTTGTTACCACCAAAGTTTTGTTTTTCTCCTCCTTCTCCGTCAACAGTTTGGTCCAGATTTCCAGCATTTGTTGACATGCTAATCAAGAAAGACCAACCAGCATTCAGATGTTACTGCATTCTTGTCAAGTGGCTGACTTAATAGAGCATTCTATTAGACACACACCATTGTTTCTTAAGGAAGTCCCAGTGGCAGACAGAGACATAGCAGGCATTGGAATGTTGAAGCCCTCATCAGTAAGCACCTCAGATACTGTCCTGCACAGTGCAGGTAGGGACTAGTTTGTGCATCACATATCCCATAGCCCATCCCAGCATAAGGAACTTGACAACGTTATGGAGGATAAAATGGCCCCATTCCATCATGATCAAACTCTGCCATCCGAATCAGATCGCATGAGGTCAATATCGAAGCCATTGTTGCCTATAATGTTGAATGAGTGGCCCACTTAGATTGATCAATATCTCATATGCTGTCCCGACATCAGAGCACTGGCAATCATAGTGATCAGTCTATCCATGATACAGTTGATAACGTTATGGAGGATAAAATGGCCCCATGATCGGACTCTGTCACCTGAATCAGATTGCACGAGGTCAGTACAAAGACTGATTTTGCCTATAAGGTTGAATGATGGGCTCGCTTACATTGATCAATATTTCATATGCCGTCTGATATCAGAGCACTGGCACTCATAAGGATCAGTGTACCAATTATAGTGCCACAATGCACCCAGCTCGCTCGATGGCCAGTTTAGTGCAACAGTACCTAGTTGATATGGACTCTTCTCGGGGGAAGCAGTCTGGCAGATCCAATATATATTCAAAGCCACAGTTCTCGAGAATCAATGTGGATAAAAGCAGAGAGAAGGGGATCATTTCTGCCCCAATTTCTCTCGTTATGCCATCAGATATAGATTTCTCATGATCAGTAATGAATCCGATCTAGCCTGAGGGGACTGATTATGATGATCTAATATCACATATTCCATTCCTGCATCTGTACTCAAGACACTCACTGGGAAGAGACATCCAGTTAGTGGAGACAAATTCTATAGTACCACGATGGTTACATGTCACTCTATGGTCAGTTTAGTGCCTTTGTGTCCAGTTGCTGTTACGGACTCAGGGCAGTCTATAGCCATAATAGGTCTATATATATTATGGATCCCTGTAGGTTCCCAGGAACCTTGTGGATCCATCTCGGTCTGATGCAATCACCGACCAATGTTGAATGGCTACAGAACTCTCCACAATTTACTTCCGGTACCAGCTATAACGACATTTCAGATCCAGATGCCTGGACCCTGAATGACACAGTTACCAATAAGTATTATGAACTGGTACCGAAAGAAGGAAACGATGGCTCTGTTTCATCAAGACAGAACTTTGCCATCTGATGTGTATTGTGCATGGCCACCATAGATTCTGATACTGCTTTTTCTTATGCCTAAGGGGAAGGGTGACTGGAATACAGTATCCTGTATCCCTTCCCACCATAATAACATAGGCTTCTGGATTGCAAATCACATGGTCTCTACCCAGTATAGGATTCATATCAGTCTGTGGTCAGTATAGTGCCACAGTATCCAAGTACCAATCATCACCCTGTCTCTAACCTCTCATTCATGTCAAAAGTCCTAGAAAAAGTTGTTCTGTCTCAAATAGCATCTCACTTAAATTTACATAATCTCATCAGTAATTTCAGTCGGCTTATCGCCCCTCTGACAGTACACACTGAAACTGCCCTCCTAAAAGTTGCTAATGACCTTCTTTCTGCTTTGGACGACGGTAAGATTTCAGTTCTCACACTCCTTGACTTATCCGCAGCCTTTGATACAATTGACCACGATGTCATCGTCTGCAGCACGTTTTTGGCATCCACAGTACTGCTTTATCATGGTTCAAGTCATACCTAATGGAAAGAAGCCAAATTGTTTCAGTAAATAATAAACATTCCAGCCCAGATAATCTTTCTCTTTATGTTTTACACACAGCCCCTATCAAGCATTATAAATCACCACCCTGTGTCCTACCAGCTGTATGCCGACGACACTCAACTGTACAAATCTAGCTGTCCAAATGAAGTCGCTTCCACCGTCGAAAGCGTGGAGAAGTGCATCTCTGATGTTAAGTCATGGATGAGGTGTAATAAGCTACAAATGAAAGCTGATAAACCTGAAGCCATTCTTGTTACCCCACAAAGAATTTCTCGAGCCCTCCTGTTACCAGAATCAATTAATGTCAGTGACACCCCCATTAAATTTAGACAATCACTTAGAAAGCTAGGTGTTACTTTCGATAACTCCCTCTCACTACACCATCATGTCCTGAATGCTTACAGAGCAGCAAAACTGGAGCTGAGATGCATCAGCACTATTCACAACCTTCTCACAGTTGATGCCACAAAAACCCTTGTGTGTTCATTAGTACTCTCTAGACTGGACTATTGTAACGCTCTTCTTTCTGGTCTGCCACTGTGTCTTCTGCAGAAACTTCAAAAGGTCTTAAACACTGCAGCAAGGATCATTCTTAGAGCACCAAGAATGGATTATACCTCCCTACTTCTTCACAAACTCCACTGGCTACCTGTTCGCAGTAGAATCAAGCACAAAATCTCTTCTCTCTGTTATACTTCGTTGACTGCCCCTGATCCGAAATACCTCTCCGATCTCATCCACGTGTACACTCCAGCTAGAAGCTTGCGTTCATCATTGGACACTTGTAAACTTAGTATTCCCAAGGTTAAAACTAAGTTATATGGACAACGTTCATTTGCATATCAGGGCCCAGCTACTTGGAATGAACTGCCTCTTGATCTCAGACACAAAGAGACCACGATCACATTCAAGAGTGCTCTCAAGACACATCTTTTCTGTCAGCAAGAATAAATTTGTCATTCAACCATTGGCCATTAGCGTTAGATTGAAACTGTATTGTAAATTCATGTTTCATGTTGTTTTGTGTGTAATAATTCATTTGTCTTTGATATTGTTTGTGAGATATTTTCATTTTTTTATATGTTGTCTGTACGCAAACTGTTTTTTTTTAATGCTTTTATGTGTTAACGTTATATTGTAAAGCGCTTAGAGCTTTTTAAAAGAATAAGCACTGTATTAAGTTGTCATTATTATTATTATTATTTTGAAGCTAGCTTCAGTTGTGGCAAGAATTGCATTTCAGCCTGAGAATTCCTCCTGAACAGAGTATGTCTCCCGCAGGAACTTGCATTGAAATTATTTCAACAGGGACTTCAATTCTAACAACGAACCATCTCCCAGCTCGAGAAGTCTTGTGCCTACTGGGTTTACTCAGTGCAGCAGTGGACCTCATTGTCCAGGTTCACCTATTTATGAGACCATTATAATGATAATGTTGTCCCAATGGAGCCGAAACTTTGCCCATTGGAACAAATAATACCAGTCTCCATTTTATATGAGGTCCCATCTCAGAAAATGGGAGAACCTCACTTGGCTTAGAGATGAAAGCCATACTAAAAGCATTTCATTGGAGTAGGAGAAGCTGCATGGAAAGGGTGTTCTCATTCTATCTGACAACTCCACTCTGGTGAATTATCTCAGAAGGCAAGGGGGAACCAAATCCACAGAACTCTGCATCCTTGTTTGGGATTTTCTAAGATAGTGTCATCAACGACAAATCCACATGCAAGTTCATCATATTCCAGGCAAACTAAATGTATTAGTGGACACACTGTCCCGAAAGAATCAACTAATACAAACAGAATGGTTGCTTCATCTCATGGTTTTCAGTCTTATCTGTACCTGCTGGGATCGACCATTGGTGGATTTATTTGCAACATGGTGGAATGCAAAACTCCTAACCTTTGTCTCACCAGTCCCAGATCAGAAGGCCTGGACAGTCGATGCTCTTTCCATGGAATGGAAAAGCTTGGATGTATACACTTACCTTTCAACACCTGTGATTCCAAAGGTGCTACAAAAAGCAAGAGAATCAGAGTGTCACATCATCTTGATTGCTCCCCTCAAGTGGGAAAAATAAGGGATGAACGATGATAAATCTGGCAGTAGAAACCCCAAGGAATTAGAGATATTTCCTCATCTGTTCAAGCAACTATGACAGCAGGCATTTGACCTGAATCCAGAGCTGTTGAACTTGCATGTCTAGATCATATTAAACAAGCCCGCAAGAACAAACAGTTGTCACAATAAGTGGTGGAGAGAATCACTCCAGTGAGAAGGCCCTCCACTTTGAAAGTGTAGAAGAGAAAGTGGAGAATTTTCTCACAATGGTGTGAGCGTGAACACATTTCTCCACTTAAGGCATCAATACCCCAAACTACTTGCTTTGGGTCTTTGATGAGAAACAGTTAACTCCAATCAAGATAAAAGGCTACCATTCCACAATCTTTGACATGCTGTGTCATCATGGAAGAGAGTATAAAGGACAAAGCAAAGACCTCTCTGATCTTCTGATGAATCTATCATGGATGCTAAACTGGCTGAAAATGGCACTGTTTGAACCACTATTGAGGGCTTCATTAGTTCATCTCTCATATAGAACCTGCTTCCTACTCGTATTAGCTACAGCAGGCAAAATCAGCGAAATACATGCTTTGTCGGTTGACCCGAACTACTTACAGTTCTGACAGGATGGGTCAGTGACATTCATGATGGCCTTTGCTTTCATTGCCAAGAATAGGCTCCCGCTGATGGGCAATCCGTCTTTTATGCTGAAACCTCTTTCTATTCTGTACCCTTCAACTCAACGTCATCTACACGACCCAGTGAGAGCTTTAAAATGGTACCTGAAAAGAACCGAGCCAGTGTGAAGAGGCAGATCCCATCTATTCTTACCTCTAAATGATGGAAAGAACGATATCTCAGCACAGGTTCTTTTGTCCTGGATAAGATGGGTTATCTGTTCTGCATATGGAGAATTGACCCAAAATCAAATGAACTTGTTATGCCTTTCGGCTCTTGATGTTAGAATGTTAGGGCAGTCGCAACAAGTCTTGCATTTGAGTGAAACTATTCCCTAGCTGACATTATACAAACCATGGGATGGAGGTCGGAGTCTTCTTTCTCTGACTTTTACTTCAGGGACCTTTCATCTCAAAAGGTTCAATTAGACTTGGTAGGACCTATTGACACAGCACAACAGGTTAACTTCCCAGGTCATTTTGCAGCTTCTTAAGGATGTGGCATGACTTCTGCTGGATTTGCAAGAAGGAAAATTTTCCCTTTTCCAGAGATGGTCTTTTCGAGGTAAGGGGATGTAACTCCATCCACCTTTTACCTATTCTCCTAAGATATTATGATCAGGTAGCAAATTTGATGAAGAAACCAATTTCTCTAGTAAAATATGTTTCTTCGATAATACTTAGTCATAATAGAGATATACCCTCCCAGCCTCCCTGCAGTTACATCCTACTAGGAGACGTGCATTCCACTCCAGTAGTAACTGACGTATGCACAGAATTGGCACCAATCCTATATCAATGGGAGGTCACTCTGTCTGACTACCAGACAACATTTGCTCCCATAGCTAAAAGTTTTAGCTGGGAGGGCTGGATTTGTGAGGTAGTCATAGTACTCTTAAGGTATTATGATCGGGTAAGTATTATCAAAGATATATATTACACTAGAAAAATTATTTTTCACAAATGTATTGATTAATTCTCAGTTCTTACCTCTAATGATACTTGTGTGCAACTTTTGAAACATGGTTTTGTATACCTTAACGAATACATGAACAAATGAAATGATATAAAAATATTAGAAAGTTTTTTTTAAGTCTGCCAATGTGTAAAGATAAATGGAATACAAATTGCCTCAGTTGTTTTTAAATGTTTTAATAATTTTTAGCTCTACTGACTGCCATAATGACCATCTTGAAAATCTTGTTATCACCACCCCTCTGGAACAGATGGTCATATTGTTATGTATGATGTTTATATAATATTATAAATATTTTAGGAAATTATAAATGTTTCTTCACTTTAATATTTGCTTAAATCTTTATGTTTATCAGCAAAAAACATGTTTAAATAGTGTCCTTGAATTAGGTTGTTTTGATCAATATGTTTTCTCAATTTGAAGGTCAAGGTTGAATTTTGTTTACAAGTAAAATTCCATTAAGATGACACATGTTCTAGAACATTCTGTCATGTGACCAATCTTTATATATGCCATGTTTGGTGGACATTTATTCAGTTTTGACATTACCATCAGTCTTGTAAAGAGCTATTACAGTTGTGAAAATTCATTCCAAATTCTAAGAGAGGAATTATTTTAAATATTCATTGGATTATAACAGTGCTCATAAACTTTTGGATTTTGGATTTTTAATTAATGATTTTGGAATTTAACTGAACTTATTCAGAGATTTTGGAATAATTCATTTTGACATCAGCACATCAAGATTTCTAATACATCAGGACTTTGGAGACCATTAGCACATCATAACATTCAAGGACACAGCCGTGAATTCGGAACATTCTATATTTAGGACTTGTGATTAGAACAATCATTCTTATTGGATTATTAGGATTTCAAAACACATTACTGTAAGTGACTTTTTGATTTTTCATTTTAATTATCTAGTAATAAATTGCTTGTTGATTTTTTACATGATTTGTTGGTTTCACTTTCTTTCTGTTACATTTTTCTTAGACCATAGAGTCGTATCATAAATTGGGGGCTCGCCGTTCCAGGATCTGAATTTCATTAAAGCATATTAGAGATATTAAATTTATCTTTGAAATTCATAATGATTTTGTCTCGGAGAATTTTTTTTTGTCTTTGGCAAAGATTTTTAATAAAGAAATTTTTTTTTGTGTGAAACCAACAAGCATTTACAATGGCATCTAATGTTCAGAATTTCATTTCAAAACCTACCCAGGGGTTAGAGTGCATGAGAAAGGATGAGTTGCTCGAGCTTGCCAGAAAATACAGTCTATCTGAGGCAAAAGTATCATTGACAAAACAGGAGATAAAGATTATTTTAATTCAGTATTTAGTGGGAAAGGGAATTTTCGAAAATAGTGCTTTAAGTTTGAAGAGAAAGCCTGTATCTGGTTCTGACAGGAAATTAAGGGAATTAGAGTTAAAGAACCAGATGGATTTAAAGTTAGCAAAGCTTCAGATTCAGAGAGAGAGAGAGAAAAAGAAGAGAGGCAGATACAGATGGAGAGAGAGAAAGAAGAGAGGCAGATACAAATGCAGAAAGAAGAGAGGCAAATGCAGATGGAGAGGGAGAGAGAGAAAGAGGAGAGACAGATGCAGATGCAAAGAGAAGAAAGGGAAATGCAATTTAAACTAAGAGAATTAGAACTGGCAAACAGAGCACACTCCACTCCTTTAAACACAAGTTCAGGTTTTGATGTTACTAGATATATTAGGTTAGTACCCCCTTTTCAGGAAAAAGAAGTAGATAAATACTTTCTTCATTTCGAGAAAATAGCTGAACACTTGAAATGGCCCAGAGAGCATTGGACTTTGTTATTACAAAGTGTACTTATTGGCAAAGCTCGTGAAGTCTACATTTCACTGTCAGTACAACAAAGCACTGATTATGATGTGGTTAAGGAGTACATCTTGAAAGCTTATGAGTTGGTACCCGAGGCATATCGACAAAGGTTTAGGAATTGTAGAAAAGAAACTGGACAAACTCATGTCGAATTTGCAAGGGATAAAGAACAACTATTTGATAGGTGGTGCTCAGCCAAGAAAGTTGATCAAGGTTATGATAACCTCCGACAGCTCGTATTAATTGAAGAGTTCAAGAGGTGCATCCATAGTGATGTTAAAACCGATCTTGACGAGCAGAATGTGGAAACTTTGGAAAATGCTGCTCGTATGGCTGATGATTATTCCTTGACTCACAAAATTTCATTTGGCAATAAGTCGTCCTCTCAGCAGTTTTCTGGTAAAAAACCATTTCAATCTCATTCGAGTACTTCCAAATTTCACAACAGCACAACTGTTAGGAATCAAACATCTGATAAGACTGATCAGAAATCCTTATCTCTTCCTACGTGCACTTATTGTAAAACGAAAGGGCACGTTATTTCTGATTGCTTCAAGTTGAAAAATAAGCAACAGAGAAAAGACAGAGCTTTTCCAAATGCTCTTATTTCTACGAGGTCAAGGTCACGGTCTTGTATTGAAAGCAATACATTTGTTGGGTCAAACAAACCCCAGTCTGATTCTATTTTGGAGGCTTATGAACCATTCATGTCAGAAGGTTCTATATCACTTATTGGTGATTCTGCCAAACCTATCCCAATTAAAATATTAAGGGACACTGGAGCTTCTCAGAGTCTTTTATTATCAGGTACTTTGCCTTTGTCTGAGGAGTCTTCTTCAAGTGAAAGTGTTCTTGTTCAGGGAGTAGAGTGCGGCTTTGTAAATGTTCCTCTCCATTGTGTAAATTTGGCATCAGAATTAGTTTCTGGACCTGTGACTGTTGGGGCAGTGACTTCTTTACCCATAGAGGGTGTTCATTTATTACTAGGCAATAACCTAGTTGGAGATAAGGTTGTGGTTAATCCACTTGTAACTGACAAGCCTTGTTTGGATCAGAAAGTTGATCCTGTCGAAACTGAAATCCCTGATTTGTACCCTGCTTGTGCAGTTACTAGAGCTATGGCAAAAAGAGCTCTTGAGAGTGATGTTGATCAGGATATTATTCCTTTAGCTGACACATGTATTGGTCAGTCTTTTGATGAGGTCACTTTTTCCTCAGGTATTGATCAATCAAATGGTATTGATCACAGTGATCCTCTTTTGGCAACTCATTCTCTTTGTCCTACTCAGGATGACAAACGACAATCCCTTGTCGTTGAACAGGAGCAAGATCCCGAGATATCTTGTTTGTTTCAGAGGGCTATTAGTGAAACTGAAGCCACACAAGTTCCAGTGTGTTACTTTGTGAAAAATGGGGTCCTTATGAGGAAATGGAGACCACCTGATGTACCCGCTGGGGACGAGTGGTCAGTGAGCTATCAAATTGTTGTTCCTAAGTCATATCGACAGGAAATTCTTAATTTAGCCCATGAAACTCCTTTGGCTGGTCATTTAGGAGTCCGTAAGACTTATCACAAGATCTTGAATCATTTTTATTGGCCGAAACTCAAAAGTGATGTTTCTAAATACTGCAGATCTTGTCACACTTGTCAAATGGTAGGAAAACCCAATCAGAAGATACCTAAGGCTCATCTGCAACCTATTCCTGCATTTGATGAACCATTTAGTAGAATAATAGTAGACTGTGTTGGTCCTTTACCTAAAACCAAGTCAGGCAACCAATACTTGTTGACCATCATGTGTACATCTACAAGATTTCCAGAAGCAATTCCTCTGAGAAATATAAAAACTAAAACTATTGTGAAAGCTTTGGTGAAGTTTTTTACACTTGTTGGCCTTCCCAAATCTGTCCAGTCGGATCAAGGGTCAGATTTTATGTCTGGAATTTTCCAACAAGTTATGCATGAATTAGGCATCCAACAGTTTAAATCTTCTGCCCATCACCCTGAAAGTCAAGGTGCTTTGGAAAGATTTCATCAAACTTTGAAGAATATGATTCGATCATATTGCTTTGATACAGAAAAGGATTGGGATGAGGGTGTTCATTTGTTGTTGTTTGCTGTTAGGGAATCAGTTCAAGAGTCGTTGGGTTTTAGTCCCTTTGAACTAGTTTTTGGTCATACTGTCCGTGGACCATTGAAATTATTGAAAGAGAAACTTCTTTCAAATGAAGATTCAGAGATTAATCTTCTTGATTATGTTTCTGATTTCAAATACAAGTTGTCAAAGGCCTGTGAAGTAGCAAGAACTAATCTTCACACTACCCAGTCAAAAATGAAATTAAGGTATGACAGAAATTCACAGGAAAGGAGTTTTAAACCTGGTGACAAAGTTCTGGCTCTCTTTCACATACCTCAGAATCCTCTTCAGGCTAAATTTCATGGTCCTTATACCATTGAAAAGAAAGTAAATGACTTAAATTATATCATTAACACTCCTGGGAGACGGAAACAGAAACAACTTTGTCATATAAATATGTTAAAGGAATATTTTGACAGAGATAGCTCAGCTAATTATTCAGTTAATTTAGTTGTACCTGTCCCACACAGTGAAGATATCAACGATGGAATACGATCAGACTATAGTGACTCTGGTATAACCAATCTTCGGAATTCAGAAATATTGAACAACCTAGACCAGAAACTTTCACATCTACAACAACAGGAAAGAAATGAACTAAAACAGCTATTACATGACTATGAGCACTTGTTTCCTGATGTTCCAACACGAACAAGTAAAATTTATCATGACGTTGACATTGTAGATTCTGCGCCTGTGAAACAGCATCCTTATAGGATGAATCCTCTCAAACAGAACTATCTGAAGAAAGAAATTCAGTATCTACTGGAGAATGATTTCATAGAACCAAGTAAAAGTAACTGGAGTTCACCATGTATTCTTGTTCCCAAGCCAGATAATACATTCCGTATGTGTACTGACTATAGAAAAGTCAACAGTGTCACCAAAACTGATTCATTTCCAATCCCAAGAATGGACGATTGCATTGATAAAATTGGAAATGCTAAATATGTCACCAGGTTTGACCTTTTAAAAGGATTCTGGCAAATTCCACTGACGGAAAGGGCAAAAGAAATTTCAGCATTTGTAAGTCCAGATGGACTTTATCAATATAAAGTCATGCCGTTTGGAATGAAAAATTCGCCAGCAACGTTTCAACGTCTGATGAACATGATAACATTTGGTCTTGATAATTGTGACGCTTATATCGATGACGTCATTATCTACAACAATACCTGGGAAGATCATTTGGAAACCATTCGAAAATTCTTTGATCGACTCAGCGATGCGAATCTGACAATTAATTTGAGCAAAAGTGAGTTTTGCCATGCTTGTGTCACATTTTTAGGACATATTGTGGGACAAGGTCAAGTTAAACCTATAGAAGCTAAGGTCAAAGCTATCTCTGAATTTCAAGTTCCAATTTGTAAAAAGCAACTGATGCGATTTCTAGGTATGGCTGGATATTATCGGAAATTTTGTTCCAATTTTTCCAAAATTGCTGAACCTTTGACAAGTTTATTGAGTAAGAAAACCAAATTTCATTGGTCTGACAAGTGTCAGGAATCTTTTGACAAGTTAAAGGCCATGCTTAAGAATGCACCAGTTCTTTCTGCACCAAATTTCAGCCAATCATTTAAATTATCTGTTGATGCAAGTGATGTAGGGGTTGGTGGAGTATTGATTCAGGAAGACAAAAGTGGTGTGGATCACCCTGTGTGTTATTTTTCTAAAAAACTAAACAAGCACCAGAAAAATTATTCCACAATTGAGAAGGAATGTTTGGCTTTGATATTGGCTTTACAGCATTTTGAAGTGTATGTTACCTCAGCTCTTTCTCCAATTATTGTGTACAGTGATCACAATCCCCTTACTTTCATCAACAAAATGAAAGATAAAAATCGGAGATTGTTGAGATGGAGTTTGATATTGCAGGAATATAACACTGACATCAAACACATCAGGGGAAAAGACAATGTGATTGCAGATGCACTCTCACGTGCCTAGAAATGTAATATTGCTTGATGTAATTAAGTCCAGTATCATAAAACATGTTCTTATGTAATTTTGGTTATTATAGTATTAGATGTATATTCAAAAGAAAGCTTTATTATATAAATCTTTCTTTTTCTTTATGAGGGGAGGTGTTATGTATGATGTTTATATAATATTATAAATATTTTAGGAAATTATAAATGTTTCTTCACTTTAATATTTGCTTAAATCTTTATGTTTATCAGCAAAAAACATGTTTAAATAGTGTCCTTGAATTAGGTCGTTTTGATCAATATGTTTTCTCAATTTGAAGGTCAAGGTTGAATTTTGTTTACAAGTAAAATTCCATTAAGATGACACATGTTCTAGAACATTCTGTCATGTGACCAATCTTTATATATGCCATGTTTGGTGGACATTTATTCAGTTTTGACATTACCATCAGTCTTGTAAAGAGCTATTACAGTTGTGAAAATTCATTCCAAATTCTAAGAGAGGAATTATTTTAAATATTCATTGGATTATAACAGTGCTCATAAACTTTTGGATTTTGGATTTTTAATTAATGATTTTGGAATTTAACTGAACTTATTCAGAGATTTTGGAATAATTCATTTTGACATCAGCACATCAAGATTTCTAGTACATCAGGACTTTGGAGACCATTAGCACATCATAACATTCAAGGACACAGCCGTGAATTCGGAACATTCTATATTTAGGACTTGTGATTAGAACAATCATTCTTATTGGATTATTAGGATTTCAAAACACATTACTGTAAGTGACTTTTTGATTTTTCATTTTAATTATCTAGTAATAAATTGCTTGTTGATTTTTTACATGATTTGTTGGTTTCACTTTCTTTCTGTTACATTTTTCTTAGACCATAGAGTCGTAACAATATATGCACAGGATTTTCAATAAAAGACCTTATGATCTCCAGTTGGTCTTAAATGCAAATGCTGCTGATCTTACATCAAATATGGCCACCACAACTGCCATCTAAGAAATCTTGTTATCTCTGCTACTCCTGGATGGGTGGTTATATCAATGTGGGATTTTCTTTTGGTGTCTAATTGGTCCCAAATGAAATATGGTGCCAGTCTGACAATGTAATATGGCTACCATGGCTGCCATCTTGAAAAAATTGTTATTGCTACTCCTCCTAAAAGGAGAGTGATATTGACATGGGTTTCCACCAGAAGACATCATATGGTGTCTAGTTGTTCCTAATGAAAATGATGCCAATCTGATGTCCAATATGGCTGCCATGGTAGCCATCTTGAAAATGTTGTTATTGTTACTCCTTCTGAATAGATTGTCATATTGACATAGGGTTTTCACCAAAAGACTTTTTATGATGTCTAGTTGGTATTAACTCATTGACCACTGGAGATTATGTTCATTTTCGCCTGAAATAGGGGTACGAAACACATTTTTGCAGTTACTTCTGAATGCATCCAAACACATCTGTTTCCAAGAGATTTTCATTTAGCCAGATGCTTAGGTGTATAAAAGACATATTTGATTGGCTATTGCCCCACGCATGTTCAGGTAGGTGAAAATTTGACTTTTTTTTATTTTTCTCTCTTTTTTATGTGTATTGGACCCACAATTTTCATGTCCTGGCCCCTTTTTACTCAAAATCACAAACTTAACCTACTTTTTGCAAAGCTTTATATGTCTGGGTGCAGTTCAGACTTGTCTGCTTTAGATCTAGGGCCAAAAAGTTTTAAATCTGGACACAAACTCCAGATCCAAAACCATCAATTTTCAACCTTAAAATAATTGGGTCTCAAAATTTATTTTTTTTCCTTTGTATTTTTTAATGCAGATAGAAAGTCTACATTATTTGGTATCATTGCAGAACTACATCTTTCTCCTTTTCTGTAATACCACCCTCTTTGGTGTATCATAAATGATGTTGACATTACAGAACTTGGAAGTAGGGTACATCCTCATGACTTGTAAATGTGGCACATGGGGTTAATGAGTAAAATGAAAATGGTGCCAATCTCACATCCAATATAACCACCATGGCTGCTATCTTGATAATCTTGTTATTGCTACTCCATCCATGGGGTTTTCACCAAAAGATTTCTTATGATGTCTAGTTGGTCCCAAATGAAAATGGTGCTGATCTGAAGTAATATGCCGCCATGTCTGCCATTTTTAAAATATTGTTAATGCTACTCCTCATTAATGGAAAGTCATATCAACGTGGGGTTTTCACCAGAAGACTTATTATGGTGTCTAGTTGACACTAATGAAAATGCTGCCAGTCTAACAGCCAATATCGCCACTATGATGGCCAGCTTGAAAATGTTGTTATCACTACTCCTCCTGAATTGATGGTCATATGAATGTGGAGTTTTCACCAAATTACTTCTGCTGATATCAACTTGTTCCTAAATGAAAATGATGCAGATCTGATATCCGGTATGGTCACCATGGCGCTTATCTCGATAATCTTCTTGTCACTCAAGAATATCCGAGATAGTTTCAACACTGAAAAGTTAAAATGTAGAAACGGTCTTATCTTTGATTCCTTTTCAGTCTGTAGAGCATGAGTCCCTTGATGGGACTCTTTGTTAAATGGCATATTGTAATGTAAAACATTTGAAGCGTAGACTAAATTCAGTCTTTTTTATCAATAGGTGTACAAATACAGGCTTTGGAACTGGTCTGAATTAGTGGTCATTGGTGTGCATCTTTTCAGATACACAGTCAACACCTTGTTTTGGTTGGGCAGAGCCCAGTGTAAATTCTGAAGTTTTTAATTCTCCCAAAATCCCCAACACCCAAGTCCACCTTACTTACTGAGATGGACCCAGATATTAAAAATTCTAAGAGGACCCCAGACAAGCCTCATCAGGAAGCCTCCGGTAAAGTGAACTAAGAAGCTAACAGTGTATTTGAACATTATGCTTAATGTATTTGAATGCCATTTGAATGAAAACTTTTTGTCTTATGGAAGCTACAGAATACCTATAACAAATTTATATTTCCAGGCATAGGACAATACAACACATTTTTCAGCCAATTTTATGGCCTCTCTGCCAAATTTGTTTTTAATTTGTGTACAGTACATATATTAATGTATGGTTTTTGTTATATTTCAGTATTGCTAAGAAATCAGGGATAGTGCGACATCTTCTGGGCCATCATCTGACTCAGGAGGAGATAACTTATGATTTCATTGTGGCAGGGAGTATGGGAAGAGTTTCCTCTTTTGACAAGGATGGAAATATCAACTGGCAGGTTTGTTTGGCAGCCTCATCAGCATTCTTGTACAAGTGATTTTTCAAGCAGTATTTCCCTTGCTGGAACTCCCATTCCAAATTAGTTTGTATTTGTAGCTGGTAAAAATTAATGCAAAGTTTGGCATATGTTTTCAAGCTGATTGGGTGATTTGATTGCACGCTAAGTTGTGTCAAAATAATATTTTGGTGAAATACATAGAGCAGAAATACAAAGAATCAAATGTAATTTTTATTCCTTCACATGCAGTGGTTCTATATACATAGGAATCATCAACAGAAATCATTTGTACAACATTGATATGACCAGCTATCTATAGAATCTTGTTATTGTTACTCCTTCTGAATGGATGGTTGTATCAGCATGGGGTTTTTACTGAAAGACTTCTTATGATGTCCTTCCTATGATGTCTAGTTGCTCCTAAATGAAAATGGTGTCACCCAAACATTCATTATGGCCACTACATCGACAAAATCAGTATTTTCACTAGATGAAATATATCTGTTATACACTTGGAGCAAGAAAATTTTTCTTTTTATTTTAAACTCAAATGTGTTGGTTAGCTAAAGTATATAACTGATTGATGTAGCAGATTTGTTGCAGTAATGTCAGCTGTTTACCATTTATGTTCTGCTGTGTTTTGTGTACATTCGCACAGAAAAAATAAGTAGCACATAATTTTCTTTTCTAATTCAATGTAGGAAAGGACATACTTGGAAAAAAATATTAAACAATTTAACTTCATTCTGGGAGTTTTTGCAAGTGATATGCAGGAAGTACATCATAGCAGTTTTTGCAAGTGATATGCAGGAAGTACATCATAGCAATTTTTGCAAGTGATATGCAGGAAGTACATCATAGCAATTTTTGCAAGTCATATGCAGGAAGTACATCATAGCAGTTTTTGCAAGTCATATGCAGGAAGTACATCATAGAAGTTTTTGCAAGTTATATGCAGGAAGTATATTAAAAAAATATTGTGCTACCTATGCCAGATACTGAAAAGTATATAGAGGATATTTTCTTTTCATATGTTAATACTAGATATATTTCATCATGTGGTACAGAAAACGTGATATTTTAATGATGTGCAAAACTTGCTACTGAATCAAAGCTTTGAAGATTAAATTCACTCTAGCACACCACCCACACTCCCGTTTTTGTAAATACACCTCAGTTTCAATCGCATTTATTCACTGATTACAAAATAAATATCAGCAATATGAGAGAATGCTAGGTTTGGAATAACCTAATATGTTGCAATAAGTTAAAATTTTTAACATTTTGAAAACTATTTTACCCTATCTGACCACAAAAGCAAGTCCAGTTGAATGATGCAGCACACTGGAATATTTTACATTGTTATAAAGGTTGTTAAAGTTACATAACTTTGTAAAGAAGCAAATGGTGGTGAGTCAAATATGTTCAGCAAAAGTTATTTCTGTCCCTGAAAGATAATGCAGTGTCTTTTTATTGCTCAAGCTTAGAAAATGCTTGTTTTTCTTGCTGCAAGTATAACTTCTAAAAGCACACACTATTAAGCATCACATTGCATGATGGGCAATCTTGTATTTCCATGGAAAATAGAGGAATTGAAAAACAATATGAAAAATATTTCACCAGTAATTTTCTATATTTCACACTTTTGTATATAATAAAAACATTTCTTCAGATTTTTTGGTGTATAAACTTGGAATGCTATCCTGAAAGTATAAAAAATAGTACACACAGCTCTTTAAAAGATCAGCATCAAAAGTTTCATACTAAACTGGCACTAAATGAGCTTTAGTTATATTTACTCACTGCCAGTGTCTGTTCTCATAGAAACAAACTTTATACAGTTCCTGTTACAAGTGTTGCATCTCAGTCTTGTTTTCTCCATCGAATACCTTCCCCAGTCACATTAACGTTAGGAAATAATCTTCGCTGACTCATGAATTCTGCACTTCAGGAAAGACAAAAATGTTATTGTTCCTGTTTATATATCATATAGACAAAGGGAAGAAACTCTTACCCATTACTTCTCCTTACCATGGCTAGGTGACTAAATATTATATACCACTTGAAGCTTTTGCTGCAGTATGATCAACATCATCTCAAACTGCCTCTATGAATCCTTCAAGACCTTTGTTAATTACATCCATCCTTCAAATAAGTGTAGTGTAATATTGTTTTAATGTTTCTGCAAGGACTGGTAATCTTGTTTTCAGTGAATAGTTTTTCATATTATTTCAAAGTTTGTGGACTTTGTTTTTCTTACCTGGTAAGTTGCATGTGGTATCGGTACCATATGTGTGAGCTGTATTTATTACTGCAAACACCAGTTGAATTATTATTTGTATTATTATAGGTGCTGTTGTTATTTGTTGAAATTTTCAGGTTGTTATTTCCTGTTTTTTGTCAGTGATGGCCCAATGCTCTAAATACAATAAGTTCAAGGTTATCGAGGACAGTCATGTCACTTGCCTCGCTTGTACTAAGTGTATGTCAACAGCACCTTGTAATGTTTGTGGTTCATTGTAAGAGGGTACTTGATGTTCTGTCTTGAGGTAAAGTCTGAAGGTGAGAGATAGAAAGATGAAATCAAAATCATCAGCAAGCAACATCTTAGGCATCATTGGAAATCATTTTCTGTTATGGGTAACATTGGGGGTAAAATGGGGATGTTCTAATGGTGCCTCCCCCTCCAAAGATTCTTCTGAAAGAGCCATCACCTACCATCATATCCGGGCAGCTAGAGGTGGACAACTAAGTGACACTTGATGCATCTGTTCTATACCAGATAGATTTTGTCCCCTGCCCTTTCTTTGGGCCCATCTCATAGTGCTTTGAATTTGCTGGGAGAGTGTCTACCTGTTAGACAGGCACAAGGGGCACGGAGCTGATCTGGCTGATGTTTCTTACTATCCGTCATTGCCTCATGCTGCTATATCAGCGGTCATCCTTCCAGTCCAGCCTTCTGGCAGGCTGTGCATACCAGGCAATCAGAGATCAGTCCTTTCAATGGACTGTGGTGCATACCAGCTGTCCATCCCATTGTACATGGAACCATAGAGAGACCAGTATAACTGATCCATCTCTTTCGCAGACCAGGTGACTGCTGAGCTGGTCTTCCAGCCTTTTGTCCAGTCATCCTTCTGACCTACCTTAAAGTCTTCCTTCCAGCCTTCTGTCCCAGTTGAACATACAGCGTTGGTTGCCCAGCCTCCATCACAGCCAGTGGGCCTGACATTATTGGCACATCTGGTGGAGAAATACCAACCAACACCTAGAGATGATGGTACTACTACTTCCATGCCGCTTGTTATGTTGTACATGGACATGGAAGCTTTGCTGGACGAGGACAACCCCCACAGTGAGTGCAGCAGAGTTCATATGCTTCTTTGAAAACCTTGAAAGTTTTGGATTTTGACTTTTTAAATTCAAGACCTTGAAATCCTGGAAAATTGACATTTCAGTTTTAAAGTCCTTGATAAGTCCTTGAAAGTCATTTTTGCTCCCTCGAACAAATTTTGGGACCATTTTTTGTTATATGATCTTGCTCTGTTGTGTTGCCAATCTCCAATATTGGTTTGTATCACTCATCATTCCATATATGATTTTCACTTTTACTGTCAATATTTTAGGTCCTGGAGAGTTATTTTTGAGGCCCTGGAAAGTCCTGGAAAAGTGAGAATTTCACTTTTTCACTTGAGTGGAAGCGTACAAGCCCTGGTGCAGGAAAAACATTGATCTGCTGCCTAACTCTGATCCTACCATTGAGAGACAGAATTCTTTTAAGGAGGAAATTTATTGGATCTTAAAGCCCATCACCTCCGTCTGTGAGTCAAAACTATAAAATCAAGGCTTTGGTAGATATTGAGAACAAGGAAGACATTCCTCCATTTGCCTCCTTCCACAGTTGGTGAAAACTGGCAAGATTTCTGGTTGTATTTTGGGTAGACTCCAGAACCCAGGTAATTCTAAAGCCTTTTTTTCAGAAAGCCTGTTTCCAATATCTTATTCTGCACACTAGTACTGCACACACTTGGACACATACAGCACCAAGTGTTGACAGGAACATTGCAGCATTACAAATGTCTACTCTGCTGTTCTACAGGGTTGATCGCCAGGTGTTCAATGCAGCTTCAAAGCTTGTGCGGAATGTGGTGGTTACATTGTCAATGCTGGACTTGGTGTAATTTCCGATTTTTCATAGAAGCGGGCAATGAAAATGCATGGGAATTGATATTGCATAATTCCATGGTTGATGCCCTGACAACTTCAAATCTTGATCTAAAATGACAAGACATGTTTCTGCATTCGTCTTCTCTGAAGCCTTACCACTCTTTGGCTTTATGCACTGTGCCATTTGGTTCACCACTGTTGTTCAGGAGACATGTAAAGGAAGTGCGAAAGTAGGCAGTGTAGGAGGTCTCTGAGCTGTCCATATCTCCTCGTCCACCTTTTCAACCTCAACATTCTCTCCCACAGTGGAGAGATGATTGGAGGCAGATGGATAGGCGGCCGAATCCAACTGAACAAAAGCAGGTTCAGCCACAACCTGGTTTCAGACAGCAAAAAACTTTAAAGTCTGAGAGGCAGTTTAGTAAATGGGAAAGGAAACAAATTTTTGCCAAGCTTGGATCAGTCGTTTTCCAGACAACAAATTGGTGACCCATGTAGTCTTGGAAGGTTTTCGAATTTCATTTATCCCGATCACTCCTCTTTCATGTTTCTCTTGAAGCACAGAACTTCCAACAGATCCCATGAAGGTAGAGATTTTAAGGGAGGAGATCACTTCTTAACTATCCAAGTGGACAGTGGAGAGAGTTTGCAAACCGAACTCTTCAGGGTTTCACTCAGGGATTTTTCTGGTACCAAAACCCAATGCCAAACTCAGACCAGTGATAGATCTCAGCCGGCTCAGTGGATACATGTTAGCACCAAACTTAAAGATGGAAACGTCACAATCAGTTTGCCTTTCCATCAGGTGGGAGGAGTTTGTGATCAGTCTTAATCTGACCCTTGCATACTTTCATGTCCCTATCCATCCAACTTTCTGCAAGTTCTTTTGACTCACTTTCCAAGAAACAGTTTGCCAGTTTTGAGTTCTGCCTTTTGGTCTTGATCTCAGCCCATGGGCATTTATGAAGATAGTCAGCTGTGTTGTTTTCTTGTTCATGACCTCATCAAGAGCAAATTCATTGTGCCTGGATGATGACCTTCAGAAACACAAAATGAACAGCCTTTTGTTACTTTCACCCACCTGTTTTTTTTTAGTGAATTAGGAAAAGTTGGATTATCCCCTCCCAACACTTTATCTGGGTATGAAATTTCTGACCCATCTCAATCTCGTTCGTCTCCCTCAAAAAACAGATGAATGGATTCTCAAGCTCTCAGTGATGATCTGAAACAGGAAGTTCATTTCTGTGAGAGTTACAGCAACTCATCAGTTTACTCAATGCAGTCATGGATTTGGTTCATTGACGCTGCCTTGATATGTGCCCTATACAGTAATTGTAGTAGTAGTAGCAGTAATTGTAGTAGTAGTAGTAATAGCAGTAATTGTAGTAGTAGTAGCAGTAGTAGTCGTAGCAGCAGCAGTAGTAGTAGCAGTAACAGTAATTGTAGTAGTAGTAGCAGTAGTAGTGGTAGCAGCAGCAGTAGTAGTAGCAGTAACAGTAATTGTGGTAATAGTGGTAGCAGAAGTAGCAGTAGCAGCAGTAATAGTAGAGTACATTATTGCATGGATTTTAATAAATACCTATCTTTTGCAGGTTCAGACCCCTGTCAACTGGGCTGACATTTCTCTCTCGTTCAGACGAGACAAAAGGAAAGATTTTGCTCTTGAAGAAGAATTTCTGACGTCCTTTGCTCCAGACAGAAAACTGATATCACTTCAGGTGTTTGGGAAAAAGGTAATGGGGAAAGACTATAATTATTCTTTCAATCATCAAGAGGTAAGGCGTGAAATTAGGGGGATAGTGTTCCTGTATTTGAAAACTTTAGAAAGTTAGTAGCAGTTTTACTGTCACAAGTAATTGATTTTTTTGCCTTGGTATTTGTAAGAGTAAAGTCACCTTTAATATCTTTGTATTCTTAAGTACAAAACTGTTATCTCCATTCTGACACATTTTAAAAAAATTTGTGAAGAAATTAACAAAAATATATTCTCAAAAACACTATATAATATGGAAAGCAATCACATCACATTTATGTCAGCATATCAGACAGTTCATTGTAGATTTCAAAGTCACATTCAGCAAATTTTGATCTTATCCTAGTCTGATAGCATGTAACATTCATCAATGTGTCCAAATTTATGAGTTTGATGCATTCTCTTAATGATAGATGTATTAAATATTTCCTTGAATTAAGCACTCTACAGAAAAAAGATTAACACTATCACTAAGTTTTCACATTTTTTTGTGTCATGATGTCATGTCAAAAGTTACACTGTGCTATAACACTTAGCAGTATCACATTTTTAGTGTCATTATGTCATGTCATAAGTTACACATTACCATTACACTTAGCACTGTCACATTATTATTGTCATAATGTCATGTCAGAAGTTAGTGTGCCATAACTCTTAGCTGTGTTACATTATTTGTGTCATGATGTCATGTCAGAAGTTACATTGTGCCATAACATTTAGCAGTGTCACATTATTAGTGTCAAGATGTCAAAAGTTACACTATTCCATAAGACTTAACAGTGTCACATTATTAGTGTCATGTAATGTCATAAGTCACACAGTCCCATAACACTTAGTTCATGTCTCATTTATTAGTGTCATGATGTCATGTCATAAATTACATTGTGCCATAACACTTACCAGTATCACATTATTAGTGTCATGGTGTCATGTCATAAGTTACACATTGCCAATACACTTAGCAGTGTCACATTATTATTGTCATCATGTCATGTCAGAAGTTACACTTTGCCATAACACTTAGCTGTGTCACATTATTAGTGTCATGATATCATGTCAGAAGTTACTCTGTGCTAAAACACTTAGCAGTGTTACGTTATTAGTGTCATAATGTCAAAAGTTACACTGTACCATAAGACTTAACAGTGTCACATTATTAGTGTCATGTCATGTCATAATTTACGCTGTCCTATAACACTTAGCAGTGTCATTATTAGTATCATGTCATGTCATAATTTATCTTATAACACTTAGCAGTGTCTCATCATTAGTGTCGTGATGTCATGTCATAAGTTACACTGTGCCATAATACTTAGAAGTTCCACATAACAATATCACAGAGTAATGCAAAGACTTTTATATGATAAGCAGAATCATAAACATGTGTTGACTTTAAATTAAAGAAACTTGTTGAATAACACAATGTTCCACCCAATGCAAGAAACTCGTGAAGTATATAATACTATGAATCAGTTTAAATTCATAGGTATGCAATTTCATAGTTTACTTAAAATATGCATATTCATGGGTACTTAATTTGGTGGATTTGTCATTTAAAAAAACAAAATGATAAAGTATTGAGTGATAATGTTTATATCTCTATAAAAGATTATACTGTCATTCACTTCCATGCATTTCCAAGTGAAATCAAGGATGAGCACAAAGTTAGGATGGTTGATTATAATACAGCATCAGATAGTCATTGCATTAATGCAAAACTTTCTTGTTCAAAACATTTTGCACGGGAATTAAATCATCATCAGTAAATTTCCATTGTTGCTCATCTTTCATAAACGTATCATGATGTATGTTTCTTAGTACTTTTATAAATACCATTGGTATTAAAACAAAAAAACCAATGATGCTTTACCATGGCATATGGTGGTAGGTGGAGTGGAGGAGGCATACATATTTTGTTCTGACTTTAAATTTATGGTCTTGCTTTCCCATTAAAATTGGTACTCCATAAATAATAATGAATTCACAGTACTATTCAAGTTGTTGCAAAATTATCAAATGTGTAAGATCCTCCATTTATTGAAATGTGTTTCTTTACATCCATACTAACATATGACATTAGAGGAGAGAGCAAAAAAGGACCTAAAGCAGTATTTTACTTACTTCAGATTGGCTTTGTCTTGTTTTTGTTTTTTTCTTTCTTTCTTTATTTATAGACAGTCAAAAGTCACTTTTTGATATGCCCACCATAAAGCAGAGTTTTTATGTTATGAAGTTGTCCATCTGTCCATTCATCTGTACCAATTTTTATTTTTGCACAGCAACTTGAGTTCTCCACCATCTACTGGTTTCTGCACACAAAAAATGTGTTAATGACCATGTACCTTCACAAAAGTTTGTGGATGACTTGCATGTTGAATATGAAAGAAGCCTATTGATGGGTTCAAAAGGTCAAAAGTCAAGGTCTCTTTGGCTCAAAGAAAAATGGGTTTTGCATAATAACTTTTGTTCTAAAGTAAGTTTCTTTACCAAACTTTGTGGATAGCTTGCACTTAGGGTTAAATAGAACCTATCAATTCTGGTGTTTAAGGTAAGAGGTCATGGTCATGGTAAATTTAATAAGAAAAAAATGGTTTCTGCACAGTAAGTTGTTTAGTTCAAGACTGCATACCATGACCAGAATCAATCATGGCCTTCTAGTGCCTACATAATGGACTATTAAACATGGGCAGGCATATAATGTGCCTACATAAGGGACTATTAAACATGGGCAGGCATATAATGTACCTACATAAAGGACTATTAAACATGGGCAGGCATATAATGTGCCTACATAAAGGACTATTAAACATGGGCAGGCATATAATGTGCCTACATAAAGGACTATTAAACATGGACAGGCATATAATGTGCCTACATAAATGACTATTAAACATGGACAGGCATAAAATGTGCCTACATAAAGGACTATTAAACATGGACAGGCATATAATGTGCTTACATAAAGGACTATTAAACATGGGCAGGCATATAATGTGCCTACATAAAGGACTATTAAACATGGGCAGGCATATAATGTGCCATTCACAGTATTCTTTTTATATAATTGGTTGAAAATGATGCACATGGTTTAAGGCCATGGACTGTACAACTTATTATCTAAATATCTGATTTTTGTCATATTAAATTCTGAATGGTATAAGAAGCATTGCAGAGCCCTTCGTTATTAACCTTTGGATTTATCTTACTTTAGAACATTCCTATGAAATTAATTGATTTATCTACATACATACTTTAAATATTGTTCAATGAAACACTGTACTTACAGTGTAGAAAGTAGAGATATTCTTTGTTAGTTTGGTGAGAGTTGGAGGATGACTTGCCTGCTACAGCAGATAGTAAGAGATAGGCATCTTCATCTTTTAGTAGCAATAGTTGCATCAGTGTCCATGATGTTTAGATTTTGCATTAAAGTTTTTAAAAGTTATCCCAGATATAAACTAGAGCTGTTTAGAATATCCAAACCATTCACTTGGAATGGAGATGGATAAGATAGCGATGCATGGAGATGCAGAAAGTTTGTTTGAAAATTCAAAATATTTGAAAGAAATGAATCATTTTCATTCAAAATTTAGCAATATTGTACTTTTATTTAGTCAGATGCATATAGTGGTACAAGCCGCAGAGGGCCCCAGAAAAAACTGTAGTTGATCCTAAATGAAAATGGTGTACCTCAAATATCCAACATGGCCAGCATGGCAGCCATTTGGAAAATCTTGTTATCGACACTACTTCTAAGCAGATGATCATATAAACATGGTCTTTTCACTTAAAGACTTCTTATGATGTCTAGTTAGTCTTAAATGAAAATGGTGTCAATCAGACATCCAATATGGCTGTCATGGTGGCCATCTTGAAAACCTTGTTGTCACTACTCCTTCTGAATGCATGATCACATACACGATTTTTTCACTCAGAGATTTCTTATGTCTGGTTGGTCCTACATGAAAATGGTGCTGATATGACATTCAGTATGGCTGCCATGGTGCCTATCTTGAAAAATGTATTATCACTACTCCTTCTGAATTGATGGTCATATAGAAATGGGGTTTTCAATTAAAGAGTTCTTTTAATGTTTGGTTGGTAATGAAAATGGTTGCCTGTCAGATGTCCAGTATGGCTGCCACAGTGGCAATCTCGAAAAACTTTTATCACTACTCCTCCTGAAAGATGATCCAATCAATATGGGGTTTTCACTAAAACACTTCTTATGATGTCTGGTTGATCCTAAAATAAAAATCGTGTCCATTGGACATTCCCTTGGAATCCAGTCTTGAAAATCTTGTTATCAATACTCATTCTGAACAGATGGTCATATCGACATAGGCTTTTCACTACATGACGTTATATGATGTCTAGTTGGTCCTAAATGAAAAAAGTACTGATCTGACATCCAATATGGCCAAGATGATGTCCCACTTGAAAATATTGTTATCACTTATCCTCCTGAATGGATGGTCATATTTGGCATAGTATTTTCACTAAAAGACTAATGATTTCTGCATTGTACTAATTGAAAATGGTTCCAATCAGACCTCCAACATGGCCACCAAATCATTGTATCGCTACTTCTAACAGATGGCCATAGCTACATGGGGTTTTTACCAAAAGACTTCTTATTGTGCCTGGTTGGTACTAATTGAAGACTGTTCTGATCTGACATACAGTATGGCCAGCATGGTGGCTATCTTGAAAATCTTATAAATGCTTCTCCTAAATGGATGGCTGTAGTGACATTGGGTTTTCAGTAAAAGACTTATGATGTTTAGTTGGTCTGATATGAAAAAGATGCTGATCTGACATCTAATATGGCCACAATGGTGGACGTCATGAAAATTTTGTTATAGCTATTTCTCCTGAATGGATAGTTGTAGTGACATCGAGTTTTTACTAGTTGGTCCTAAATGAAAATGATGCTGATCAAACCTCCAACATGATGCCATCTTGAAACTCTTGTTATCACTAGTCCTCTTTAAAATATGGTCATATTGACACGTGATTTTAACTAAAACATTTCTTTCTATAGTAGTTGGACCTGTATGAAAGTGATGCCCATGTTACCTCCAAAATCTTGGACAAGTTTCATATGGAGCGAGATCCACGCATAATATTGACGTGATTGAACATTTGGCTGATCTTGTTACCATTCTGGAGGCCATATTTTTGATTGATTTTGATCAAATTTGGAATATAATATATAATGAACAAGATCCATGCATATTAATGAGGTGATCTTGAATCTGTTTAGCTGAGCTTGATACCACTCTGGAGTCTATTCTGATTCGATTTTTTTCAAACTTGGAATGTATACTTATATCATCAAGATCTCAGACAAGTTCAATAATGAGATGCACGCATATTAATGAGGTGATCTTAAATCAGATTGGCAGTGCTTGTTACCACTCTGGAGGCCATATTTCTGATTGGATTTTGATCAAACTTGGAATATATGCTTATATGATCAAGACCTCAGACAGGTTCGATAATGATGGAGATCCATGAAGTGATCTTGCATCTGACTGGGTCAAGTCGTTACCACTCTAGAGGCTGTATTTTTGATCTGATTTTGAATAAACTTGGTAAATGGACTTAAATCATCAAGAGGTCTAATGAGTTTTATTATGAGCAAGATCTGCACATATGTACAAAGTTCAGTGCAGTTAGAAATAGTTCTCAAAGAGTATACACTGTCAACAGTTTTTTCTTCCTTTAAAATACCTGTTTTCTTTCTAAAGAAAGCAAGGGAAGTAGCCTCCTTTATGAAATGGTCAACTATTAAGTTATGTAAGCCAGGTGAGTGATTTCACCTTTGTCCTCTGCCCAGGGATGCCGGGGAAGTATCCCACAAATCATACCTCTCTCGCATATGGTTATCACATGGGAAACCTGTGTACCCAGTTTGGTGAATTTCCACCCCATGGTATAGGACATAAGGTTATGGACAAATGGATGGATGGACAGACAGACAGACAAACAGACAGTGTGTCACAATATCTCCCACTGTTGTGTGGTGATAAATATATCCTATTGCTGCTTCCAGGTAAGATTAATAGAATCTTTCATATGCATCAGTGTGGGATAGGAAAATTCCACCATAGGGCTATTATTTTGCCTTAGACACAAGTCTTTGCTCAGGGTAAAATTTTCCAATCCTACACTGAAGCATAATGAATAATTTTTTTTTCTTCACATTTCTGAGTGAAAAATGATGGTTGCAGTCAAAATGGCATATTGTGAATAGTGATTTAACTTTCAAATAGCAAAGCATCCATTGAAAATTTCCTTACCTTTAAGATAAGACATAAAACGTTAGGTTTACACTGAAAAATTCTGAGTATCATCAGTATATTAACTTAATTTATTTTCAGTATTATTAATAGTTATTCCTTTAATTGCTTATTGTTTACTATCATTTTCCCAAGAGCCTCAACACAAAATAAATTGGTATGGAGAAATTAGATATCCTTGTCTACAACCTCGTTTTACATTTTAAAAAAGTCTGACATATTTCCATTTTGCAATATACATGAATTAGCTTCCTATTAAAATGGTTGTATCTATTTTAGTATTGAAGTCCCAAAATTTAAGTATCTAAAAGTTGTATCTATAAATTTCCAGGAAATTGTATCAAATGCCTTTTCAAAATCTATTGACAAAATTAGACCAGGGATATCTTGCTTTCCTGCTTCAAATAAAATGACACATATTATTCTAATATTTCACCCAATATATATACCAGAAATAAATCCATTTTGGTCTTCATGTATTGAAATATCCAAAACTCTTTTTATTCCATTTGCAATACAGCCTGTAACCATTTTGTAAATTACATTCAATAATGACATTGGTCACATATTCCTTTAAAAGTGTCAGTTTTGGTATGCTCGTTATGACACCTTGTTTTTGAGTAATTCATAATGAGCCTGATTTATATCCACAAATTATTGATCTCAATATTTATACCCCCACATCTTTTAAAATAAATAAAAAAAACTCCATGGTAAATCCATCCAAATCTGGGCTTCTATCATTATGCATGTCTTTAACTACCTTTACTTTCACTCTTAAACTTTGTGACATATTATTAGTAAGCTTACATCATTTGGACCTAATTCATCTTTGAGTTCTCTCTCAGAAGAAACACCAGTTTCATCATATAACTTATTATAATAATTTTTGTTGTTCTGAAATAACTTTTGTATCTGTATATTCATTTCCAAATTCATCTATCATCATTGACATTAATTTATTAGCATAATTACTATTTTCTAAATTAAAAAATGATTTTGTTGGTTTTTCCCCCATATCCAAGTATCTTGTTTTTTATCTTTATTATTTCTTATTGCTTGCAATTGTTCTTTTTTATTCTCTAAATCTTGTATTTTTTCACTACTTAGGCTATCTATTGTAATCTTGATATATTTCATTTTCCAAATATTCAGTGTCTTTTTGAAGTATATTTTCTTCAGAACTTTCTTTTCTTTTTTTATATGAAGCATATTTTAGTGTTGCCTCTAATTATAAGTAATAAGGTATCTAAAAATAATTGTCAGATATAATGAACTTAAGATTCTCAGGTTTAATGTCTGACATCATTTCACTTGTTTCAATGGTATATGTCTTCGTTACTTCTATTAAGAAGTTATTCATCTTCATATTTTTAGATGGTGGTAAAATATCTCTTAGAGCTACATTAAACATGTTACAATAATTGTATAGACTGTCAGGACTAAAAATTGATGTAGAAAAGACTAGGGCAGTTTGGATTGAGGCATTATCTAAATCAGATGTAAGATTTGTGTAAGGAATTTAGTTTAGATTGAGATCAAGGACCTTTTAAAATTTTAGGCATAATTTTTTCAAGTATAATATATAATATTTGGGATCTAATTCGCCTGAGATAATGAAGAAGATAGAAGTAACTCTTAATAGTTGGTGAAGGAGAAACATTATTTTGTATGGATAAATTGCTATAATTAAATCCTTAGCTTTATCTAAATTTATACTGAAAAATTTAGTGTAAACTTTAAATGATGTTTAAATTCATTTTATCCTTGAAAGAACAGTGGTTGAAACAGCTATTGTAATGGCAATACACAGCATCCGAATTGTGTACTGTAGATACTTAGCGCAATGATACAAATGTGAAAAGGTCAAAAAAATAAAGTCCACTCTTATCCATAAGATTAATCAAGATGGACAAAAAATAATGAAATAGTCCTTGATTCAGTTTTGATCCAGAATTGATTTACCCTTGAGAAATAATAATGAGAAGATAAATTTTTTAAAAAATAACAATTACGACAATGACTTTTACTATTCGATATTGGACTAAAATAACAGTACATGTTTCAAGTTGGTCAGTGCGAAACAGCCTTTTTGCAGGACACTTGACTTCAACCACTGCTCGTTTTAGTACGTAAACGTGTTAAAATTAATGTTTTGTTTGATTATTGTGAAAGAATGTTCAAGTGATGATGGAAATCAGGAAGTGTTTGCTACTTTGTGTGCATTATGCTTGCAATAGAAGGTCAATATAGTCCACGAGTCAGGATAAAGATCACGTGTGAGGTAGGATAGAGCTATCCTGCACTGGTGTTCTACGCTGGAAAACACAATCATACAAATATAGGAATGTGAAAATAACAGAATCCATTATATTCACTGGTGTGGAATAGGAAAATCCCACTCTTGGGATAAGAATTTGTGGGCCAATTTCCTGCCAAAAAATTCTGATGGCTAGGGTGGAAACTCCCTATCCCACACAAATACATATGATTAATTATTTGTCTCTCATTTCTAAAAAAAAGAGCTGGCAGATCATTGTTATGAGTGTAGCTATTGAAAGACATAGTATTTTTAAAAAATTGTTCCATCATTTCATAGGATGAAAAGTTTATAGCAAAGAATTTGTTGTAAACAGGTATTTCTGTTTATATTATACTAAGGAGAATTTAGTCTTTTCAGTATTAAAAACACTATAAACATTGCAGACATTCTTGACATCATAAGTATAACAATGTCATCGATGGTGTTACTGAGTGCACTAATTTGGGATAGATTATCGAACAGGTTTTTCACATGGGCAAACTGTGTCACACATACTGTGAATTCATTTATTATTGTGGGTTTCAATTTTCATGGTTCAAAAAGAAAATTACATTTTGTTCAGTACTTAAATTCATGGATTGGGGAAGGGCTCCTATTGTTTTCACTGAATGAACATGGTTCATTGGGCCTTTTAATGTTTGATTTGTGGAAACCACACAGAATGCATGAAAATTGGTACCCCACAAAAAATAGTGAATTGACAGTTTATTGGATTGAGAGAAATATCATTCTGTCACCCTTATTTCTCCATTCAAGAACACAATCATTCACAAGTTTGAGTGCGAGTAATTCTTTCCCCCAAATGTACAGGGACAATCTACTGTGTGACCATTTATTTTGATAGGTATAGCCTAACAAAGTCCCCATGTCATGGGCATATATTCATGAATATTTAATTCGGACCAGACACATTTTCCAGTGGGTAATTTTGAAGTGCGAGTGCATTATCTATCTCTCTTTCTCTTCCTCTCTCTCATTCTTTAAATATTCATTCATATATCTTTAAAAATTTTTTAGTAAATGTGTATTGAATGCACTCAAAAAACACATGGTGCACATTTTCTTGTAAACCCTTATATACTTAAAAGAGATAATGGAACCAATTGCTATGAATATTAAAATTCAAACCCTTGACAATCTGTATATATTTGGTGGTTTGTTAAAAATTATATTTTCATGGATATTTAAATGTGTGGATCATGGAAGGGGTCCAGATGCATCAATTGAAGGATTATTTTTCATTGGGTGTTCAAATTCTTGGTTTTGTAGCAATCATGAAATCAGCAAAAATTGGTACCCCACAAAAAAAATAGTAAATTTACAGTATTTTCTACCGTACATAATAGTATGTACATATTTCAGGATGTATTTGCCATTGTTGGCTGGAAGATTTTATATTTTATATAATAGTACATGTATGTACATATTTCAGGATGTACTTGCCATTGATGGCTGGGCGATTTATATTTGATATAATAGTACATGTATGTACATATTTCAGGATGTACTTACCAATGATGACTGGACGATTTTATATTTTATATAATAGTACATGTATGTACATATTTCAGGATGTACTTGCCATTGATGACTGGACGATTTTATATTTGATATAATAGTACATGTATGTACATATTTCAGGATGTACTTGCCATTGATGGCTGGACGATTTTATATTTTATAAAATAGTACATGTATGTACATATTTCAGGATGTACTTGCCATTGATGACTGGAAGATTTTATATTTGATATAATAGTACATGTATGTACATATTTCAGGATGTACTTGCCATTGATGACTGGACGATTTTATATTTGATATAATAGTACATATATGTACATATTTCAGGATGTACTTGCCATTGATGGCTGGTAGATTTTATATTTTATAAAATAGTACATGTATGTACATATTTCAGGATATACTTGCCATTGTTGGCTGGAAGATTTTATATTTTATAAAATAGTACATGTATGTACATATTTCAGGATGTACTTGCCATTGATGACTGGACGATTTTATATTTGATATAATAGTACATGTATGTACATATTTCAGGATGTACTTGCCATTGATGGCTGGAAGATTTTATATTTGATATAATAGTACATGTATGTACATATTTCAGGATGTACTTGCCATTGATGGCTGGAAGATTTTATATTTGATATAATAGTACATGTATGTACATATTTCAGGATGTACTTGCCATTGTTGGCTGGAAGATTTTATATTTGATATAATAATACATGTATGTACATATTTCAGGATGTACTTGCCATTGATGACTGGACGATTTTATATTTGATATAATAGTACATGTATGTACATATTTCAGGATGTACTTGCCATTGATGGCTGGAAGATTTTATATTTGATATAATAGTACATGTATGTACATATTTCAGGATGTACTTGCCATTGATGGCTGGAAGATTTTATATTTGATATAATAGTACATGTATGTACATATTTCAGGATGTACTTGCCATTGATGGCTGGAAGATTTTATATTTTATAAAATAGTACATGTATGTACATATTTCAGGATGTACTTGCCATTGATGGCTGGAAGATTTTATATTTGATATAATAGTACATGTATGTACATATTTCAGGATGTACTTGCCATTGATGGCTGGAAGGATATTGCACTTGTAGACCTGAAGGAGGGAAGATTACTGGCTGTCCACACTCTTCCATCTCCACCCACTGGGCCCCTGGTAATTGCTGACTTCAACAATGATGGTTTGAATGACATCATTTTTACATGCAAAATGGGGTGAGTAAGGAAAGATAGTACCTTAGATTCTCTATGATATAGATTAAAGTTTTTTGCTTTTGTGCTTCTAATCCACCCAAAGGGTCACTCCACTGTCACTTTCTAGTGATTTTAATAAAATTAACAATTGGTTGAAAAATAGTCATTACCTACCTTAAACAAATGACTCTTTGAATACATTTGCAAAGGAAAATTTGTGATTTATTACCAGCAGATTAAAATCCAAAGTGCAGGAGGTCACCATGTTATATCAGTAATTTGAAGGTTTACTAGCTGTAATATGTTGGTTCCTGACTCTTCCTGGAGAGACCAATCTAATAAAAGGAAGAAGAATCAGTCGTTGTACTTTGACAAAGCAGAAATAACAGTGATGATATCTTGTGCTTTGGATTTTCTTGTGCTAAATTGTCAGATCAGTTTTAAATCAGAAATTTTAATATGCAAATCATTTGTTCGAGGTAGATAATAATTATTAATCTTTTGGTTGACAAATTTTCTAGAAACTGCTAGAAAGGCTGATTCATGGTGGGCTGACCAAAACATTAATAGTTTCTTATAAGCATCTCATTGTCTATGAAATACAGTACACAAAATGATTTTGCCATTTCATTCATAGCTGCATAACTTTAACTTATTTACACTCCACAACACTGCATCATGTCCATGTACCCCAGATGAAAGTAGTCAGGCTCATGCAACACTGTGCCCTGTGGTGTTAACTGTGATTCATTGATGACAGGTGACCTCTGATGGCAGGTTCAGCTCTCAAACTTGATTCATGACAAATACATGCACTATGCACCGAATAGCATTAGCATTATTATTAGTAGTAGTGGTATGCTATCAAGATAATTTAAATACATCCCCATCAAATCAATAAAACTCAATACAACTGTGTGAATGCACTCATTATACAAGTCTCTCTCTCTCTTTCTCTCTGTCACACACGCAAACACTTTAATCTCATTATCTGTAGAAACAGTGTCTAATTAAAGTTACTAATTGACAGCTTACCTGTGATTATCAAACACAGGACTGATGTTTTGTTAGGCCAACTGGTATAATTAGGCATGAAAACACGTGTTCAAACTTCAAACAATTGATGGATTAAGCAAACTCACCACGATCAAAAGATAGTCGGCTTTTGTGAGAGACCTTTGATTTGGGAATGAAAAGAAGCTTCCTGTGGCTACTGTTAGTAGCATATAAACCATAAGGGATATCACAAGTGCACTGTACATGTATCTCTACTCTGAGAATTTTTTTTCATCTGAGATAGCTTTAATTCAAAATCTTAAAATAACAATTAAAGGATTCATCCTATTAATATGGAAAAACAATTTGGTTTGATTGTACGTAATCTCCTTAATTAACGTTGTTCTCAAAATCGGCCATAATATCTCACTTACGCTTAATAATCCCTTGGATCTGAGTTCGCCCAACTCCCATTTCTCTGGCAACTGCACAACTACTTTTTCCACAATCCAGCAAATGAATTGATTCGATTCTCTCATGTAAGGACAAAAACTGCCTTGCTTTCAAAGCCAACATATTGAAACCTTTGAGTTTGACTGACAGCGTGACTGGAGTACGATAAGTACAATCAAGATATGAAATGCTTAGTCACTGCTGATACGCTCCAGTGAGCACTTAAGACAGGGTGAAACCATTGTTTGGTTAGGAAACACCTAGCCGCTGACCGCTGAAAGCAGGTGACCATTAAATACAGGGCATTTATATAGGAATTTTGCCACGGGGAAATTAGAATGACCATTGTGACCAGGTGAATGCTGAACACAGGTGACCGTTAGGACAGATTTGACTGTACATTATTTTTACATTCTTGGTTTAAGTTCTTGGATTTAGCTCAGGTTGTTTTGCACACTATAAATACTGTTATACCAGGAATCATGAAACTTAGTCATGGGGTGCATTTTGATGAGTACTACACCTTCATCACAAAGTAGGTAGCTGTGATCCAAATTTGACACTTCACTGACTTTAGTTAAATTTGAATTTATTTCTCAAGTTCTGTTCATGCTAGAATTATCAAACTAGATGACTGTATGCAACTCTGTTAGTACCACACCCTTACAACAAATGGCCACTGTGACCTGCATTTCATATTTTACTGGCTTAGGTTCTGTTCCACAGTTTCGTACTTTGCACAGGGTTTGATTTTTAAAGAAAAAGAATTTCCCATGTTTTCCTCACTGGTTATCCTAGTTATTTAAAACAGACCTTGTATATCTTAGGTATTGTTAAAACAACTTTTAATTCCCTTTATTTTACTGGCTTAGGTTAAATTGTTTAGCTCATCATCACATATATTTTTTGCACCCTGTATACATACTGTTTTACCTAGAATCACGAAACTTGGTAAGGGGATCATGGATGCATCTTGATGAATACTAAATCCTCATCACAAAAGTAGGTCACTGTGACCAATATTTCATGCTTCACTGACTTGGGTACAATCTCAAGCCCTGTTAATGCCAGAATCGTCAAACTAGATGATTGTATGCATATCTGTTAAGATCGTGAAACTTGGTTAGGAAATGCATCTTGGTGAGTACTACATCCTCATCATAAAAGTAGGTCACTGTGACCCATTTTTCATGCTTAACTGACTTTCATTAAATTGCATGCTTTTACTGTTCATGCTTGAATCATTCAACTAGATAAATTGTATAATTTCTCTTAGTACCACACCCATGCAAAAAGGTCACTGTGAGGAAACATTATGTGTCTTCCCAAATAAATATTAAAGCATCAGTTCGCGACTATAAGCAAGCTTTCATTTTGTTAGCAAAACTGGTCATAGACCAGGAGAGCTTATGGGATGGTCTGTTTTCTGTCATCCATCATCTGTCTGTTCATTAGCACAACTTTGTTATTGCTATTCCTCCTAAACTACTTGGAGGATTGCCATGAGACTTTACACACATATTTATCCCATGGTCTAGTTGGTCCTAAATGAAAATGGTGCTGTTTGGGCATCCAATATGGCCATCACAGCAGCCATCTTGAAAATCTTGTTGCTGCTCCTCCTGAACAGAAAGTCAAATTGACATGGGAGTTTCACTCAGTTATTTCATGTAATAATTATGTTGCACTCAATCAATTCATGTAAAAAGAAAACATGATATGCTGTACTCAATTACTTTGCATAATAAGTATACATGATATATTGTACTAAATTGCTTCATGTAATAATTATGCATTATATGCTGTACTCAGTTACCTCATGTAATAATTATGCATGATATCCTGTACTCAAATACTTATTGGTTCCAGCAAAAGAGCCTGAAGAGAGCTCCATTTTCTGAGTATGCAGGGAAAGTCTCATTAAATTAGATAACTATGATCATTATAATTGTTTTTGTCAGTTGTGTGACAGGAAGACTCAGCAATCCAAATTAATACAAATTTACTTTCACTTGTAGGGTATCAATTTTTGTGCATGCTGTTCTTGCTTCAAGCTACCCAACATACAATTTCTTTGCCATTTGTGTCAGATCCATATCCATAAATTCAATTACAAATGAAAATGTAATTTAAAAAAAAAAAAAAAAATTATGTCCTCTCAATTTGCAAAATTTCAATATCTGCAGCTGATTTGGGGAATTTAGGGTAGGTTACAACTGTAGGAGTTGAAAATTCACTCTCCTAACTCGAAATGGCAAGTGAAATTTTCTGACAGTTGAGTTTATTTTCCAATCACTCACCTGATTGTGTGACTGCTGATTCAGGGCTGACCAGTATTTCTCATTAATGAAAACGATGTTCTGTTGAGAATATTGCTAACTTTGTTCATTAAAAGTCCATACTTTCTACATGTAGTTTCACATGGTTGATGTTCATTGAAAGTCCATACTTTCTACATGTAGTTTCACATGGTTGATGTTCATTGAAAGTCCATACTTTCTACATGTAGTTTCACATGGTCGATGTTCATTGAAAGTCCATACTTTCTACATGTAGTTTCACATGGTTGATGTTCATTGAAAGTCCATACTTTCTACATGTAGTTTCAACATGGTTGAATTAGGTCATTAACATCATTAACTTTTATATTTCTATAATGGTTGGTTGCGTAAGAGTTTATTCTGGGCAAGTAAAAGTTATAGTACTTGCCTGACTGGGCAAATGGATTTTTAGAACTTTTTCAACCCCAGAACTGATTCCTAAATTATGTAACTTTGTGCTATTTGCATGTGCTAAAGATTCTTCAGAGCTCTCTGTAGTGATAGTCCAGGATTCTAGGACATCCAGTTTCTGATCCTAGACTCTCTATTTAAAAAATTAGGCCAACAGTTTTCCATAAACTGCAATCTGGGTTTTTGGATATATGTGGCCCTAGACTTCCATTTTCAGAATCCCACTGAGACCTATGCAAGAAGTTTACAC
This sequence comes from Margaritifera margaritifera, assembly GCA_029931535.1. NCBI lineage: Eukaryota > Metazoa > Mollusca > Bivalvia > Unionida > Margaritiferidae > Margaritifera > Margaritifera margaritifera. The sequence continues at coordinate 139,182 of JAQPZY010001644.1, read as the reverse complement.
AAGCCCAAACTATTTTGAGATAATATATACATAATTTGAAACACAAAGGACTCAGTTTTCTAAAGAAAATACTCAATAAATTTGGTATATAATTAAGTCCAGTTAAACTCATTAAACACAGATTTCATTAGAAGATATGGATATTAGGTTTCAGTTTGCTGGGAAATGAAAAGAAATGTTAAGTTAACTGTACTGTTGTACTTGATGAATCATAATTTATTTTAAGTGAAACTATTTTTTCAATGATTCATCGGCTGGAATTAAACAATTGTGTTCTGTTTCTTTCAGTTACATTGGCTTCTCCTTACATAAGCATACCAACCATTTGTACACATTTTCCTATGCTGTGGCAGTGTTTCTAACAATCCTTGTAATTGCCTGGTTCCTGACCCCAGAAACCAATTTATCCAATGAGGAAGAGGAATCAGAAGATAGCGACTGATTTTGCAGCAAGGAGAATGGTACAGACAGACAGATGGATATGGCAAGGGTTGGACCAGTTCTGTGATGCAGAATGACTGTTTGAAGAAAGTTCATTGACCTATCTACAATTACAGAAAATTGGTTACTTATTGGTGATCACCATTGACCAGTCATATTGTGACCTATGTGTGAATCATTGTTTAATCATTGTGTACAGTATTTCTCCTATGATGCTTGCATCATAAACATTTTGAAAAGTGATGAGTGGACTTAACCATTATTAGAAGTTTCTTACTTGAAAATGTGTGAACATTTTGTAGAAGTAGCTAGAGGTCTAATTATCAAGGTATGGGCATATCATGGGAAACCTACAGTTACTTACGACAACAGTTTTCAATATATATAGATGAATGTGTGCAAACATTTGCAAGAAAACTTTCATGCGATAGAAATAGACATGCTAATTAGTAGGGGAGTATAATGGATAGGTCATATACAGACAGGGTCAGCTGCAGTAAAGTTGTGATGAGATTTCTGTGATGTGAACCAATTCAGATTTTGAAGGGCCATATGCAAATAGGTTTGGCCATGAGTTAGAACAATGCAATGAGCTCAGTGGCCAGTAAACTAACTTCATTTCCTATAATGCTCAACAGGCAGTGTTTGAAATCCATTGTACTTGAAGAGGGTGCTCAGGGAGAGAAAAGTTTTAGGTTGTCACATGGTTGTGGGCAATTAGTAATACTATATGAATTATATTGTCTAGGAAGATGTGTTCCAAAAAAGACTAGTGAAAAAACTCAATGTTTGTGGGGTATTTAGGGGATAAACAAACTTAGCATTTTAGGATTTTAAGATGTTAATGTTGGTTTTACTGTCACAATTGTGTTTTCCTGGTAATGCATATTTGCAATAATAAAACTGCCATTAAAATTCTCAACCTCAACACTTATCCCCATTCTAATACACTTTTGACAATTTTGTTAAAATATAGCAGAAAATGTTCTTCTCTTTCACACGACGTTACTGGGAGAATAATGATGCCACATTGGCATCCGAAATTTCCAACACTATATTGTCGATTTTACTGCCACAAATTTGGTCCTTTGACTGATCAGAGAGTGTGTTAAATTCACAGGTGTGTTAGAATCATGCTTTACTTGAAATATATTAATGGACTAAATTTCAGACTTGGGCAATGATTTAAGCAAATGTAAAATCATTGATGATTGATCATTTTCATTATACACTTGGATCATTTAAAAGATGACAAAAATGCATGTGAAAATTCAATTTAAAATATTGTATATACTTACATTAGTATGAACCAGTGATTTTTTAAAGATAACAGAAGCAAAATTTGCACACGTGCAATGCCATTACATAGAAGCATAAAAATGCTTATTTTATTAAAATATGTCAGAAATTTTATTTTTTATGATTTTTTTCTAAATATGTCAACATAATACTGTTATTGAATTACCTGCTTTTGTGTCAAAAAGTGGTACCATACCCAGGTGTTTTTTATTTGTATAGATATCTGAACCAAATTTGGCACATTAATACAGATAATTTAGCTGTTCATAAAATTGTATAATGTTAAAAATTGATAAAAAATAGATTTTCAAGATTTTTTTAAAAATAAAATTATAGCAATTATTTAACATTATTTTGTTAGTTTCGAGCAGATGAGCTTAAGACACAAAATTAATTATGATATGGAGAGATAATCAAGTGAAATTTGCTTCACACAGATTTCTACTGAAACAAAATTTCAGTTTACAGAGAACTTCAACCACTCACCAAGAAAATATGTTATAACTTGGCATGTTTCTGTTGCTGAAGAACTCTTCTTAGGCTCTTAGGCAATGATGGACCATGCTATTATTTCCCACTAGCCAAATAATCCCCAGCAGCTTTCAACAACAACAAATGCCATGCAGCAAAAATCTGTTGAAAACCGGGCATGTGAGCTTACCATTTTCATATAACTTTATTAGCCTTTTATAAAATAAATCTTTCTGTATATTCTCAGGGAAGGGGATATCATTGCTGTATATAAAGCCCGATGCATCATCTTTGAATTTGGATCAACAAAGGAAACTGCAAAGGGTCTGGTACAATTTGCTTGGCTCTTCTAGATGAGCATTGCTTTTTAACAGGCACCAAAAATGGTGCTGTTACAAGTTTGGAAAGTAGACCGAATGCTTTACATACAGATATAAAAAGAGAAACATTGCTGTCATAGTTCACAGCTTTTTGAAGATGATTACTGAGTGTGCAAACTTTTCCCAAAACTCCTAGATATAAGGTGACATAAAAAACAATCTCAGCATCATTAAAATGGTTGTTGAAACTGTTGCCTTGAAATGGTACCAATAATGTGGAGGGGCCCCAGGTGGCTGAGTGGTCTAAGGCTCGCCTTTACAGATCACTGACATCTCACCTCTGTCCACGTGGGTTCAAGTCTCGGGCTTGGACAAAGTGGGTATGTGAGAAAGCTTGCCAGTAGCTTCTCGTAGGTCAGTGGTTCTTCCCGAGGTTTTTCCAGGTTCTTCCTCCACCAAATATACTGGCCCCAATGTATAGCCTATCATGTGCTGAAAAATGGCGTTAAACCCATCACAACAACAACCAATAATGTTGATCTTGCTTTTTTCCTGGTTTTCCTTTTTACTCGTAAAGATCCTGAAATCTGCATAGCAACCACTTTTCTCATCACTTCCCCATGCAAGGCAATTTGCGGCTATCCTCACTAAATGGATGGTTCCATTTTTGTCTGATTTGTAAAAAGACTTTGTTTTTGGCTTCTTTTATGCTCCAAGAGGGTTCTCTTTGACATCTTCTTCAAATGAATCAATTATATTGTCTGTAACTTCTGTAAAGTTGACCAGGCAGTGTAGACTACAGTAAAAATTGTTTATTTTACCGATATAATCTTTTTCGGCGAGAGAAAGAGCATTCCAGTTAGAATATACTGTTTGCATAATTTCTTCTCTGTATATGTGTAGCAGTGTATGAAATTTCTCTGTATATGTGTAGCAGTGTATGAAATTTCTCTGTACATGTGAAGCAGTGTATGAAATATATCTGTATATGTGTAGTAGTGTATGAAATGTCTGTGTGTAGCAGTATATGACATTTCTCTATATGGGTAGCAGTGTATGAAATTTTTCTCTGTATATGTGTAGCAGTGTATGAAATTTCTCTGTATATGTGTAGCAGTGTATGAAATTTCTCTGTATATGTGTAGCAGTGTATGAAATTTCTTTTCAGTCACTTCTCTATCTGACAGTATATTTGGTTTTAAATTTCTTTTCCTTGTATGTTTTTTGTTCCTGGTATGTTTTTTGTTGCTATATCACCGAAAAGATCTTTCAAGGTCTACAAACAAGCTTCAGATGTCTTGTTGTGCATGTTTTTTAAGTCTAGTACCCATGGCTTTTTTTATAAGTCGCTTATTGCAAAAACTTTATAACTGTCATGTTTTTTTCATTTTTGCCCGACATTAAAGTTGTGTTTTCTTCTTTGATTAGTTCTTGAGCTAACATGAGAGATATTTACTCTCTGATCACTAATTCTGTTTATTGTACTAAGAGATGGCAATTTTGTTCAAGTCTTTCCACAAAGTCATGCCACATGTACTAAAGTGTTGTTTATGTGATGAATTCCTACACCTTCACTCAAGAAGTTGATGGCATACAACTGCAGATCTAAGGAGTATGAATTACTTTCAGTGTCAAAAGTGTTGCAGATCTATGGAGTATACATTATTTTCAGTGTCGAAAGTGTTGGTTATGTGATGAATTCCAACACCTTCACTCAATAATTTGATGACACACAACTGCAGATCTATGGAGTATAAATTATTTTCAGTGTCAAAAGTGTTGTTTATGTGATGAATTCCAACACCTTCACTCAATAAGTTGATGACACACAACTGCAGATCTGTGGAGTACAAATTACTTTCAATGTCAAAAGTGTTGACACTCTGATCATCATTGAGTAAAGACTCTGTGGAATTTAAGTCCTGGTGTAAATTCTGATGTTCTTTCAACATTTCAAAAACTTGTTATCATACTCCTCCAACTTACTCTTTCATTTTGTTTATCAAGCTCATTCTTAAGGTTCACTGTTTCCTGCTTGTATACAATTTTGGCATTTGTCTCGGTCTTTCTTGAATGCTTTCTTCATTTTCCTGACCCTAATTTTTTCCTTAATTCTGCATATTTTGAACATTTTAATTGAAGAAGTATATCAGTACTATTTTTCATTCTTAGTTGAACTACATAATGTTTCTCTTTTTTTTCAAGTTTACAAATTGTTTTCCTCCTTTTCTCTTGATTTGATCTTATAGGACTCGACAAGATCTGCAAGAGCTAATTCTCTTGATGTTGTTGCAACAGCTTTAAAATCACTGCAAATTGTTGGTTTTGTTTCTGTACTCCCAGCCATTTCACAAACTTAATTCATGAATGATAGTTTGTTGTCACCTCTTAGTTTCTTTGATTTGCTTTATATGGTTAAGGCTTTCTTCCTCAAAACAGAAGTTGAACATCTGAAGAAACTGACCATTTCATTTAGATTGCATGTTTTGCTTTAACTGAGAAGTTATACATGTCCATGAATTTTTCATTTGTAAAAACTTTTGTTGTCTCTCAGAAAAACATGGCTGCTTCCAGAATTTTATTCAAACATGAATCCATTATAGTATATCTATTCTACCAGGCTGTCTGTGAAAGTTTTGGTAGAAATTATATCTCTTGTGATAAATGTCTGTGTGGATTTGTCAACACTTTGAACAGAACTGGGTTGAACTTCAACTTTTTTACTTACCTCCAGCTATTTTTTTTTTATTAAGTACAACATTACAATCCAGTCAGTATTGCAGACATTGCAAATGTTGCATCAATACTTAAAGGTGAAGTTTCCCTTCTCAGTACATTTGTAACTAAAATTTGCTATCCATAAATTTTACATTTCTACATTTATGGTAAAAATATGATAACATTTTCATGATTATAATAAGAGTACCACGAATGGTACTTCTTACACTAGCTGCATATTTAATAGTCCTCTATTTGGATAACTTAAATTTTTGCACAGAAACCATTTTTCTTCCTTTAGTCTGAGTGACCTTGAACTTTGACCATTTGACTCCAAAATCAATAGCCTTTTTCATTACCCCAAGTGCAAGTCATCCAAAATTTTTTATCCAGGTCTGTCATGTGGATCAGGTGTTATTGTGCAGAAACCATTTTTTATTCTTTCAGTCAGAGTTATCTTGACTTTTGACCTTTTGGCTCCAAAATCAATACGGTTCTTCCTTAACTCAAGTGCAAGTCATCCACAAAGTTTGGTAACTGTAGATAGTGGACAACTTAAGTTATTTTAAGAAACAAAATTGGTAAAATGGGTGGACAGAAAGATGAACAGATGGATGGAAAACATCATAGCATAATACACTCTGCCTTAAAGACTGTTGAAAAATGGTTATACATTCTCCCATCCTTGAATCATGTTCCAGTGATTTTAAGCATTTAATTTCATATGTGAATATCTGAATAATTTCTAGGCTGGATATTAGACTTCTCTTCATTCTTTTCTTATCTAACTCCTCAAAGTATCTCCTCTCTTCAGCCAATGTAAAATCCTGGTTGTGGATACACTTATCTAACTCCTCAAAGTATCTCCTCTCTTCAGCCAATGTAAAATCCTGGTTGTGGATACACTTATCTAACTCCTCAAAGTATCTCCTCTCTTCAGCCAATGTAAAATCCTGGTTGTGGATACACTTCTCTAACTCCTCAAAGTATCTCCTCTCTTCAGCCAATGTAAAATCCTAGTTGTGGATACACTTATCTAACTCATCAAAGTATCTTCTCTCTTCAGCCAATGTAAAATCCTAATTGTGGATACACTTATCTAACTCATCAAAGTATCTCCTCTCTTCAGCCAAAGTAAAATCCTGGTTGTGGATACACTTATCTAACTCCTCAAAGTATCTCCTCTCTTCAGCCAATGTAAAATCCTGGTTGTGGATACACTTCTCTAACTCCTCAAAGTATCTCCTCTCTTCAGCCAAAGTAAAATCCTGGTTGTGGATACACTTATCTAACTCCTCAAAATATCTCCTCTCTTCAGCCAATGTAAAATCCTGGTTGTGGTTGCACTTATCTAACTCCTCAAAGTATCTCCTCTCTTCTGCCAATGTAAAATCCTGGTTGTGGATACACTTATCTAACTCCTCAAAGTATCTCCTCTCTTCAGCCAATGTAAAATCCTGGTTGTGGATACACTTCTCTAACTCCTCAAAGTATCTCCTCTCTTCAGCCAATGTAAAATCCTAGTTGTGGATACACTTATCTAACTCATCAAAGTATCTTCTCTCTTCAGCCAATGTAAAATCCTGGTTGTGGATACACTTATCTAACTCATCAAAGTATCTCCTCTCTTCAGCCAAAGTAAAATCCTGGTTGTGGATACACTTATCTAACTCCTCAAAGTATCTCCTCTCTTCAGCCAATGTAAAATCCTGGTTGTGGATACACTTCTCTAACTCCTCAAAGTATCTCCTCTCTTCAGCCAAAGTAAAATCCTGGTTGTGGATACACTTATCTAACTCCTCAAAATATCTCCTCTCTTCAGCCAATGTAAAATCCTGGTTGTGGTTACACTTATCTAACTCCTCAAAGTATCTCCTCTCTTCTGCCAATGTAAAATCCTGGTTGTGGATACACTTATCTAACTCCTCAAAGTATCTCCTCTCTTCAGCCAAAGTAAAATCCTGGTTGTGGACACACTTATCTAACTCCTCAAAGTATCTCCTCTCTTCAGCCAATGTAAAATCCTGGTTGTGGATACACTCCAGACTCTTCTTGTGTTATAAGATCTGTAATCTGAAGAAGAAAAAAATGAATTATCATAACTTAACAGATTATTATAATTATTTTGCTCATTCATAACAAAACAGACAATAAACACAGTTGACTCTAAATATGACAAAAGATTTTAGTTTGCAATAACAGCTAATTGGGACATCAGGAAAAAAATCTTGATTTTATGTTTAGGAACCTGCGTTTACTTTGAAATAAACAGTAATCTGTCTTAAGAGAGTTAAACATATTTACCTCAATGTATTCAGTCTTGGAGTCTGAAGACAAACCATCTGCAGTTGGCAATGTTTCATCCTCTTCTGATGGTGGCAATGCCTCTGACCCTTGAGTAAATAACTGTAACTATATCATACATATAAAAATCATGTGGTCCATAGATATATTTCCTAATAATTACAAAAATAAAATAATTGTTTTATTTGATAGCATTTATACATTATATTAAAATTCCATGAAACAACAAAACTGACCTAGTCATAAACCAAATATTAGGAAAAGTCCCAAAGTCTAGTTTTTACTGATGCTGAATAAATCCCTCTTTGCTGTGTTTCAGTCTCAGATACAGTGTCAATATTTAAACATGAATATCTTCAATTTAATTTTTACATTAGAAACAAAACAAATCAAAACAAATTTTCCAAATTTAAATTAGAATTCCAACAATTTAAAAACTTTGCTAATATATATATATCCTGACATTTTAATGGTTCATGCCTGACATCCCTAAAAACTATGTGGCTGGCATATATTTGTTAAATTTAATATAAAAACCTTCAAGGGAGATATCAAAAGTTGTGACAAAAGAGAAAACATTGATATACCTAATTATTAAATGTAGCAGAAAATGCATCATTTATGGTTCTGGATTTGCTGCTACTTTAGTGTTAGTATTATCCTTCAATGATTAAATGGTTTCCTCTCAAAACTAATTATATATAAAACTCAATTTTTCTTTGAGAATACTATACTACAGAATTTCACAAAACAACAGTGTTTTATTTCATTGTACTATTTTCAAAAATTAATTAATAATTGATGACAAGCTGACTTGCTACCTTGGAATTACGTATCACCTAAATAATATGCATTTCCGGTAAAGTCAAATGGTGAAGTTTTCTTTGATCAGGTCCCCAAATAAGTCTTGGAGGTGGTAATAAAAGTAAGTTGTTGTAGCTACTATCTTTTCTTCTTAATTCGGGCCTAGGTTTTGAATATTTTGCTCTAAAGATGTTATTTGCTGACACACCTTGACACAAACCACATGGCGTAAGGGACTGGTCTAATGTCTATTAGTACTGACCCAGGAACAATCGTTCAGTTAAAGTGTTTTTGATAAGTCCAGGAGATAAGCTTTGACACCTCTTTTGTCTTGTGTTTTGTGGTTATAGAATGTTTAGACAATTGGGAAAACATACTGACCAAGCAAGCTTAATCGACAACACTTCTATTGATTGACAAAGAAACAGTAAATTAGACCTAGCCACCTTATTGAATTAAGCTGTCAGCAACATCTTTATTGATTGTCCAACAAAGAAACAATCTATAGACTAGACCAAGTTAACTTTGAATTTTACTTCATTAGGGTGTTTATTCAGCAGTTAAATGGATAAACAAATCAAAGACAAGTTGATATAATGATATTTGAGAACTCCTATGACTGATGTGTAGTTTCCCCTAGTATGTACCGGTAAAAACCTTGGATCTACCGGACATGTCCAGCAAATACATGGGTTTTAGGATCTCTGAGATATATATATGATATATATATATATTATATATATATATATATATATATATATATATATATATATATATATATATATATATATATATATATATATATATATATATATATATATATATATATATATATATATATATATATACATATACACAGTAAAGATTGTTAATAACTTTTCAGAGGGGACTGGGATTTTAGAATGTTATAACCTAGAAACGTTGCATCCAAATTAGTTTCTTTTTAAAAATGTTAATGTACTTGTCCATATCGATGACGTTGAACATGTAGTAAACAATTTCTAATGGTATGATCACTGTCGGAACTCATATGTAATGTTAATACAATTTTCAAGAAACAACATACTTTTGAATAGATACATGTTATCATGAAGATTTTTTTTTATAAAACAGCAAGTTTTACCATCTGATAAAAGTGTCAACATATACATATATCAGCTGGTGAATCATAAAAATAAATTTTATGTGAAAACATCTTTGTTCAATAACTTAATGACTAGTAAATTAGTCCTTTATATATTTGGATGTAAAGAAATTGTCAATAGTCATTTTTTTATTACTGTATTTGCCAGCCTATAAGTCGATACTTATTTAGCTCGAAGTCTGGGCTTCATCTTATACTCCGAATCAACTTATACATGTATATGGATTATGTCATTAAAATTGCTTTACCATATTTTACGTGAAAAAATAAACATTTTTTTTCAAAGTACAAAAAATGATGTGTAAAAAATAATTCTCATTTTGGGCAAGAGATCGTGTACGAAAAAATATAGGACCTGACATTGAGAAGGATTCCAAAATATTTACATGATCGTCAGTATTAATTTCATGTGCATAATACATAATTGCGCTAAAGCAGCATGCACTAGTAATATATGTTGTTTAAATTTGCTTACATATATGTGTATTAGAATAGACAAGTTAGAAAACGAATAACCATGACATGGACATAGGTATTTCATCGCACATTTTTCTTCTTGAACCTCTTGATCGAAATAAAATATGCCCTGACATGAGAGAGAGAGAGAGATTTCAGCCCTTCTTCGTGCTATTTTGCTTAATGTACCTTACTACCCCCGTTTAGCTGAAGTTTTTCTCAAAGAGAGAACACAGTAATAAAATAGTAAATGGAAATTGTAAAAATACATACTATACTCCTTCAGTTTCAAAGGTATATAATTTATATTTAAATATTCAATATATTTATATCCATATAGACTCCATTTAGTTTAAATCCCAAGAATGACCATTTAGCATGATGTATTGTTTTCTTTGCAAGTACAATGACCTCTCCATTCCCACCAAATAAGATTTACCCTTTATCAGTAAGTGCATGTACACTTCCTGTAGTTAGGCAGCATTTGGTTTGATCTTTGCTCATGCTGGTTGTTACTTTGAACTTAAACACTTCTGTCGGTGAAAATAAAAGGTGTCACTGGTTGAGAAACATGAGTAAGCATCTGGCATTACCTGTAATTACACCATATACATTAACATCCTTTACAGGATTGATTACAATACCCTATGAGTAGCCTCATTTCCCTATTGGTAGCCTCACTAATTTGATCTCATCTGCCGAATCTTGCTCTCAAGCAGGTGTCAACTGGAATGACCTGGCCAAAGCTGTAGACATATTTAATTAGCATGTAAATAACACTGCAAAGCCAGGTGTTTCTTGTGACAATGGATATTGTACTTAAAACAAGAATGAAGTTATTCAGAGGTATTAATTGATAATGGAATATAGTAGTGCCCCTGTACATGAGTAAGATCACAATCATCAGGTAACTCAACAAAACAGATTACAATTACCCTGTAACCTCTCTCTCTCTCTCCAAAAGCTACAAATAAAAACTGCTCTGAATGCATACATTTTTACACAGTGACATAGCATTGTTTTCCCTCTCTCTCTCTCTCTCTCTCTCTCTCTCTCTCTCTCTCACACACACACACACACACATACATACACGATTCACTAAAAACAACAAGTCTCTATCAAGTTCTTTTATTTTTTATTGTACATATAATTTGATAATGAGGTTACTGTTGCTGTAAGAATACAAGTTGCATTTAACTTTTTGACACAGGGGTCCATATCATTGCGTACAGTGTACCAATAAATAATACTTGTACAGACCATCTTAATCATTTTTCCAATTAATCTGGAATATTATACAGTTATACCGTTAATATTCCTTCAACCAGAAGTTACTAGCGGAAAAGACGAAGCCAAGGTGTTGATCTGACATATAGTCCACATCGACTTATATATGGATGAAGAATGGAAATGTACAAAATTAGCGAATTTGACTTATATTCCACATCAACTTATAGGCTGGCAAATAAAGTAATCTGAGATTTTTTGTTGATAATTTTTTCAATGACATGTAAATGCTCATATAGCCTTGTGCCTAAAGAGACATTTTTCTTTTTCTGACTGGTGAATATTCAGTCATTTTCACAAGTTAGAATTCAAAATGAACACGAGATTTACTTCAAGCGGTACTCAATTAGTCAACATACAGGTAGAGAATGATAGTTAAAGGATATTTTTAACTTATATAGTCAAAAAAGTACAGAACAAAATCATTTCTTTTCATGCTTTAATGATTGAATTACATTGAACCAGCAACCCATGATTCTCAAGTACCAACTATGAATGAGGTGTGTTACGACTCTATGCTCTAAGAAAAATGTAACAGAAAGAAAGTGAAACCAACAAATCAAGTAAAAATCAACAAGCAATTTATCACTAGATAATTAAAATGAAAAATAAAAAAAATCACTTACAGTAATGTGTTTTGAAATCCTAATAATCCAATAAGAATGATTGTTCTAATCACAAGTCCTAAATATAGAATGTTCCAAATTCACGGCTGTGTCCTTGAATGTTATGATGTGCTAATGGTCTCCAAAGTCCTGATGTACTAGAAATCTTGATGTGCTGATGTCAAAATGAAGTATTCCAAAATATCTCTGAATAAGTTCACTTAAATTCCAAAATCATCAATTAAAAATCCAAAATCCAAAAGTTTATGAGCACTGTTATAATCCAATGAATATTTAAAATAATTCCTCTCTTAGAATTTGGAATGAATTTTCACAACTGTAATAGCTCTTTACAAGACTGATGGTAATGTCAAAACTGAATAAATGTCCACCAAACATGATATATATAAAGATTGGTCACATGACAGAATGTTCTAGAACATGTGTCATCTTAATGGAATTTTACTTGTAAACAAAAATCAACCTTGACCTTCAAATTGAGAAAACATATTGATCAAAACAACCTAATTCAAGGAGACTAGTTAAACATGTTTTTCCTGATAACATTAAGATTTAAGCAAATATTAAAGTGAAGAAACATTTATAATTTCCTAAAATATTTATAATATTATATAAACATCATACATAACAGGTGTGATTATCGTGCCTTTGTCACCTGGCTCCTTTGTTAGGCCTTGGTTATTTACTGATTATGAATGACGTGTGATCATCACGCTTTTGTTACCCGGTGCCTATTTTTGTTTAAATGACTGTCATTATTTATCTGGCTTCGGCGCATAAGGTGATAAAAATGTAATAATTAAGCTAATTGATTTGTGTGGTATGTGCCGACAGATGAGGGTCTATATTGTTTGTTCTACTGATTACTCCTAACATACTGCATAGACCTAGATCTACTGGCACATTATGTCAAGGCAGATCTGGGTCTGAGCAGTTTGCAGCTGGACTCGACTTCATAAGTGAGTATATATGGTACATTTCAAAGTGGACCAACAAAGTTTGTTCATTTAAAATTTTAAGTAGTATAAATAGGATTCAACCCTGATCTACTGACTTGGGTCTATGGTACTGGTTGTTGGATGCAAGCTTTATTTTTTAATTTTCATCTTTAATTTTGTGGTATTTGTTCACTGTTGTGAACTAAGTCTACAACGATGTTGTTTTTAGCTCAAATGGTCATAGACCAGATGAGCTTATGTCATGGCCTCCTCAACTACTGGGAGGATTGCTATGAAACTTTACATGTATATATACATTCATCCCAAGGTCTAGTAGACCAACAAGTTGTTCTCTTCAGGAGAACAACTTGTTGGTCTTAAGGTCAAGTTGGTCCTATATGAAAACGGTGCCCCTTGTTCATCTAATATGGCCACCGGAGCAGCCATCTTGAAAATCTTGTTACTGATACTACATAGGGTTTTCACCAACAGACTTCTCTATGATATCTAGTTGGTCCAAAATAAAAATGGCTGTCATCTTGAAAATCATGTTAATGCTACTTCTCCTGAACAAAAAGTCATATTGACATGGGGTATTCACCATAAGACTTCTTATGATGTCTAGTTGAGCCTAAATGAAATGGTACTGATCTAACCTCCAAAATTACCACAATGAAAATCTTGTTATCTCTACTCCTCCTGGAATAGGGTCCCCAGGTGGCTGAGTGGTCTAAGGTGCTTGCCTTTACAGATCATAGACATCTCACCTCTGTCCATGTGGGTTCGAGTCTCGGGCTTGTTCAAAGTGGGTATGTGAGAAAGCTTGCCCGTAGCTTCCCTGGGTCATTGGTTCTTTCCGGGGTTTTCATGGGTTCTTCCTCCACCAAATATACTGGCTGCCATGTATAGTATCATGTACTGAAAAATGGCATTAAATCCATAACAACAACAACCATCTTCTGGGATTAATGGTCATATCCACATGGGGTTTTCACTAAAAGACTTATGATGTCTAGTTGGTCCTAAATGAAATTAGTGCCAAACTGACATCCAATATGGCCACCATGGCAGTCATCTTGAAAATCTTGTTATTGCTACATCTCCTAAATGGAGAGTCATACTGACATGGGGTTTTAAAGAGATGACTTCTTAAGGTGTCTAGTTGTTCCTAAATGAAAATGATGGCAATCTGACATCCAATATGGCCACCTGGGTCACCATCTTGAAAACCTTGTTATCACTACTCCTGAATAGATGATCATATCAACATGAAAATTTTGTCAATGCTCAACAATATTAGAGATGGTTTCAACAGTCAGCAGTTAAAAAGAAGAACGGTCTTATCTTGGATTCCTTGAAATTCTTTTTGGACAGTAGAGTACAAGTTCCTTCAAGAGACTCTCGTTGTATGCATAACCTATATAACATTCTTTTGTGGCAGGCTCTGCTTGAACTTCGCTTTATTGTCGTATTTTATTCTTACTGTGCTTTGTATTGCATTTTGTGTCTATTTATATAACACAACATTTTTCATTGTCATTGAAGGCACACAATGGCAACTACGTGCACAAAATGTAAGAAGTTCAAGGTGTCACACACACACATTAGTCTTGTCTTGGGGAAACATTTATTGGTTTTGTGCAGCTCCTTAGGGCCCTGCCACAGTCCTTATATATTCACTATTGCAATCGACTGCATAATCTCTGCCTTTAGATCAACCTGTCTCCATCCAAACTTTTTATTTTTTAAGGCACGGCATTTTGATTCATTGCATTTTAGGGCACCACCCCTTAAAGAGCAAGGGTCTGCTTTGCAGAATGATTGCCCTGATAATGCTGGAAAATTCTGTGATCATCCATTATATTCACAAAGAAGGGGAATTAAATCACCAGATCTCTGTTCTAGACTGGGATTTTCTGAGTTGGTGCTCACTGCATTGAATTGTGGTTCAGATAAGGTACATCTCTGGCTGGCTCAATGTGCTAGCCAACTCTCTATCAAGAAAAGGTTAGATATTGCACACAGCAAGTGGTCTCTCCTCTACATGTCAGTCTTCCATTGGAGGTCTGCTCTTTGAAGTTGATCTCTTTTGTGACCAGGTAGCATTACAAGCTACCCACCTTTGCATCTCTGGTTCTGGACTCTGAAACCTGTGCAGTGAACACTCATTCAGCTGGGGCAGAATCTTGCAGTATTCCTTCCTGTCCATAGTGCTAATTCCCAGAGTGATTAAGAAAATATGGGATCAGAACAGCAAGGTGATTCTGGTCTCCCTTCTCTGACAGTGATAGATGTTTCCAGAAGATCCAGGCATTTCCCAAACTGTTCAAACAGCTGAAATCGCAGGTCTTTCATCCCTGCCAGACAGACTTCACCTTTATGCTTGGTTCTTGTCATGAAAGCCCTGCACAGAAAGAAGTTCACCCCTGAAGCGTGGAGAGAATTACATGATGTACAGGTAGAAGACCCTCCACTTTGAAAGCATTTGAGGGAAATTGGCATGTCTTTTCATGCTGGTAAATTGGCATGTCTTTTCGTGCTGGTAAATTGGGATGTCTTTTCATGCTGGTGCAAGAACAAGTATATATTGTTCCTGTATGGGCTTTCATCCCTCAGCTATTTGGGGAGACATATTATCACTGATTACTATTAGAGGCTATTGCTTCATGATTTCCTTCCAACACCTTCACACATCTTGGGAGAGCAGATAAAGACCATGACAAGGGTCTCTTATTGGCCAAGCTTGATCTAAGCAAACCCTGGTCACTCATGTTGTTTCCCACATGGAATCGTTGGTGGGTTCTTACTGATCTCATTCTTCTAAGTTCAAGCCTAGGTCCAAGACTTCTCTGAAGATGCTATGGTACAAAAATGTGCTTCCTGATAGTCTTGGCTTGAGCTTTCAGGGTGAATAAACTTCATGCCCTTTTAATCAACACAAACTATCTGCAGTTCCACTCAGATGGTTTGATCATTTTAATGACTAAGCTGGAGTTCATGACCAAGAACCAGTTGCCATCTACAGGTTATCAGAAGGTAATCGTTCACTCTCCCTCATTGCTAGACCCTTTCAGAAAGACAAAACTCCAAGACCCAGTTCATGCTTTTAAGTGCTATCTTAAATGCACTGAAATCATTTGCTGTGGCAGTGAAACTTTTCCTCCTGGTGAAGACGGGGAAGCTGGACATCACTTCCCAAGCTTTGGCCTCTTGGTTCAAGTGGCTGATTTCTCCTGCCTGTTCAGAGATCTCACAGGATCAGATACACTGCCTCCTGAAGATATCAGCATAAAATTATAGCAGTCTCTATGAACCTTACATTCAAACTGTTTGATTTGAGGCATTATTGAGGCTGTCAGCTGGCATGCAGAAATGCTTTTACCATCAGGATTTAGCCTTGCAGAGAAAAGAGCTGAATCTGGTGGGCCCAATGGAAGTTGCACAGACATCCCACCAGACCTTGTTGATACCAGGATGACCTCATCATAGGCATTGGCTTAAAACTTTTAATGGATTCACCTGGAAATTATGGAAACCACATATGTTTCTCCATGCCATCTGGTTAAAGCTTCATGGTACATGTAATTGTGTAATCGATTTCATAGTTAACCCTCAGTTGTGCTGCCTCTTTGTTAGGAGAAAAAGAGGAGCCCTATCATCACATCCTCTGATGGGTTACCAAGGTTGGATGCTCTTGCATTTCCTCCTATTACCTATTCTCCTAATGTAAATGTGATCATGTAATGTATTCAAACAGAGAAAGACATTTTTTTATCATAAATTATGTTTCTCCAAGAATATATACCCAATCACATTACAGTTAAGCCCTCCCACACCTGTCTGCAAATTTAAGGATCCTCAGTGATGTATTGTTCAAGCTTAAACTGATGAACATGTAGTATACAGGGTAGGCACCTAGCAGAGAAAGGGGAGGTAATTATAATTCAAGATTTAAGTACTTTAGTAGTAATTAAAGCCCAAAATGCACCTCAAAAGTACAAAAAGCAAAGATACAGAGCACCTGATGTAGAATAATAAATGTATCACTCAAAAGAAGAATCATGCAATTTTAAAATTCTATCAAATACATTTTCATGGGTTTGATGGTAATCTGAATCATAGATAACCATTGTATAATAAAGTCCTTATATTTTGGAATGAAAAGAATACATGGTATTCATCTTTTAATATGGAGATATTTCAATGATTTAAACAATAAGAACAAACCCTGTCTTCATGATCTAACCCATCATGTTGGACGGTCTCTATTTTAAATTTTGACTGGAACACCTAAATTGAGCAAATGCTCTCCTTAAATAAAATGGCATTATCAATCCTCGAGTATCTTTCAACATTCAACAAAATGTTAAAATATTTAGAGTATCACATCTACTAGATTCATTGATATTAGCAAGTATCCCTTGTTGAAAATAGTCGGATACTCTCATATGAAATTGCCTAATAAAAATGTTGACATCAATATCTTGAAATAATCAAACATAACCACAGCCACATTTAAACAGTAATATTTTAACTTGCAATGCCTTCTGCGTCTAGTTTTATTTACTGATTTATACATCAAATAGCTTTTTCTGGCTTATGATTATTCAGCATTTTCAAAAGTTTACACCAATATTTTACAAATCTTATATAATAATTAACACATAGTGGCAGTCTTCCACACTTTGCTAATGCTTCACTATTACTGACCAATACATTGACACCTAGATAATATTTACAGAAATCAGCATGCAATGTTTCAATAGTATCAGAATATTTGCAACACCAGATTTTGGAAACGTAACAAAGAATGGCACTTACCATAGATTCAAATGATTAGAATGCTTCATTTTGGAAGAAAAATCCAAATTGCTTTGGATAATTTTGGATCACAAATAAAGACTTTTTGGGATTGCAACTGGAGTTTTAATTTAGCTGGTATCCATAATAATTTTGGAGTGAACAGAAGACTCATATATTTATGAACTGAAGTTATTTTAATAGAGTAGAACCTGTCTTGAAAGATCACACCTTCTGCCAAAAAATAATGGTCTCTCAACACAGGTAGTCTCTCATAACAGGTCATAACATTTATATAATTAACAAATCTGTGCATTGAGAATCTGGTCTCTCAAGACGGGGTTTCTCGTAGCAGTGGTCTTTCATGACAGGTTTTACTGAATTTCATCATCATGTTGCATTATCTCCTCTATAATGGAGTTATCAATGGAATATCTGTTTTTCTTCAGTAAAAGAGGACCTCTAAAATGGTATCTTGAAATAGTTTTTCCCAGAGATACTATTACTATAGTCTACATGGTATATACATGGGAAAGACTAATTTTTCATCTTTTTGGAGAGGGCTGGATTCAGGAGGCAGCTGAAGTTAAATTCCTAAATTTAAGGCTTGTTGGATTTTTTTCTATTTACAAAGATCTTATTTTTTTTTTTCATTTAACGTGCAGCATCATTGTATATCAACCTAATCAGATCTAGCAATGGGTTCAAAGTGATGGAAAAGGAGGAGGGGAGTGTCAAGCAGAAAGTATAAAGTTTTCATAACCTTAATTTTGCATTATGTTAATTCTATTATAATATTTTACTATTTTTGTTGTTTATATTATTCAGATATTTTAAAAAGCTACATGTCACTAAAATACTGTATATACTGATTGAGTTACAGCCATTAAAATTAAAAGGTGGTGTACTAGTTTATTTGCTTGTGTCTTTCTCAAATATCTGTCAATGAGACTGATTTGTATGACCAGTTAAGATTAAATGACTCTTGCAAAGATGTTAGAGATAACACAACCACATGTTGTGATGAATCTTTAATAGTGATGCACAACTAGTTGAAATTTATCATTGATAATTGGTAATTTAACAAGTGGTCACACAAACCCAAATGATGATTGATTATAATTATTTAGGCAAAAATTAAACGTTGCACGCTTGTTCTGAGGGTAATGGATGTGTAATCCAGACTCAGATAATCACTTTGCTTGAAGGCTAGTTTGGCTTTAGTGCATCCCAAAAATCAACATAAAGTAGCAAACAAGTTTAGAACAATTTGTTGATGACGAAGTACAGTGCTCCCTCAATTACCAGCCCAGTTTCATACAGCTATGAAAATAGCATGTAATTGAGGGTGGCAGATGATCGTGGTTCATCTGATAGATACATTGACAGATAGATAGGCACAGGTAATTCAACCAGGGACTGATGTTCTACTGGCTGAAAAGAATTTCAAGATAAGACCATTTCTTCCTTTTAATTGCCTAGTGTCAAAACCATGTGTGATATTCTTCAGCAATAACATGATTTTTAACTAGCTGTGTGGTGGACATATTGGCACCTTTTTCATTTAGTACCAACAAGACATCATAAGAAGTCTTTGGTAAAAAACCCATGTTGATTTGACTTTCTATTTTGGAGGAGTAATAATAACACAATTTTCAATATGGCTGCCATGATGGCCATATTGGATGTCAGATTGGCACCAATTCCATTTAGGGAAAACTAGACTCATAAGAAGTCTTTTGGTGAAAGCACAATGTTGATATGACCAACCATCCAGGAGAAGTAGTGATAAGATTTTCAAGATGGTGCCATTGTGGTGGTCATATTGGAGTCAGATCAACAATATTTTCCTTTCTGACCAACCTCACTCTATAAGAAGTCTTTCAGTGAAAAACCCATGCTGATAATGACTATTCATTCAGGAGAAGTAGTGATAATAAGTTTTTCAAGATGGCCATTGTAGTGGCCATACTGGATCACTATGAAGCACCATTTTTATTTAGGATCAACTGGACATCATAATACATCTTATGGTGAAAACCCCATGACAATATGACTTTTCTATGCTGTGGTGGCCATATTGGACATCAGATTGGCACCATTTTCATTTCAGGACCAACTAGACATCAAAAGAAGTATTTTAGTAAAACCCCATCTTGATATGACCATCGCTCTGGAGAAGTAAAAATAACAAGATTTTCAATATGACCCCTGTGGCAGACATATTGAACATCAATTGGCACCAATTTAATTTAGGACCAACTAGACATTATAAGAAGTCTTCTGGTGAAAACATCATGTCATTATGACTTTCAATTCAGGAGAAGTAGGAATAACAAGATTTTAAAGATGGCTGTTGTGTTGGCCATATTAGATGTCTTAGCAGCACCATTTTGATTTAGAACCAACTAGATCATGGGATAAATGTGTGTGTAAAGTTTCATGGCAATCCTCCAAGTAGTTTAGGACGAGGAGCAATAACAAACATGTGCTAACAGATGGACGGACAATGGACAACAGAACATCCCATAAACTCTCCTGGTTTAAGACCAGTAGAGCTAAAAATGATGCAGAGATCAATCAACTGAATTTTTTAATAAAAGCTTCTCACATATTTACAGAAAATTATGACACAACAATTTTACTCAAGCTCACATTGACTTTCTTTTAATTGCACTGTTGCATTGTTGCTAGCATTAAGTTACACTGGTTATTATCGTAAATAGTCTTAAGGGCAGTCAGTCAAGACAGTGACTGGCAGTAAACACTGTGCCATGCACTACTGGTTTCTCTAGATAAGCAGTCAGTCAAGAGTGTGATTGGCAGTAAACACTGTGCCAGGCACTACTGGTTTCTCTAGATAAGCAGTCAGTCAAGACAGTGACTGGCAGTAAACACTGTGCCATGCACTACTGGTTTCTCTAGATAAGCAGTCAGTCAAGACAGTGACTGGCAGTAAACACTGTGCCATGCACTACTGTTTTCTCTAGATAAGCAGAAACCAAGTTCAGATAATACTAATTGCCTTAACTGGAGGCGGTCGATAATTGATATCACTAACTGAATTGTTCCGACTGACAAACTTGGCAGATGTTCAAGGTCTGTGATTATTATTTATATACCATTTACAGTGTTGCACATATGATTCCAAGGGTAGAGGACACTGTGTCCCCCAGCCTCCAGATTTGGGGGACACACAACATTTTAGAGAGACAAAGGAAAATAATAGAACATAATGCACTAATAGTGCTTTAAAAATGAGACAATCTCATTTGCTTTTACACTTTTGCCACCCTAACTTTGTGGTCTGCACTATACTATCTTATTTTCCTTGGACACATATTACTGTAAGGAAAATTTTATCATGTGCTCAAGTAATTCATAAACAAATTAACACGTCTGAATATCTTGTCAACCTGAAATGAGCTGCACTATGAAATTTTCCATTCAGGAACCTTCTCTCATTTAATTTTAGTGTACACTCATTATCTACCAGCATTTATTGTAATAAATACCTGTTTTCTGAATTACTTTTCGTTCCAAACTCAGAAATCAATAATTAAATGACAAATTGTGTATTTACATAAATTTAGCCTCTTTTTTCATTATTTCAACCTCAAAATAAATTAAATCTTACTTGCCAAAGGAGTGACTTTAACCTCAAAAATATGTTACACTAACGGCCATCATACACTTTATCCTGCAATTTGGCTGAATACCTCAAACCTTGAATATTTTAATTGCCAGATACATTGTTTTCAAATAGATATTCATTGCCATCTTACAGTTTTTATCACCTTTCTTGACTTTGGCTATTGCTTGTGCCAACAGAAACATGTATGTACATCCACTTTTGAAATGCTTTAGGTGTATTTTTTTTATTTTTTTTGACAAAAAAGTGTGCCCAGGGTCAAAATTTGGGAACATGGAAAAAAAAATTGCAACACTGCATTTATACATTGATTAGACTTAGCAAGTGGTGGATAGTGAGGGTGGTGAATCAAAGGGGAAATTAAAAATCATATAAATTGGTATATTCAAATTTATTGGCAGTAAATGAAGGTGGCAAGAGACTGGGTGGAGAGAAATCAGGGGAGCACTTTAGTTATCATTATTTCATATATCTTAGGTATTGTTACTAAAATTCAATGCCGTTCTTTCTTTTAAATTTTGTATTCAAATTTTTTATTTTATAATTTATTTTATACCTTAATTATCTGCTGATTTCATATGATAATTATCTGATCTGAGCAAACTATTTGATTTTCTAATATAATTGATCATCAGTGTAAAACTAACTTAACATATACCCATACCCCAAAAGAGTATGAAAATATGTACATTGAAAATAAATACATATAAACAAATATAACAGTGACTCACATTACTACAAGTCTGTTACACATACCTGTACCCAAAAAGACAATCATTAATTTTAACATTCTTTACAAACATATATTCCTTTACATTAATGGACAATGTGAAACAAAGTAGTCATAAATATCTATGGACAATACTTGAGCATTATATTTGAAATTTATTATCTCAAATTGCTTGGAATGTATCAGGATTAAAAGTTAATTATTTTATTATCATGGATTTCAGAAAGTATATGCCATATTTATCTATGCATAGCCTGGGTCAACTGGCTCACTTTGGCTTTTATCCTTACACAATAAAAAGCCAAACCCGGGCCTGGGGGGAAAAAAATCAAAGTGAAATGAAAACAAGGTGCCCAACTTTTGGGCTGTAAGATGGTGCAGTAATATGTAAAATATGTAAATTAGATTAATAAAGAAAACAAAGTGTACCAATTAACATCTTTAAGGTAACAAAAAAAATTAAAAGTTATATCAGTAAAGAAGAATATTATGCAACCAATTTACTTGTATATTAGCTATATATTATTTTGTACATCATGCACATTACAATATTATAAATCTCAATGATGCCAATGAGATCTAAATATATTCACTTGATTTAAACAATCCACATGGAAATGCAGTTTTATCTTTTTTTTCCCCCAGACTAATATTTGCAAAATCTCTAAGCAGTCTAAGTTTGGGCTGACCAAGATTAATCCATGCATAATGCCACTTGACTGCCATCAGAATAGACCCAGATCATCTGACACACTATATGCCAACAGATTGTGATCCATTCTGCTCAATTCCCATATGGTTTCAAGCTAAAGTCCATTTCAACACAATCTGACAAGTATACCCTTCCAGTTCACCAAATTAACAAATCCTCTGGGATATTCAACTGAATCTCCAACATTCCACATTTGGTAGCAAAACTATTTTCTTTTGTTAACAAAAAACATGTTCACAAGATACCTGTAAGTGCAGTACAATATTCTTTATCATGGCCTTTGAACTTTAACCTGATATAAATGGATAAAAGATCAATGAACTTATCTCAGACAATGTCAAGATATAACCACATGCTAAGTTTGCTTAAATCTATAAGCAATATTTGTTTGGAAAAAAAAAACAGTTATCTTAATAGAATCCTTCCAGGCAGTCTTCAGATGTATCAATAAACTGGGTTAAATGATAACAATTCATTCATATTTCTTTGTGCTATCACAATAACAAGCCAGTACAGCTAAAAACCTAAGTCAGGACCATTGATATTAAAATCAGTGTCAGAATGCAGACTATAAATTTGTTCACGACAATGCGACTAAATACAAAAATGCAAGTCATGACCTTTGACTAGACCCCAAGGTCAATTAAGTCTGGTTTTCAAAACTCCTTCAAAAAAGTGTGGATATGTTGGTGGTCTGAGCATCACCTTCATTCAGAACCACTTAGTGTTTTAATGAAAACCCCATGTGAATGTCACCATTTATGCAAGAGAAGTAATGATACAAGATTTTCAAGCTACCTATGGTACGTGCCATATTGGAGGTTAGATGAGCACCCTTTTCATTAGAACTGGCTACATACTGCTATAGTGTTGCAGTGTAAACCCTATGTCGATACGACCATCCATTCATAAGAAGTAGCCATATAAAGATTTTCAGGATGGCTATCAATGCAGCCATATTGGAGGTTGTATCTGCATCATTTTTAATACAGGAAAGATGTATTGCAAGAAAGAAGTAGTCTAGAATTTTTTTTTTAAGGGCCATCCATTCTAGGAGGAGTAGCTTTTACAAGGTTTGTCAAATGTTTTGGAAATCACATTGGCATCATTTTTATTTAGGACCAACTACATACAGTGAAGAGAGTCTTAGAGAAAACGATGCATCAATATGATCATCGCTTTCTGAGGAATAGTGATAACAAGATTTTCAGTATGGCCACATGTCGGAGGTCTGACCAGAACCGTTTTTATTTAAGATGTGGAAATTCATGTATAAATCATGCATTTTTGCAAACTTTTGTGGGTAAAACTAGTATATTGTAATACTTTTACTAGTTCACACCCATAACAATGAGAAGTTTTGGAAAGGAAAACCTAATATCAGTCATACCCAAAATACCTAACAGAAAATTACCCACAATGATGTGCAAAAATGGCTGATATGTACAGGAATTTCTGCATCTACCATCATCTGCTATAAATTATACCTGGAATGGAAATTGACATTCTTTACCTGCTAAAAATAACTTAACTTTTATGTTGCCAAGGTTTGTATTTTTTTTCATTTTTAATTTGTTGAAGTATTTTTTCTTAAAACTGGAAGGGTTTACATATTAGACTGTTTTGAAATGGACTTTAACTGCATACACCCAGATATGCTGGCACATAATGCAAAACAGCAGATCTGTGCGTAAGCTGGTCGTACTTGGGTGTACATCATAACAAGCTGTTTGTAGTTGGGTGTACATCATAACAAGCTGTTTGTAGTTGGGTGTACATCTTAGCTACATAAATATGGTAGATCATGTACAGAATAGCAATCATACCAAGTAATACATTAAAAAAATCAATAGCCATTAATAATACTGTACAAACAAAGTTAACAGTTTGCTCAATGCAATCTTATAAAGAAAGAGAATAATGATTAATGCAATTAGGAAAATAAGAAAATGAATTCCTATATGACTGTACAAAATAAAGCTAAAAACTGGCTTATAGCCACAAAACACACAATACATACAATGAAATTAAAATGACAAACTGAATTTTATGACCTGATACTAAGTCTTGTAAAGCACAAAACACACAGATTTTGAAACATCATTTTAATAAATGCAAGTTCTGGGTTCAACAGTGGGAAATGGATTCATTTTGAGGATAAGTTTAAATTATTTTTTTAACAGTTAAAATTGCACTTAATGAAGATTATAACAAAGCAAATAGTCTGTACAAATTAAAGTAACACTCTTTCAAAATTCAGTTATAGGCCAGAAAAAATAAAGCTGCAATCACCATTCAACATGTTAGTCCAGCTTTTTTCTCAAATCATCCTTGATTGTCTTCACAAGAAGCCCTAAGAATACCATTTTGACAATTAAAGTAGTGTTCACAATTTTTTCAATCATCTTTGTTGCTTCTGAATATTCGTAGTGATAATGTATGAATAAGACATATCTATAGCAATGCAATAAGCTAATGTAAACTACTACATGTACTGCAGTCATAGACCTACATAACCCAGCACATCAGGCATGTTCTTCTGAATATGTTTTTCTTGTATGGCAAACAACATACATTCGCCCTCTTTCAAGACTTTTGGAGCAATGAAAGATACAAATGTTTCCTACACATCTGTAAAAGTCCAGCAGTTATATTGTAGAGGGTTGCATAAATACAGAATAAATAAGCTGAATTCTCCAAATTCCCCATTTTGGACAATTTTCAAGAAATGTCTCCAAAATTGAGCCAGAAAAAAAAGTAAAACCCTTTTGCGCATCTATTAACCAATCCATACATTTAGATTACAAAGTTTCTATAAAATCTTCCAAGCAGTGTAAAAGAAGATGTGATGACCAAATGAATTCACCAAATATCTTGGTTTTTCAAGAAATGTCCCCAATAAAGGTACAGAGGAAAGAAAAATAAAACCATATTGCACATCTGCAACAATCACACATCTAACCAACAAAATATCAATAAAATCATCAAAGAAATGTGAGAGGAAAAGTGATACTAAGCTGAATTCTCAAAATATCCCTTTTGTTAACAATTTTTCAAGAATTCCTTTAAAAGTGGGTCTGAGGAAGAAAGTAAAAACCTTACTCCACATCTTCACTAACCATATATCTAGCCTAAAACATCTCATAAAAATCCTCCATGCGGGGTGTATTGAGAGGTGATGACAAGCTTTGTCATCAATGGATATAATGACAGATGGACAAATGGATGAACAGACAGACAGACTGACACACTGGGGCAACAACAATATCCCTACTCTTTGCTGCAGTACAGGGATGATATATTCTTCAAGCAGTTTAAAAGAAGTAATGACGGGTTTAAATCTCAAAATTCCCCCTTTTTGAAAAGTTTTCAAGATATTTTCCCAAAAATGGGACATAGGAAAAAGTAAAACCTTACTGCACATCTACGCAAACCACATATCTAGCCTACAATGTTTAAATAAAATCCTCCAAGCTGTGTGGGAGGAGAATTGATGACAAATTCAATTCTCAAAATACACCTTTCTGAAAAAATTTCAAGAAATTTCCCAAATGATGATCCAGAGAAAAAAAGTAAAACTTTACTGTGCATCTACACCAGCCACATATCTAGCCAACAACATTTCAGTAAAATCCTCCAACCAGTGTAGAAGTGATGAGCCGAGTTCTCAAAATATCCCCAATTTTGAAATATTGCCAAGAAATGTCCCCTAAAATGGTTTAAAGGAAAAAAGAAGAATCTTATTGCACATCAGAAACAACCACATATCTATCCTACAAAGTTTCAATATAATCATCCAACCAGTGTATGAGAAGAAGTGATGACAAACTAAATTAAAAAATAACCATTTTTTGACAATTTTTAAAGAAATTTCCCCAAAAGTGGACTGGAGGAAAAACGTTAAAACCTAGTGCACATATATACCAACCACATATTTAGCCAACAAAGTTTAAATAAAATCCTCCAATCAGTGTAGGAGGAGCAGCAATAATGAGCTGAGTTCTCATAAAAGCCATTTTTGAAACATTTTCAACAGATTTCTGCAACAATGGGCCAGAGAAAAAAGTAATACCTTACTGTGCCTCTGTACCAACCACATATCTAGCCTACACAGTTTCATTAAAATCGTCCAATCAGTGTGAAACGTGAAGCAATGACAAGCTTTGTGATTGATGGGCAGACTGATGCACAGGGGTAACAACAATTTCCCCGCTATTTGCAGAAGTGTGGGAATGATAAAATCTGACCATCCTTAGCTTTTGTAAAATTCTAAATATTTTTTACATAAAACTTTCACAAAGTAATAATAGACTTTAAATATACATTATAGCATCATAGCCTTAACCATGAAAATTATTTTCATAAATTAATTGTTCTCACTAAATTCATGAAAATTGTATGCTGGTGACATTTTTGTGACACAGTATGTTCATGCACATCAAAACACAATTGCAGTCTCTTCATTTCCAGATATATCTGCAAAAATTCAATTTCTGCTGCATGTCTGCACAAAATGACTAAAAATTCACAATTCCAGCAAAATTTGCAAGCTTGTTTTATTATAAATGATCATGTTTAACTTTAATTTAACTAGGACATGTATCATAAATCTTGGAAGACAGTCTATCAGTCAACTTAATCCATGAAATCCAAATGAGCATTGCATTTTCTCAATCTTTTTCAAGCAACTTTGTTGTACCATCTGAAACTTCAATTTCAAAATCATCTGCATCCTTTTCACTGTTTTTCACATTGTTGTAAAACTTTCTACCATAATCTAATGTCTCCCATCGCCTGTAGTTTTGTGACCTTTTCTTTTTACAATTATGTACTATACACACTGTAGCAAAAAACCCAATAAATAAAACTCCAAAGCCTGCTCCCAATGCAATCCTAGTTGTGACATCTTTAAGAAAGGTACTTTCTTCTCCTTTCAGTACAGATGTGTCAGTTGTGTTTGGTTTTGAATTTGCTCGAGTTATTATTTGTTCCTTTTTAATACTTTCATCAATTTTCTCCTTTACGTCAGATGTGAGTTTTGCCTTGTCAAAAGGTCCATGATTGGTCTGTGTTATCCAGATGGAATCAAGAACCTGTCCACCTGCTACAGAAATTTGTTCCCAGTATAGATGAGTCCTGTTGGTTACTACGATCCTACCAAAGCTGTTGAAAGATTTGTTGCCAATGTGGAATGCTGACCACTCAGCTGAAAAGAAAATGAGTAAGAATTAATACAATTTTAAGTTAAATATCAAAAAGACATTTACAATGTAGAAGAACTATCATCAACTGTCAATCAATTACTGCCTATTACTGATCCCAGTGGTTTGCTGACCAATCAGATCGCTAGCCATCTGCAAATTATTGCAGTAATTTCCATCATTGCCATGGAAATGAGGACTCAGACACCTATAATTAGTTTTAACTTTATAACATTCTAATTCATATTATTACTTAGTCATTTTTTGGCCCAATAGAAGAAAAACTTTTAATATGTACCAAACAATACTGTTGAAGTACAGTCAAACCTAAATTAAAGGCCACCCATATTAAGCAATTACCTGTCTTAAACAGCCAGTTCTCCAAAGTCCCATAAACCAATTTACTATAGAAATAAACCTCCATCAAGCAGCCACCTGTCTTCACATGCCATTTTTCTCACTTCCCAGAGGTGGCTGCTTAAGACAGGTTATACTGTATGTATGTAAGTATGTATGTATGTATGTATGTATGAAGTCAAGTTTTTCTTCAACAAGACCTTGAAAATAATAGACGTTGATATGCTTATGGGTTGGATGGACTCCATGATTAGGTCAATTACCATCAAAAGGTCTTAGTCTTGTATGTGGGATTTAAATCACTGACGATATGTAGCCCAATTACTGCACAGGGAGGTGGAGAGTGGGATCGGATTATCATTTGCGGAAAAAGAACTTTCTTAAATAAGAATCTGAAACTCAATTATTTCAAACTGGGAATAGGCTTATCATGGGATATTTATGGTATTTGACTTGAAATGGGTTTATGGGATATTTATGGTATTTGACTGGAAATGGTCTTATCAGGGGATATTTATGGTATTTGACTGGGAATGGTCTTATCATGGGATATTTATGGTATTTGACTGGGAATGGTCTTATCATGGGATATTTATGGTATTTGACTGGAAATGGTCTTATCATGGGATATTTATGGTATTTGACTGGGAATGGTCTTATCATGGAATATTTATGGTATTTGACTGGGAATGGGTTTATCACGGGATATTTATGGTATTTGACTGGGAATGGGTTTATCATGGGATATTTATGGTATTTGACTGGGAATGGTCTTCTCATGGGATATTTATGGTATTTGACTGGGAATGGGCTTATCATGACTGATGCCTTATTAACTACCAAATTATGCTTTATCTACCAAAATAAGCTCTTGTTACTAACAGCTTTTAGACTTGCTGAATGACATATTTTAGAAATTTGTAAATATGCCCACCAAAAAACGGAGTATATATTGTTATGACATCTGTCTGTCTGTAACCCTGTTTGCTTCCACAAAATAACTTTAGTTTTACACTATTTGCCTTTACCAAACTTTGTGAATTGGTTGAAATTGATAAGGAAGATTATGTTGTTTTTGGAGGGGGTCATGGGTCATAGTCACTGTGGCTGAAAGAAGGAAAATGGTTTCTGCACAATTATATTAGTTCTACATCACAGACCTGGACCAAACTTTGTGGATGGCTTGCACTTGAAATAATGAAGAAGCCATTTGATTTTGGGGTAAAACGATCAAAAGTCAAAGTCACTTCGACTGGAAAAAAAAGTTTCTCAAAAGGATTGACACTCTATTGGCTGAAATAGTTTTCAGGAACCCAAGGAAAAACCATTTCTTCTTTTTAACTGCTAAATGTCGAAACCATCTCTGATATTCTTGAGCAGTAAGATTTTCATAAGAGATCTTTTGGTGAAAACCCCATGTTGATATCAGAAGGAGGTGAGATCGGCATTATTTTTATTTAGGACTTTCCGTTCAGGAGGTGTAGAGATTATATTTTCATGGTGGCCATATTGGATATCAGATCAGTACCATATTCATTTATGACCAACTAGACATCACAAGAAGTCTTTTAAAGAAAACCCCATGCTGATATAACCATCTGTTCAGGTGGAGTAATGATAAGACTTTCAAGATGGGCACTATGGCAGCCATATGTCTGATTGGCACCATTTTCATTTAGAACCAACTAGATCTTTGGATGAATGAGTGAGTAAAGTTTCATGGTAATCATCCAAGTAGTTTAGGAGGAGTAGTGATAATAAACTTGTGCCTATGGACAAATGGATGATGCATGACAGACAACAGGCCATCCAATAAGCTTTTCTGGTCTATAACTAGTAGAGCTAAAAATGATTTCTGCATAATAACTTTAGTTCTACATCACAGATCTAGACAATAGAGTCTTGTGTCGAAAGGTCAAAGGTCAAGGTCATAGCAATGAAAAGAAAAATGGGTTTTGCAGAATATTGTTTGCTCTAGAGTAAGTTCCTTGACCAAACTTTGTGGATGGCTTACACTTAGGGTTAGAAAGAAAGCTATAGATTTGGGGATCTAAATGTTAAAGATCAAGGTAAGAATAAAAGGAAAATAATGGTTTATGCACAGTAAGTTTAATTTAAGACTGCATAACTTCACCAAATGTCAAGATCATTGAGACCTGTTGGTCAATAATCTCCAGTCAACCATGTCCTACTTGTGCTGCCATAGAGGACTATTAAAAACGGGGTGGGCATATAATGTACCGTTCATGGTACTCCTGTTTCCATATCTTTGACAGATCTTATCCAAGCTCTTAACTGAATTTTGAATATGGTTTAGTGCAACATTTCTTCAACTTGAAGTCCAGTTCAAACAGCAGTGTAGACCTGGTCATATAGTCATAAAACTATCTGGGCACAAAAATTGAACTTGTGCTCAAATTTAATTTTTTTTTATATCTTTTATGACTTACTATTGTTATGTATGATGTTTATATAATATTATAGATATTTTAGGAAATTATAAATGTTTCTTGACTTTAATATTTGCTTAAATCTTAATGTTGTTTATCAGAAAAAACATGTTTAACTAGTGTCCTTGAATTAGGTTGTTTACTTCAGATTTGAGTTCAAGCATAGTTTTGATAAACACAATGTTTTCTCAATTTGAGGTCAAGGTTGATTTTGTTAACAGATAAAACTGGAATTTTCTTAGAGTTATGTGTAAAAAGTCATGTCCACACAAGTAAAACTCCATTAAGATGACACATATTCTAGAACATTCTGTCATGTGACCATTCTTTATATATACCATGTTTAGTGGACAGTTTTATAGTTTCGACATTACTATCAGTCTTGTAAAGAGCTATTACAGTTGTGGAAAGTCATTCCAAATTCTATGAGAAGAAATATTTAAAATATTCATTGGATTTTAACAGTGCTCATAGACTTTTGGATTTTGGATTTTTAATTGTTGATTTTTGAATTTATGTGAACTTATTCAGAGATATTTTGGAGTACTTCATTTTGACATCAGCACATTAAAGACTACTAGTACATCAGGACTTTAAAGACCATTGGCACATCACAATATTCAAGGATACAGCCGTGCATTTGGAACATTCTATATTTAGGACTTGTGATTAGGACACTAATTCTTATTGGATTATTTGGATTTTAATACACATTACTGTAAGTGTCTTTTTGATTTTTCATTTTAATTATCTAGAAATAAATTGCTTGTTGATTTTTACTTGATTTGTTGGTTTCACTTTCTTTCTGTTACATTTTTCTTAGACCATAGAGTCGTAACACTATGCATAAAGTTATAATCGAGAAGATATTGGAATTACCATATTGTATGCACCTCTACATCCTAGCAAAATTTCTGTGATATTTAAGGACTTCAAAGTACATTTTTATATTTTAGAGTTTTGGGTCTCAGTTTTTGTGCTCAGACAGATTCTTGACTATAGGGCCAGACTTTATAGTCCTGAAACTGTCTGAGAATAAGATCTGAATTTATTCTCAAATGTCATAAATTTTCATCTGCCATAACCTCACTCTCATTGAAGTTAGACTTACAAAAATGTTACAATTATTTTTAAAAGATTTATATATCTAAAAGAAGATTCTATTTCAATGATACTGATTACTATATGTATGAATTATAATGTTGGAGTTCGCAATCTACATTCTGCATATGAGTTCAGTTTTTTTTGCTCAGCTTTTTTGTGAACATGCAGCCATACCACAAGATTAAAAAAAATTCTCACACTCAAACTCACCTGAAAACTCAAATATCTGATTAAATGATGTAAAATTCCTGACCAATCTGATGTTAGAATGTCAAACTACTGACCTATCAGATGTTAGAATGTAAAATTACTGACCAATCAGATGTCAGAATTTTGAGTTCAGTCTGATCTGAATGTGAGCATTGTTTGTAATCTAAGGGCCAAATTCTATGAACTAGGAGTCCAGGATCAACATCTGGAAGTCCTGGAAGCAGAAACCTGCACACACAGATCTGTAAGAATTAACTTCATCAACAGTCCTCTGTGAAATTTAAAGAATACAGACATAGTTCCATACTTTTGCTTACAAAATACATGTTACCTGCTCAGTATTATGTTACATGATAAGAAGAGATACTTAAAGTTACATAACTCTCCCTTATGTCTTTTTTCTTCATCTGTAGGACTTTCTTACCTATATTAGTATAATTGAACTCATCTACCCCGTGTTTACTCCCAGCAGCCCCTGTGATAAGCTGTACAGGTGCAGTGGGGTTGGTGTAGTTCTTTGCCAGGACAACTCCTTTGTACATAGGCCAGAGTCGTTCATAGGAATGTTCATGTGCCTGGATGACCACATCCACTCCATATTCATAGAACAGATCTTCAAACCTGGAAACATGGAATAATTTTATAGTTTCGCCTGCATAAGCATACTGAGACGAAGATGTTGCTTTGATCCTGGTGCTGGCAAAGGGGCATTAAAATCTTTGCAAATTTGATACAAAGGGCTTGATTCACACAGTACAGATTCAGGTGTGACACTGGGTTCTGTGAAATACATGATTTCACTTTTGAGAATGTTTCAGTTCAAATGTTAATTCAGATGTGTGTATTTATAGACAGAATAACATGCTGTTAACATGTTTTAACTATTTCAACTACTAGTTGCATTTTCTTACTATTTAAAATACATGTTTAAAAGAAAATTACATGTACAGCAATCAAAGAAATAAAGAAGAATGAGAAAACATCAAAAACATCCATAAAATGTAAATTTAATAATTAAGAGCCATAAGTGGGTTTAATAGTTTATTCCTGTGTGCACCTGTCTAAATGTGTACCTGTGTAGAGTTTCTCACCTGACTAGTCATTTCATATGAAATTTATGAAAAACACTGAATAATTTGTTTTGTGAACATTGACAACCTAAAGATTAAGATATTTAAACACAACTGTCACATGACAAATTACTCTCATTCTTGGTTTAACTAACTACCATGTTTTTTTACTCCCTTATAAGTTGAGGCCAACTGCAAACAACATAAACCCTGATCTGCAATGCATAATGCGCTGGCAGATCAGGGTCTATGATGTTTGTTCTACTGATTACTACTAACAAACTGTGTAGACCCAGATCTCCAGCACATTATGTGACGACAGATCTGGATTTTTGCAGTTTGTAATTGGACTCGACTTATAAGCGAGTATATATGGTACTGAAAACTGTTTAGTGGCAAAATCTGAATTACATTCAGATCCATTTGACATTATATTTTATGATGTCATAATTTGATGTTATCAAAAATATGAATTGGATTTATGAACTGTTATACTAAGGTGATAAAACAACATCTGCATTTTGAACTGACCCTTTTCTCACTTTGGAATCTGTCTTTGTGCAGTCATCCTCATCATTGTTGGAGCAATACATTGGCCTGTGTCCAAAAGCAATGACCCAAGGACATTTATCTCTATTCTGATTAGCAGCATGAAGATCTTGTTTTATCCATTCATATTGGGTATTTACATACTTTCCACTGGATGTGAAGAAAGTTTCACTTGAATAACTGAAATACAGTGAAATGTGAATTATCTGAATGTCAACTGTTGTGGATTTTTGGTTATCCTGAAGTAGATCAAGTCCTCCAAATATGATATGTTCATTATGTATCCATCTTAAGTCCATGAAAGGAAGCTGCTGGTCTGGGGAATTTTGAATTTGTAGATTCTATTCTTATCTGTCATGGTCATCCTGATTAAGATGGTCTACCATTATGCATGATTTGGGCTACAATAAGTTAATCATGCAGGTAGCCTTAGTGGATGTACTACATGATTAGAAATGCCAACCCATGAGCATGCTTATAAAAAATTCTAGTTTCAATTTTTTTGAATCCAGGCAATACGTCCAGAATGGATAACACATTCATTAAAAGCAACATTTACTAAAAGTAACAAACTCACTTCCATACAAAATTATTCCATTTTCCTATGAAACTACATTTTTGGCCAAACAATAACTACAAATTATCTGCATCATTTTTTTTCTCTTCATCTCTGGTCCCATTTTTAACCAATTTACAGTCTAACAGGCTTGTTTCTAGTTTTATAAATTCTGTTTTTTACATTAAGAAACTATATTCTATGTACCAGTCTATCATACTGATGCTGAAGTACTTTTCTATGAACCAAGTGACACAGAAAACTCCAGTCCAAAATTTTATCCCATGAAATTTAAATTTTTTGAATTTCATCAATATAAATTTGGAATGCAGAATTTTCACTAAAAGGTCGTAATTATTCCACAAAATCAGGAATGATTGGCATCTCTGTATCTTGAATTGTTTAAAAAAATTTATAGTATAACTGTACAACATATTATAAAGGAGAATAAATATGAATTACTCATAACAAGGAAAAAAAGGAAGTCCTGCAGCAAATAGATTAATATATTATGTCGTTACTCTAGGTTACTGAACCAGGTATTCTTTTTCCTTAGTAGCCACTTGTCTAACATCTGAAGTTTATATTTGTCAGAAATTTCCATTTTCAATTCATTGGTCTACTTAAAACACTTCTGCCTACAAGTCTCAGTTATCTGTATTGCAGTTGATGCTAAGATAATGAAAGACACTGATTCAAGTCTCTTACCTAAGAAAGTGGACAGTTCCAATGTCAATGCTGTACCACATTTTATGCAGAGGAATGGGCCATTCCGACAGGGGCATGGAAAATCTGTTCCTATAGTGGGCAAATGTGTCATTATCTATTTCTGGAAATCCAAAATAAATAAATTACTATAATTGCTTAACATGCATCTCCCTAAAAACAGCATAAACCCAGATCTGCCATTACATCCTGCACTTGCAGATAAGGATCTTCACTAGTGATACTATCATATATCACCACTGCAATGTACTGCTGTCAGATTTGGTGTAACAATGATGATATGATATCAACAAAACATACAGATCAGCAATATCGTATGGATTTGAGATACCACCTTCCTATGCCCTTCTGCCCATGCAAATCCATTTCCAATTTCAATACAGGGCACTAATACAGAGTACATGTAATATATTTACCATAATTAGCTGTGTCCTCAGCATTAGTGCATTTCAATGGATACATGTATATCATAGATAAATAGCATCAGTCCACAGGCAATGATCAGTGGAAAAAAAAGCAATTTTCTGCAAGCTGTAACCTTGGCTTTGGTATTTGACCAGGAATGTCTTGCTTTATAGACTCTTTGCTAATATAAATATCGTGACATAATACTGTGACAATATCATTAAAAAGTGCGGATATCATGATACAACTTAAAACTCATGATAATATTACTAGTCTATACTGTTTTGCATGAAATGTACCATAATGTAATAGCACATTTGAGTCTACGCTATTCACAGTTGTGTGAGTTATACATGATCGTATATGTTAGTTACAGCTGATACACTCTTGGCACAGAGTTATACATGATCATATATGGTAGTTACAGCTGATACACTCTTGGCACAGAGTTATACATGATTGTATCTGGTAGTTACAGCTGATACACTCTTGGCACAGAGTTATACATGATTGTATCTGGTAATTACATCGGATACACTCTTGGCACAGAGTTATACATGATCATATATGATAATTACATCTGATACACTCTTGGCACAGAGTTATACATGATCTGATATGGTAATTACAGCTGATACACTCTTGGCACAGAGTTATACATGATCATATATGGTAATTACATCAGATACACTCTTGACACAGAGTTATACATGATCATATATGGTAATTACAGCTGATACACTCTTGGTACAGATATACATGATCTGATATGGTAATTACAGCTGATACACTCTTGGCACAGAGTTATACATGATCTGATATAGTAATTACATCTGATACACTCTTGTCACAGAGGTATACATGATCTGATATGGTAATTACACTCTTGGCACAGAGTTATACATGATCTGATATGGTAATTACAGCTGATACACTCTTGGTACAGATATACATGATCTGATATGGTAATTACAGCTGATACTCTCTTGGCACAGAGTTATACATAATCTGATATAGTAATTACATCTGATAAACTCTTGGCACAGAGTTATACATGATTGTATCTGGTAATTACATCGGATACACTCTTGGCACAGAGTTATACATCATCATATATGATAATTACATCTGATACACTCTTGGCACAGAGTTATACATGATCTGATATGGTAATTACATCTGATACACTCTTGGCACAGAGTTATACATGATCTGATATGGTAATTACAGCTGATACACTCTTGGCACAGAGGTATACATGATCATATATGGTAATTACATCAGATACACTCTTGGCACAGAGTTATACATGATCATATATGGTAATTACATCTGATACACTCTTGGCATAGAGTTATACATGATCTGATATGGTAATTACATCTGATACACTCTTGTCACAGATATACATGATCTGATATGGTAATTACAGCTGATACACTCTTGGCACAGAGTTATACATGATCTGATATAGTAATTACATCTGATACACTCTTGTCACAGAGGTATACATGATCTGATATGGTAATTACATCTGATACACTCTTGGCACAACTCAATACTGCATTTTGTAACATGACATTAACACGAGACCCTGCAACCAGATTTTTCAAAATAAAAAGGATTTTATCGGGCATTTGGTTTAAAAAATACAAGGAAAAATATAGGGATTTTATAAAGAAATTATAAAAATGACATGCTAATATTTACCAATGAAATACCACCTTTTTAAGTACATACACACACAAATTAACCAATATTAATAAGATAATGCATTGAAAGAATAATATAAATATATGTAATCCATAACTGTAACTTCTTTCTCTATTTTATTGAGTAGAGTCATCATGATGTATCATTCTATATACTTTTTATTCTTTTCCTGAAGAAAGATTTGGAAGAAATAC
Organism: Margaritifera margaritifera; assembly: GCA_029931535.1. Lineage (NCBI taxonomy): Eukaryota > Metazoa > Mollusca > Bivalvia > Unionida > Margaritiferidae > Margaritifera > Margaritifera margaritifera. Next base: position 101,945 of record JAQPZY010001644.1, on the reverse strand, counting down.
TGGAATGTACTTCTTCCACAAAAAAATATACTGATATGATAGGGATTTGGGTAAAATTATTGGGACAAACATTATAGGATAAAATACCTGAGGAATGTTGAGGAATTTGTTCACATAAATATATCTCTGCCTCTCCCACATCCTCCCCTACTGGTTCAAGGATGTAGAATTGGCCTGATGTACCTTCCTGCATGTCATAAAATAGGTGACTAATTGAGGCAACTTTTTTGCCCTGGGATGTGTCCCATGACGATGTTCCAGTTGAGAAAGTCTTGGACTTTTTAAAAGAGTACAGTTTATATCAAGAATCGGGCTGTTTATTTTACGGATTTTACTTTTTTTTTGCCTTTATCTTTGTTTTTTATGCCTTCTGGGGATACATAAACTTACTCAACATTATACATACCTACATACCTACCTTAAACATCATATCCCAAATACTCATGATGGAGATAACCAAGTCAAAAAATGCATAAATCTTCCAAAAATAGCATGAGTACAATGATTGATCAATATCCATATCTTCTGATAATGACCATAATATGTACTAAGTTTCACAGCAATCCACTGAAAACTGTAAGAATACTTGCATTCACAAATTCTGCATCCAGCTAATAATTAAGTCAAAAAGGACAATAACTCTTATGAAACTCTCCAATTAAAGCACAAAGATTTGTAATATGTGTATCTTTAGATGATGCCCATAATATGTAGAAAGTTTTACAGTGATCCATAAAAAATTCCAAGACGAGTTAAATTCACAAGTGTATCTTACATTGCGTTCAGCTGCAGGACTGAAAGGGCAATAACTCTAAAAAATTCAGCGAGTAGAATGATTTGTTTACATGTGCATCTTCAGATCATGACTATGACAAAATTGTACAAAGTTTCATGGTGATATACGGAAAACTGGAAGACTAGTTGCATTCACAATATTCTGTCCTACACTACATCCAGCTCCAAGTAACATTTTTATGAGCATCTTCAGATAATGACCATAATATGTACCAAGTTTCACAGCAATCCATCGAAAGCTGCGGGACTAGTTGCATTCACAAGATTCTGTCATACACTACATCTAGCTGTAAGACAAAAAGGGCACTAACTCTAACAAAAATTGTGGGAGGGCAATAAACAGCAAGTAAAAAAAGGCAATAACTCTTATAAAATTGTGAGAGCAAAGTGATTTGTCAACATGTACATCTTCAGACAATGCCCATCAAAGCATTTACTAAGTTTCACGACAATCCATCAAAAACTGGGGGACTAGTTGTGGAAAGACAGATGGATGGATAGATGGACAGACACAAAGATTCCTATATACATCTATCCTATAGATACATTGCCACGGTAATATTAAGAATTTCACTGTAGTAGAAGCACAATTACCATGGTTTCCGGGGCTTGTCATATAGGCAACATGGGAGGTCATTCCTTGAATCATTTGCATAAATGCATCACCAACCTAAATGCAAAACAGGAAATTAAAGTATTAATGATATTTACCATGATTTCATTTTCTATTTAGAGAAAATTGTATCCATTACAATCTACATTAAGCTCACCAAGCTCAAAAATGAGCCACAGCTTATATTATTAACCAGTAATTTTTGTTTCTCATGTATTTAGAATGGTTTACTTTCAAGGTGGGTTTTTTAAAAGTTAATATCAGTAAATGACTGAAAAAATGTTTTTTTTTTTCTTCTGTGTACCTAAAATTACGAACATACAATACAAGAATGTAAAAGAGTTTTTAAATCCATACTTTTCAATGTAGCATCAATAGAGACATATTAATTCAATTTTAACTGATACATGATTTTACAATTAGGTCTTGACATATAATTCTGAATATCTGTGTTTCTTCTTATAACTTTCTCTATGTGCATGTTAATTTATATGCATTGTATCAAACATATTAGGAGACTTATTTCTGAGAAGGCTTAGACTGATGGGAACAAATACATTCAAAGGTAAATTTGAGCTTTATAATGGAATATTCAGCTTCTGACTGCAACAGCTATTTCACTGATAACAAACATGCAAATTTGGCATATACTGATTTTTACAACAACACTGTCATTCCTTTGGATTTTACTTTTGCCAGGAATATATCAGAGGATAGTATGTAAAAAGTATGTAAAAAGTATGTAAACATTTTATTTCTATTAAACTTACTTTCAAATGTAGAAATATATTTATAAAATTAAAAAATAATTATGATATTATAAGAAAAGAAGTATAGATTTATATTTCTGATTCATTTTTCTCATTTATATATGCTGGTTTCACAATAAGACAAGTATGGTAACTCCTCTGAACTAATGGCAGAATCTTCACAATGACAGATGTGTTATTATGACCAAATGATTGGATACAAAATATAACTTTTTATGAGAATTTATCAAACTCAGAAAATGATACTGCAAAGGTCACAGGCCAAGATATTATGTCTTTCTGATTTACTTCTTAAATCCAAAAATGTACCTTTGCTTTGAATAAAGACTATTATTTACATCAAAAAGATGGAGATTCTTAATCTGAAGAGAATAAAACAAAACGTATTTTGCATCAATGTTCTTCCTCATTCTATGACAATTTTTATCTCACCTGGCCATACGCCCAAGTCTGGTAAAGTATGGTTTTTTGCCTATCACACATCTTTAATTGTGTGTCATCCATTTAAAATTCTTATTGTTGTCTTTTCAAAAACTGCTAGACAAATTTGCACATAATTCTACATGGAACATTCTGGCATCAAGGCCTTTCAAATTTGTCCAAATGTTGCCAATCTGTTATCCAATATGGCTACCATTACTAAAATAGGAAAAAATTAAAACAACTTCTTCTCAAAAACTGCTAAATAGAATTTGACCTAATTTGACAGAAAGCATCATAGCATAGAAGGCCTACCAAGTTTGCACAGATGATGCAGATTCACCATCAAATATGGCCACAACTACTAAAAACAGAAAAACCTTTATAGAACTTATTCGTAAAAACCACTGAACAGAATTTTACCAGATTTGACACAGTGTCCAGGCATAAAGTGGTTTCAAATTTGTACAAATCATGCTGATCCAAGATCAGATATGGTTGCAATTACTTTAAATAGAAATATCTTTAATTGACTTCTCAAAAATCACTTAACAGAATTTTACCAAAATTAAAAGAAAGGATTGTGGCAAAAAGGGATTTCAATTTGTACAAATGATGTCAATCCACCATCAAATGTGGCTGCCATTATCAAAAATAGAAAAAACATTTAAATGACTTCTTATAAAATAAACTGCTTTTCTGACTCTGACTAAATTTATTAGAAATCATCCTTGCATGAAGAACTTCCAAGTTTGTACAAAATATGCATGTAAACCATCAAATATGACCACCATCACAAAAATGAAAAACCTTTAAACAGCATCTCAAAAACTGCACAACAGAATTTATTGAAATTTGACAAAAAGCATTATGACCTAAAGAGATTTAAAGTTTGTACAAATTATGCTGATCCACCATCAAAAGTGGCAGCTGTTACAAATAAAGACAAGTGTCAATCAAAGGGACTGATGCTCTACTGTCTGAAAAGAATTTCCAGGAATCCAAGATAAGACCATTTCTTCTTTTCAACTGCTGTGTGTAGAAACCATCTCTGATATTTTTGAGTGATAAGATTTTCAAATTAGCCACTGTGGCATCTATACTGGATGTAAGATTGGCACCATTTTTGTTTATAACAAACTATATACCATTAGGAGACTTTTCTTGAAAACCCCATGTTGATGTGAGTATCCATTCAGGAGAATTCGTTACAAGATTTTCAACATGTTCATTGTGGCAGCCATATTTGAGGTCAGATTGACACCATTTTTATTCAGGATCAACTAGATATCATAACAAGCCTTCTGGTGAAAATCCCATGCTGATATGATTTTATCCATTTAGGTGGTGTAGCAAAAATAGGATTTTCAAGATGGTTGCTGTGACGGCAGTACTGGATGTCAGATCGGCACCATTTTCATTTAGTACCAACTAGACATCATAAGAAGTCTTCTGGTGAAAACCCAATATTGATAGGACTTTCCATCTTGGAGGAGTAGCAATAAGATTTTCAAGATCAGCACAAGTCTTATTTCAGACCAACTTGATGCCATAAGAAGTCATCCATTGAAAATCCCATGCTGATATGACTTTCTGTTCAAGAGGAGTAGCAATAACAAGATTTTCAAGATGACTGCTATGATGGCCATATTAACTGTCAGATCAGCACTATCTTCATTTAGACCAACTAGACATCATAAGAAGTCTTTCAGTGAAATCCCCAAGTGTATAAGACCATCCATTCAGGAGGAGTAGCAATAACAAGATTTTCAAGATGGCTGCTGTGCCTTCCATTCAGGAGTAAAGATACCAAGATTTTCAAGATGGCCACTACATACTGGATGTCTGTGTTGAACCATTTTCATTTAGGACCACCTAGACATGAAAAGAAGTCTTGTGGTGAAAACTCCATGTTGATATGACTTTCCATTTAGGAGGTGAAGCTAAAACAAGATTTTCAAGATGGCTGCTATGATGGCTATATTGGCTGTCAGATCTGCACTAATTTAATTTAGAACCAACTTGACATCATAAGAACAAATTATTTTATTCTGACACCTGTGTAATCCAATTAGAACAATACAATTTTACAAACAAGCCACAGTGGAATGGGTTGAGGGTGTGCAGGTAGGTAGGGTGGGGTGCAGCAGTTAGTTTGATCCAAACACCCCAAACATAAACTTAATCATGCATACATATAGCAAAATTACTGTAATATAATCACTACTGACATAAAATAGAAGTCTTTCATGTCAATACTTTGTCTGCAAACATGTCATGTAAAGACCTTCAGGGTGTCTTTTGAGAAGAAAATTGGTATGAAGTACAAGTCACTGAATGTAACACTTTTCACTCTTTGTAGATATCAGTGACCTACAATACATGTTTAATTTACTGTAAACCAACTTCTGTTTATCACTATTTAAGGTGATATAATTTCCAGACAATTTTTAAAAGGTACTTTTATCTGGATGGGTTTTATCTTCCTGAAGATTTTAGCAATTTTTAACCTGTATATTTTTACAACCTTTCTAAGATCTTCATCTTTTATCCTGAGGGACTACATAGTTACATTTGTTTGGAAGGGTTTATCTTCCTAAAGTTACTTGCAATTGTTCCCTTTATATTTGTAAAACTAAACTTTTAATTTGTACTGTATAGCCAGGATTGTGCTGAGGTGCTTTTAAACCCTATGCATATGTACATACAGTGTACACAGGCTTTCCCAAATTCAAAACTATTCAGTTATAAATTTCATAAATCATCTACAACTTTTATTTCAATCTTGATTATTTCATTTTGCTCCCAGATATCCCTCACAAATAATTAGCTCTTAAGGAAGAATTAGGTTTACAGTATTGGTTGCAAAGTATTTTTTTCTCTCACAGAATATGAACAACAACAAAAAATTAACAAGAAAAAAACCAAAATTGTACTTTCCAAACAATCACAAATGTTAATAAAGATAAAAACACCTATGTCTCATGTCTTGAAAGGTACAAAAGATAAATCAAAGGAACAAATCATGTACCCAATACAGTTTTTCCCCTTCTTAACAAAAAATGCTTAAAGAAACATATTTTTTTTTACAAATTTCAACCATAAATGACATTCATCGATATATGTTCATGCAATGAATGAAAGCATACCAAAGACAAAATGGCAGGCAAAAATATGGGATGTCAGAAATGGGATAATACATACCTGTGTTGTTTCATTGCAGTCTGATGTCTGTTACAAATATGTAAATAAATGATACGCACTTTTGAAATGAATAGATCGAAGGCAGATCAATGCGAAAACTCAATACCTATATCTATGAGAATCAAAATGTTTTTCAACCTTGTGATTTTTTTTGTTTGTTCTTGGACTAAAACAAATAAGTGAATTAAGACCTATGACTCTACGTGGCATGCGATGAAATACACTTGAGTTTTAGAAGACTCTAGGCCCACCTTTTTATTGTTGGAGTTTTTGGTTGTAGAACTTCATAAGACTGTAGGCCCACCTTTTTATAGTTTGAGTTGTTGGTTGTATAACTACAGAACACTGCAGACCCACCTTTTTATAGTTTGAATTGTTGGTTGTAGAATTTCATAAGACTGCAGATCCACCTTTTTATAGTTTGAATTGTTGGTTGTAGAATTTCAGAAGACTGTAGATCCACCTTATTATAGTTTGAGTTCTTGGTTGTTTCAAGTTTTATGAAGTTGTGGAATTATGATTTATGCTGGGATTTGAGTGATCAAAGCTTCACTGTACCTAGTGTTATATCTCAATCATTTAACAGGAATACATCTAGCATTTTTTAAAACATTTTGTGCTACGTCTCCCATGCTCCTGCATTGGGGACAATATCTCTAGGATGCATTTTCAAATAGTTTTGCATAAGCTTTAGTATAATTCATTTTGTCAATTTTGGTGATAAAACTGGGTGTTCATGTCAACAAACCAACCATCAAACTCTGTGCCCCTAGAGTATTAAGTCCCAAGGGATACGAATAGACACAAGGGCAAATTTTAGTTGCATATATGAATTTCATCTTTGCATGCTCATTAAGTGCATATATGATTACAGGGTGGTGATCTCAATAGTTTCCAAGTTATGACCCAGGGGCTAAGTCACTGAAAGTAGGAATGGCCCCTGGGGCCATTGTCAGCTGCATGCATAAATTTGTCTTATCATTCTCAATTAGTGTATATGGTAGTAATCTCAAAGTTTCTAAGTTATAACTCAGAGGCCACAACTTGATTCCCTCAAGGCATGCCCCAAGGGCCTCATTCTAATCGACCCATAAGACACGTGTTGAGACTTGGATCAGTAATAACACGCACTAATTCTCAGATATGTTGGTCCTATAATTTGGGAGTTATTTTAAATATATGCAAAAGCGCCCTCACCTCCAAGCTCCACCCCCAGGGGCTGTATACAAATTCCAGAGCTTTTGTGCACATCTATAGACCACCCCAATCATATTCCAGAGTTTGGAGTCTCTATCTTAACTCGTGAAGGAGGAGTTATGTGACATTACAAATACATGTACATGCACACATGTACACACAAACAGACAGGTGGCATTACATAATGCCCACCATATTTCTGAAAAGCCCAGGGAGAATTATACCAATATTCTATTGATCCCAATCTTGATTCCATCCACCCCCACCCCTCCAACAAAATTATATAAATTATGGTTGACAACCGTAAGCACTTTTAAAATATGCCTGTCTTGCCTGATATTTGATATTAAACCTCAACATACCCCTGAGACTGATCAGTGCTAGAGATATGATGATGAGCCTTGTCATTGCTACATTCTGCTCAGGATTGAATGTCAAACACTTAGCCTGATGGGAATTAGTACAGTTACATGTATATCTGCATTCAGTCAAACACTTAGCCTGATGAGAAGTACAGCTACATGTATCTCTGCAATCAGTCAAACACTTAGCCTGATGGGATGTACAGCTACATGTATCAATGTAAGCAGCTGTGACAACACAATGTTATGACTCATAGGGTGATGAGCTGATGCAGGGATTATACATATTCATGATAAGTACATGTACAGGAAAATATTGAAAATCAGGCCTCAGATTTACTAAATATCTCATCAAATTGAGCATCCAAAAATTTCTGATTACACTGCACACTGTACACTGTGCCAAGCAACATCCTAAATCCTATCTTGTAACCCCAAATTTGAAGAATTATTTCCTTTTTCAGCACAAAACAGGGGCTACAACGGAAAAGTTTTTGGGAACAATGGCAATATTCACTTTAGACTGGTACATGTAATAGACACTGTGGATAAAAATCAAGTCATAAAATCTTGTTCAAACAGGACCCCGGGTAGCCAAGTGGTCTAAGGTGCTCGCCCTTACAGATCACTCACACAGCTCACCTCTGTCCAAGTGAGTTTGAGTCTCAATTCAACCAATCTGGGTATGTGAGAAAACTTGCCGGTAGCTTCCCATTGGTCAGTGGTTCTTCCCAGGGTTTATCCCCGGGAACTGCCTCCAACAAATAAACTGGCTGCCATGTATAGCCTATCATGTGCTGAAAAATGGCATTAAACCCCACAAAACCAAACCAAACCTCAAACCTGAATTATTCAAAAAAAAACTTAAGCTTATCCTCTTTGAAAAAATGTAAGGATAATCTCAATATTATTTTAATTATTCCTCAATATTTTCTCAGGATATAATAAAAATCCCTAATAATTTTCTTAATTTATATTTGTAACAGAAAAAATCCAATATTGATAACAACATAAATCATGTAAAAGAAAATATAAAATCTCGGTTTGGAAAGAAATGTTCTGAATTTCAAATCAAATTGGGGCCTGGGCTGTAGTCACAAAACTGTCCAAAAAATGAACAGAATTTGTTCTTAATAAAATAGAATTCAATGAAAAATACTGGTAAGCATCTACACTGTATATATAAATAAACTGAAGATAACCATGACATTTTCTAATTCAATCAAGCATTACATTGCATGAATACATGTATAATAATATGCTTAGGAACTTATTCCCAAAGAAAAATGTCACTGAACTTTTCAATGTGAATGTGCCCATTAAGTTTCAGGATTCTCCATCCATCAGTAGCAGAGAAAAACCTAAATCCCAAAACTTAACACTGATAATAATTACATCCACAACAATAACAGTCACAAAAGTAACACTTATGTCCCCCCCCCCCCCCCCCCCCCCCGAGAAGACACAAATGAGTACTCACATGAAATAGGCAGCTTGACCATCCATTCAGGAGAATTAGTGACAAGATTTTCAAAATATTTCATTGTGGCATTACCATATTTGAGGTCAGACTAACACCATTTTCATTCAGGAGCAACTAGATATCATAATGAGTCTTCTGGTGAACCCAGTGTCTACATGATTTTCCATTTAGGAGGAGAAGCAATAACAAGATTATCAAGATGGCTGCCATGATGGCCATACTGGATGTGAGATGGTACCATTTTCATTTACAACCAACTAGACATCATAAGCAGTCTTCTGGTGAAAACCCAATGTTCATTTGACTTTCCATCTAGGAGAAACAGCAGTAAGATTTTCAAGATGGCCACTGTGGCGGCCATACTGTATATCAGATTGGCACAGATTTTATTTAAGACCAACTGGACACCATAAGAAGTCTTCCAGTGAAAATCTCATACTCATATGACTTTCCATTCAAGAGGAGTAGCAATAACAAACGGCTGCTGTGATGGCCATACTGGATGTCAGTTCAGCACCATCTTCATTTACGACCATCTAGACATCATAAAAAGTCTTTTAGTGAAAACCCCATGTTGATATGACCATCCATTCAGGTTGAGTAGCAATAACAAGAATTTCAAGATGGCCACTGTGGTGGCTGTATTGGATGTTCATGTGACACCATTTTCATTTAGGACCAACAAAACATCATAATAAGTCTTCTGGTGAAAACTACATGCCGATATGATTTTCCATTCATGAGGAGTAATGATAACAAGATTTTCAAAATGGCTGCCATGGTGGCCATATTGGACATTAGATCAGCACCATTTTCATTTAGGACCAACCAGACATCATAAGATGTCCTCTGGTGAAAACCCCATGTTAATATGACTTTCCATTCAGGAACAGAAGCAATAACAAGATTTTCATGACAGCTGCCATGGTGGCCATATTGGACATCAGATCAAACACATTTTTATTTAGGACCAACTAGACATAAGAAGTCTTTTAGTGAATATCCTATGTTGATATGACCATCCATTCAGATGGAGTTGTGATAAGACGATTTTTAAGATGGCCACAGTGGTGGCCATATTGGATGTCCAAGTGGAATCATTTTCATTTAGGACCAACCAGATGTCATAAAAGTCTGCTGGTGAAACCCCATGTTGATATGATGTTCCATTCAGAAGGAGTAGCGAGAACAAGATTTTCAAGATGGCTGCCATGGTGGCCATATTGGACATAATATCAGGACCATTTTTATTTAGGGCCAACTAGACATCACAAGAAATCTTTCAGTGAAAACCCCATGTCGATATGACCATCCATGCAGAAGTAGCAATAAAACAATTTTCAAGATGGACGATGTGGCAGCCATACTGGATGTGTGAGCAGCACCATTTTCATTCAGGACAAACTAGACCTTGGGATGAATGCGTCTGCAACAGCTCATGCCAATCCTCCGAGTAGTTTAGGAGGAGTAGTGATAACAAACTTGTGCTAACAGATGGACATCGGAAGACAGATGAACAACAGACCATCCCATATGCTCTTCTGGTCTGTGACCAGTAGAGCTAAAACAATTATAAGAACAGTTTTAATTGAAGAAACTGTTTGTTTTCTTTGTTAGTTTTAATGGCATTTTCAACACATTATTGGGTATCAAACCCAAGACCCATGGATTATGAGTCTGACACTCTACCAACTGAGCTATCACGGCTCCCTGAAGAAACTGACATGCCTTAATGTCATTGTCTATGGAGGCTGCAATTATTATTCCCAACTATTGTCCTTGATAAATAGAACAAGCAATCTGTTTGGATAAGATTCTTATCTGCATCCAATTGGAGAGCAGAGTGGTAGATACTGTTTCATCTAGTTACATAAGATAAGGTTTGATGTGGAATGAAGTAGATTGATGACCCTTAGCTTGCGAAGATGGATTTATGAGGACATTTGATTGAGTACTTAAAATGTGTGTACAGATGAATATGGTAAAATATTTTGAAGTGTCATAAATTATTTAGTAAGATATATATCAAAACTACACAAAGACCTAATAATGTACTTAATTACAACATTGTTCCAATGATAGATCAGGGGGGCCCCACCAAATAAATTTTGCATACAGTAGTGATGGTCTTATTAATGGATAGTTCCAAGAATAGACATTTGCTACAATGTTCTACAAGATGGAGATGGCCTTATTATTGAACATGAGGATATATTAGGAGATTTATGGTTTTTAGTATTCATTTTACATTAATGTTGTGTTTGCCTGAAAAAATGAAAACACAAAAATATTAATTTAATCTACAAATAAGGAAATGTCCGCAGGTAAAGCACATATATTATTCATTATGTGACATTTTTAAGTACTAAATTTTAAGCTAATTATAACATTTAGACAAAAGGTAATACGTGGTCTACTATTAATTGAATTTGGCTTGAGGTAAAGATAGTCTGGCCAGGCTGTTTCATATCAAAAATCAAAAAAGATAGTCCGGCCACACTATTTCATATCGAAAATCAAAAAAGATAGTCTGGCCAGGCTGTTTCATATCGAAAATCAAAAAAGATAGTCTGGCCTGGCTGTTTCATATCGAAAATCATAAAAGATAGTCTTCCCAGGCTGTTTCATATCTAAAATCATAAAAGATAGTCTGGCCAGGCTGTTTCATATCTAAAATCATAAAAGATAGTCTGGCCAGGCTGTTTCATTTCTAAAATCATAAAAGAGAGTATGGCCAGGTTGTTTCATATCTAAAATCAATAAAGATAACTGGGCAGGCTGTTTCATATCTAAAGTGAATAATGATAGTCTGGGCAAGCTGTTTCATATCTAAAATCAATAAAGATAGTCTGGCCAGGCTGTTTCATATCTAAAATCAATAAAGATAGTCTGGCCAGGCTGTTTCATATCTAAAATCAATAAAGATAGTCTGGTAAGGCTGTTTCATATCTAAAATCATAAAAGATAGTCTGGCCAATTGTTTGATATCTAAAATCAATAAAGATAGTCTGGCCAGGCTGTTTCATATCTAAAATCAAAAAATATAGTCTGGCCAGGCTGTTTCATATCTAAAATCAATAAAGTTAGTCTGGTCAGGCTGTTTCATATCTAAAATCAATAAAGATAGTCTGGCCAGGCTGTTTCATATCTAAAATCATAAAAGATAGTCTGGCCAGGCCGTTTCATATCTAAAATAAAAAATAAAGATAGTCAGGGCAGGTTGTTTCATATCTTAAATCAATAAAGATAGTCTGGGCAGGCTGTTTCATATCAAAAGTCTATAAAGATAGTCTGGGCAGGCTGTTTCATATCTAAAATCAAAAATAAAGATAATCTGGGCTGGTTGTTTCATATATAAAATCAATAAAGATAGTCTGGGCAGGCTGTTTCATATCTAAAATCAATAAAGATAGTTTGGTAAGGCTGTTTCATATCTAAAATCAATAAAGATAGTCTGGCCAGGCTGTTTCATATCTAAAATCAATAAAGATAGTCTGGCCAGGCTGCTTCATATCAAAAATCAATAAAGATATGGTAGTCTGGGCAGGCTGTTTCATATCTAAAATCAATAAAGATAGTCTGGTAAGTCTGTTTCATATTTAAAATCAATAAAGATAGTCTGGCCAGGCTGTTTCATATCTAAAATCGATAAAGATAGTCTGGTAAGGCTGTTTCATATCTAAAATCAATAAAGATAGTCTGGCAGACTGTTTCATATCTAAAATCAATAAAGATAGTCTGGTAAGGCTGTTTCATATCTAAAATCAATAAAGATAGTCTGGCAGACTGTTTCATATCTAAAATCAATAAAGATATGGTAGTCTGGGCAGACTGTTTCATATCTAAAATCAATAAAGATAGTCTGGGCAGGCTGTTTCATATCTAAAATCAATAAAGATATGGTAGTCTGGGCAGACTGTTTCATATCTAAAATCAATAAAGATAGTCTGGCAGACTGTTTCATATCTAAAATCAATAAAGATATGGTAGTCTGGGCAGACTGTTTCATATCTAAAATCAATAAAGATAGTCTGGCAGACTGTTTCATATCTAAAATCAATAAAGATATGGTAGTCTGGGCAGGCTGTTTCATATCTAAAATCAATAAAGATAGTCTGAGCAGGCTGTTTGATATCTAAAATCAATAAAGATAGTCTGGCCAGGCTGTTTCATATCTAAAATCAATAAAGATAGTCTGAGCAGGCTGTTTGATATCTAAAATCAATAAAGATAGTCTGGTAAGTCTGTTTCATATTTAAAATCAATAAAGATAGTCTGGGCAGGCTGTTTCATATCTAAAATCAATAAAGATAGTCTGGCAGACTGTTTCATATCTAAAATCAATAAAGATATGGTAGTCTGGGCAGACTGTTTCATATCTAAAATCAATAAAGATAGTCTGGGCAGGCTGTTTGATATCTAAAATCAATAAAGATAGTCTGGGCAGGCTGTTTGATATCTAAAATCAATAAAGATATGGTAGTCTGGGCAGGCTGTTTGATATCTAAAATCAATAAAGATAGTCTGGGCAGGCTGTTTGATATCTAAAATCAATAAAGATAGTCTGGTAAGTCTGTTTCATATTTAAAATCAATAAAGATAGTCTGGTAAGGCTGTTTCATATCTAAAATCAATAAAGATAGTCTGGCAGACTGTTTCATATCTAAAATCAATAAAGATATGGTAGTCTGGGCAGACTGTTTCATATCTAAAATCAATAAAGATAGTCTGGGCAGGCTGTTTGATATCTAAAATCAATAAAGATAGTCTGGGCAGGCTGTTTGATATTTAAAATCAATAAAGATATGGTAGTCTGGGCAGGCTGTTTGATATCTAAAATCAATAAAGATATGGTAGTCTGGGCAGGCTGTTTCATATCAAAAATCGATAAGGATAGGGATACTAGAATTCCACAGAATGCCATGTCCCACCTCCCCTGATGATGCATATTCCAAATACCCAGCAAAGTCACTAGAGTGTGATGTCACTGTAACCTCTTTTTGCCTATTTCACACTCATTAAATGTCATTACTGTCCATGAAGCTGAACTAAATGCAAAAGCTTAACACTGACCCTATGCCAACAAAAATGACAATGCCATTGGAAAAGTGATACAGTGAAACTCCTCAAAACTGAACCCTCAGGATACCGGAATCGTCTCAAGTCTGAATTTTTTTTTTAGTCCCGAAATTTTCCTTCTTTAATATCATCATTTTTTCCCCATTAAACCGAAACCCCTAAACTCTGAACACCGGAACAATTTTCGATCCCAAATTTCAATTTTACGCTTAAAAATACCCCATAAAACCGAAACTCAGTTGAAACTTGGAAATATATTTTAGCTGCTAAAATCCTGACACATGCTCTAGTAGTCTGATCGACAAGACAAAGACCCGGAAACTGCCCCAAGGGCACATGAGGTTAAAACACTTGACACATGTGCTGACACAGATCAGGGCTGACAATAGGCTACCTGAAGTCTTTGCATCATACAAAAGAGTCAACTTTTAAGGCTAATTACTTTTATTAATAACTAAATGCTTATAGGTAAGCCAATTGAGAAAGATTATTAATGCAGACAGTGATAACATCAGTGAGGAAGACGATATTCCCATGGCTCAACTGGCTCATGAATTATGACTGGATATTGACCCTGAGCTCCTATATCATTTTGACAACGATGTTCCTGTTGGGGATAATTCTGATGACTGGGAGAGTGAACTTGTTTCACAGTTTTGTGAAAGCAATCAGGCCAATGACGAAAGTGATGAATATGATGATGATAATGTATGTTCTGAGCCACCTAGCAGTGATATGACATACCCCGAAATGTTTGAGTTTATAAAGAGATTAAAAACTTTCGCAACTGCAAAGGATGAACGCTATTTGGCTATGCAAGCTACATTAGTTAAAGAACGATGAAAGAAACAACAGACAACGCTCCATGCCTTCTTCAAGCCAGGCTCTTGAACTGTGAACATTATGAATTATACACAGTATTTACATATTGTGGAGTATCATTCATAATTCCAATGGACTTATAGTAAAGCTATAAAAGTACTGTATTTCATTCCTCATATGTTTCTTGTGTCAAGGACTGTATTTCTATGTGGAGCAACTGTATTTATTCCTGTGAAAGAATACAATTTTCAGTAGGAATGTATATTGTTCAGCTAATTCTTCATTAAATGCACATATTTAAAATAAAATTAAAAAAATAACAGCTTTTTTAAATGTGTGCACTTTTACATGCACAGACACTGATGCTTTCGTAACTGCATTCTCTCTCTCTCTCTCTCTCTCTTGCATCACATAAGAGCTCAGAAAGAGATTTTTTCACCTCAGTAAACTGAAAACTCCTCAAAACCAGAAAAAAAATTCGGTCCCAAGGGTGTTCGGTTTTGAGGAGTTTCACTGTTTTGAGGAGTTTCACTTTACTTACATCTAAGCTTAGCATGCCTTTCCAAGTCAGAGACTAAAAGTAAAATCAACGAATAAACAGGGCTCAAGCTGGGTCAGAATTTTAGGGAGAAGTAGCTTCACCCTACAAGGGCCAAGAGGGAGACATTTAAACTCAAAGAGACTTGGTTTGGATTGGCAAAATGCCTGCTCTTCTGACCAACTGTACACGCCCTCTGCCCCTTCATTGCACCCCTCTGCATTCCTTAATAGCAAAATTAGTGTCTTATAAACACTATGTCATTTTTCATAAACCTTGCTTGAAAAATATTCTGCTTATCAATATCAGACAGGTAGGGTTCAATACAATGTCACTTAATTTGCTAGCTCCTGTTTAAAGTTACTACCATATGCCACTACTGCATGGTTTCAGCAAATTCCATGTTTTTCATAATGAATACACATGACCTCCTCCCACCCTGTATCTCAAATGGGGTGAGAAAGGTAAAAGAAACTTAGACTAAAGCCCAGGTTGCTCAAATGGGTTGTCAAATTAATTATGTGTCATCAAACATCGAGTACATGCAGAATTTGCTCTAGCTTAAAGCAATGTTTTGCTTAATTTTAGCTGGTCGCATAAGCCCTGTATACAACATACAAAATTTGCAATGGTCACCTACTGTAAAACATTTCAGTATACTGCTAACCCTCTTACAAAGGTCACCTACTGTAAAACCCCTCAGTATACTGCTGACCAGCTTACAATGGTCACCTACTGTAAAACCCCTCAGTATACTGATGACCCTCTTACAATGGTCACCTACTGTAAAATCCCTCAGTATATTGCTGACCCTCTTACAATGGTCACCTACTGTAAAACCCCTCAATAAACTGCTGACCAGCTTACAATGGTCACCTACTGTAAAACCCCTTGTTGGAACATCCCTCAGTATAAGGCTCTCTCACTTACAATGCCAGTTACTTGTATTGGTCTCATGAACAGCATTATAAATAGGGAGCAATGTACTAGTACACACACACAAACACACACTCAGAGTTTCCTGGGTCATCAGACAGATTTCAGGGCCATATGAAATACTGATTACAATGCTATTCTTACAATACTATTCAAATGTAGAGATAATATTAAAGAAACAACATCTGGACTTAATGAGAAATGAAACAAAAGTCCCCAAAATTGGCTAATTCTGGTAAGTTTCCTCTTCTAACTTATCTACAATCATTATTATCTATTCTATATGAATTCTTCTAAGTTATCTAGGATTATTATCTATTCTAAATGAATTGTTTTATAATGATGATAATATTGCTAAATGTGACTGTAAATATGGAAAATGTTATTCTGTTTGTTACAAGAATATCTGATATAATGTACGTATATAAATAAAAATACATTACATTATCGATGTTTGGCTGTTTGCATTCAAAAAACAAGATTGGAATCTGGCAATATAATGTAGTTACAGAAAATGTATTTATTGCATTTTATGAGTAAGTTTAAACTGGAGAGTTATTGTCTGTTATTGTCTGTAACATTTATCTCATCAATTACAAGTAATGCCAGCTAAGGTGAGCTATTGCCTGTTATTGTCTATAATATTTATCTCATCAATTACAAGTAATACTAGCTAAGGTGAGCTAGGATATCAAGTCCCAGTTGACTGAGAAAAGAATAGATGATATAATTTTGATAGAAACTATAGAATTTACCCACCATGTGCAATAAATGAAACTGACGAATTTCAACATACACTAGAACCTGTCTTGAAACACCATCTCTTTAGCAAAAGATCATTGTCACTCAAAAAAGGTGGTCTCTAATGACAGGGTCATAACAAATCCAGGTCATGAGAATCCGGTTTTTGGCAGCATATAACCACTATTGTGTGGAGGTCCCCTTAAATGCTAATACATACTTTCATGACAGGTGGTCTCTCATAGCAGTAGTCTTTCAAGACATGTTTTACTGTATTGCTAAATGCCCTTTTTATAATTTTTGATACATGGTTTATACAATTAAAAACATATAATTATTAACATGGATCCTTAAAATTAAATATTTTAAATGTTGGAAATGTTAGTTCCTGTACTAATGCAACAGTGACACATCATCAGATACCATAATGCAACCAGAGTGAATAAAGGTTGTGTTCTACCCTATTTGTGTGACTTTGTAACAGTTAAGCTAACCAAGGGGATTAATGACTTATCAAGGCACCTGTGACCATATTTTACAGTCTAATCAGGTTTCAAGGAGTATCTCAACTATATCTTGAAATTTGTACCAGCAAGATTTTTAATACTGAGGAGAAAATATATGGTACTTACATTTTCATTGTTAAGATTGTCATGTAGATTGTAGGCAAAGTCTCCAACATGCAGCACTGCAGTGTATTCCCCCTTAAGGGCCTCAGCTGTCAGTCTAGGTATACTTTCTGAATGCAACCCTAAGTCACCATACAACATGAACTCTGGGCTCCAGTCCTAAAATAATTCATATATACATACATACATACAGACACAGTTCCATGCAGGCATACAAAAAGACATACTGATACTGGTATACAGATACATAGATACATACATACATACATACATACATACATACATGCATGCATGCATGCATGCATGCATGCATGCATGCATGCATACATACATACATACATACATACATACATACATACATACATACATACATACATACATACATACATACATACATACATACATACATACATACATACATACATACATGCATGCATATATATATCAGTGCTAAAAAAAACTGGATAGCCCTATGCCCAAGACACCTCTGATTCTAAATCCGGCCCATCCCATTTTCTAAGTAAGTTAGCCATTAGGCCTGTCAAAAGAAACAAAAAACACTAGATCCACCTTGTTGATCTAATTTGCCACACTGAGTGATGAAACATGACATGCTTATCTTAAACTTCTGGAAAGACACCAGTAACCTGATTTATATTTAGCCCCCTGCTGGGGCCAATGTTCGTAGGTCCCTCACCCACAGGAATATTGTCTGCATACTTGAATACAAAGACTTAAATTTGTGTACAAAGCAAAGTACATGATATAGGAAGACGGGAACAATACTATTTATGTTCTCCATACTTCATTGGTTACCTATAATTAGCACTCAGTTGTCCGTCATCAATAATAATGAGCTGCATATCTTATTACCTGTAATACATCACTGGCTCAATGGATGTGTGACTTTGTAACAGTTAAGCTAACCAAGGGGATTACTGACTCATCAAGGTACCTGTTACCATGTTTTACAGTCAAAACAAGTGATTATTATTTTAATACATTTGGTTCACAGAAGCACATGTACTGGCCGCTGAATCCACTGGCATTCAGAATGGATACACCCCTATCTTCTTTAATTCTTACTGGTTCAGTGCACTGTGACATTATTAAACCTGAAGCCACTGCTTTCAAAAGATGAAACTAGGCCTGATGGAATTAAAAAAAACAAAATTTATTAACCATAGTTCTCAGAGTTCATTTTTTACAAACTTCAACTGAACATCATTTGAAGATTTCTTAAGCATTCATGTACATGATCAGATAAAGATACTGTTGGTACTCAAGTCCAAGAATACATGATAAAAGAAGGTGAATCCACCTTTCGGGTAAGTGGAGTCCAAGCAGGTAATTTTTTCAAAGCTACCTGTCCCAGGTCTGTGTCTGAAAAAAAATGTTCTTGGAACACTATACATCCATACATACACTGGCAGACTTCTACACAACATATATAAAACCATTATTTATTTTAATTCCAAAAATATATGGTTTTATTTACTACTTTTCTTATTTTTTCTCTCTCTCTATGACTTATAAAGCAAGAAAAGTACATGTAGTTATCTCAGGTGATCAGATGGACATACATACATACACACACGCACACACACACACACACACACACACATACATACATACATACATACATATGCAAAGGCAAAAATGTTTATTGAGTAATTCAAGACCATGGGCTCATAATATATAGTATATATTCATAATTTATCCTAAATTAAAGAGCTCACTTATACATATAATGTGATATAATATTGCAACAAAGCTAGTTCTGTAGATTTACATTGTTTATTCAAATAATCCTAAATTATGTCCTCACACCAGACTTTCTCACCCAACATTCCTTTAGCCACACATATATACATGTATGCATACCTAACTATATGTACCTATCAAACTACCTACATACCTACCGACATACACTGGTAGATCTCTACACCACAGATAGAAAACCCTTATTTTAATTCTAATAATTATACAACCTTTCTTTTACTCTTTTTTTTTCTTTCTTTTATTTTCCCCTCTTAATCTATATGAAATATAAGGCAAAAAAGTAGTTTTATCAGGTGATCAGAAGGACATACATACATACATACATACATACATACATACATACATACATACATACATACATACATACATACATACATACATACATACCGTATTTGCCAGCCTATAAGTCGATACTTTTTGACTTGGAAGTCTGGGCTTCATCTTATACTCTGAATCGACTAATATATGAATTATGTCATTGAAATTGCTTTACCGTAAAAAAAAAAAAAAAAATTCAAAGTACGAAAAGTATAGTGTACAAAAATAATTATCATTTTTGGGAAGAGATCGTGTGCGAAAAAATATAGGACCCGACATGGAGAGGGATTCCGAAATATTTACGTGATTGTCCGTATTAAATTCACGTGCATCAGATGTAATTGTGCTAAAGCAGCATGCACTAGTAATATATGTTGTTTAAGTTTGCTTACATATGTGTGTAGTAGAATAGACAAGTTAGAAAACGGATAACCATGACATGGACATGGGTATTCCATTCCACATTTTTCTTATTGCATCTTGTGATCGAAATAAAAGAGAGAGACAGACAGACAGATTTCAGCCCTTCTTCATGCTATTTTGCTTAATGTACCTTACTGACCCCTTTTAGCTAAAGCTTTTGTCAAAGAGAGAAAACAGTAATGAAATACTCAATGGAAATTAAAACAATGCATACCATACTCCTTCAGTTTCAAAGATATATAATTTATATTTAAATATTCACAATATTTATATTCATATAGACTCCATTTAGTTTAAATCCCAAGCTGACCATTAAGCATGCTGTGTTGTTTTTTTTTTTTTTTTTGTTGCAAATACAATGAACTCTATATTCCCACGAAATAAAATTACCCTTTATCAGTAAGTGCATGTACACTTCCTGTAGATAGGCGGCATTTTTGTTTGATCTTTGCTCATGAATTCAAAGCTCTGACGCTTCTGTCGGCGAGATCAAAAGATGTCACTGGTTGAGAAACTTACATGAGCAAGCACCTGGCATTACAGGTCATTACACAGTCCTGCATACATTAACATGCTTTACAGGATCGATTACAATACCCTATGGGTAGCCTCATTTCCCTATTGGTAGCCTCGCTAATTTGATCACATCTACTGCAGGTGTCAACTGGAATGACCTGGCCAAAGCTGTAGGCATATTTAATTAGAATGTAAATAACACTGCAAAGCCAGTTGGTTCTTTATGAAAATGGATATAAAAACAAGAATGAACTGTTTATTCAGAGATATTAATTGATAATGGAATACAGTTATGCTCCTGTACACGAGTAAGATCACAATCATCAGGTAACTCAACAATACATATTACAATCGTCCTGTAACCTCTCTCTCTCTCTCTCTCTCTCTCTCTCTCTCTCTCTCTCTCTCTCCAAAAGCTACAAGTAAAAACTGCTCTGAATGCATACGTTCTTACACACTGACATAGCGTTGTTTCATCCTCTCTCACACACACACACACACAGACACAGACACACATACATGCATTCACTAAACACAACAAGTCTTAATCGAGTTCTTTTAGTTTTTATTGCACATATAATTTGATAATGAGGTTACTGTTGCTTTAAGAATACAAGTTGTACTTATTTTTTGACAACAGGAGTTCATATTATTGCGTAAAATGTACCAATAAATAATACCTATAAATAATACGTGTACAGACCATCTTAATCATTTTCCCAATTAATCTGGAATAGCATAGTGATACCATTAATATTCATGAAACCGGAAGTTACTAGCGAAAGTGACGAAGCCAAGGTGTTGATCTGGCTTCATCTTATACTACGCATCGACTTATATATGGATGAAGGCTTGAAAATTGACGAAATTAGCGAATTCGACTTATACTCTGCATCGACTTATAGGCCGGCAAATACGGTACATTCATACATAAGAAAAGTAGCTATCTTGTGTGATCAGAAGAATTCATATATCTTCAATATATGCAAATATAATAACTAAATTCTTGATTGAAATTGGAAAATTCAAAAACTAAGCTTTCACAGCATATGAGTAGTATATGATAAAATTGTTGTTTTTCCAGTGTTCATACATTTTTATACTAAAGATATATTCTTTGAAATTCAAATTGATCATTTCTCTGATAAAACTGTGCTGTGTTGTGTCTGTTTTGTTACCTGTCCACTTGGTGGCATTTTGAAGTAAAATGGTCCACTTGAAATTGAATTGCTGACAGGTGTGTAGTAATATGTTATACCAGGTTCAAGATTCTGCAAAGTATAAAGGTGATAATATATACAACACTCAGCAAATAAGATCACTAGTATGACAACAGACAAAACTTATCTAATCAATACATTTATTCTATTGAGAGTCATTATATTATTAATCAAGGTTAAAGTACAACACCAAAAGTAATACTTATAAAGCCAACAATAAATAAATAAATCCTTTCTGGTGATAAATACATAGTTGTTAGTAAGCAGAAACTTGAAACTTTTGTGGCATGAATCAGTATCTTTCAAGCAATGTTCAATAAATCCTATAAAGCTGGTCAAAGCAGCCTGATTTTTGTTGTTCGACAGAACTGTATATAAACATGCTCCTGCAATGCAACTTTGGTGCATTAGGTTAAAAGATACAAGAATAAGAGCCTGGACAAAAGTTTCAGCCATACTGAATAACCTCTGGAAGATAGGTTACAGCAATCCAGTTTTGGTGAGCAACAAATCTTCTTCCTAAGATGTACTCTGAATGCACATTTGCTGGCAATGGCAATAATCAACAATTATGTCTTCATTTTGTTCATTGTGCATGTAATACATGCACTCTAGAGTGTAGAACAAACCACACTCAAAAAATATTGACAGAAGATGTCGGCCATTGTCCCAGTGTACAGTATCAAATTAATCAGAGCCCTTATGGATGAGTTTTATTTTTACTCCATATGGTTTAATACTGAAATTCACATCCTCACCTGATCACAGGGAATGTATCTACTATGAAAGTTTATGCATAGAAAAAATATCTACACTTTTTAGTATAATGTATTTTGCTATAAAAAAAACTTTGCCTGATCCTGAAAATATCTAATTTTTACTTATATTCATCTCTAAATTCTTCCTTTTCTTGGTATAGTTTGGAATATGATATTCCAGGATGATTTCTGATTGTGCATGCACATAGATAAGCTCAAGCCAATACTTTTGTTCTTTCTAATTTGTTATGCCTTTTGTTGGATTTGCATGACAAAGATGCCTAATTTTGTTGTTATAGTCAGCTACGAAGTCCTTTCAAATTAATGTTTCATTCTTTGTAACACAGAATACTTGCTGTTATTTTTGCCAATTGTTTTCATTCTGCAGGCATGTCATATATATTCTGTAAAAAAATATCTCAAAATAAAATCTCTTTTGATGACAAGAGTGTACTTTCTACAGTTCCTAATATCAATTGATAATGATGAATAAAGTATATCCTCATGATTATTAATTCCTTTTCTAATAAACAGATAAATCTACTTAAGATACTGTATTCTGATCAAAGAATACACTCAGAGAAACTTGTCTTTTAACTGGAAGTTTTCATTATACTAAGAAAAACCTGCAGTTAAAGATGGCACTTGCAACCTGGTAATTAGTGATTTCTTTTAGCCCAATTCTCAGGGCCACCATCTTAAAATCATATAAGAGAGTTTCTTCTTTCTTTTTATCTATATTCCTTTCTTTCTTTCT
Organism: Margaritifera margaritifera; assembly: GCA_029931535.1. Taxonomy (NCBI): domain Eukaryota; kingdom Metazoa; phylum Mollusca; class Bivalvia; order Unionida; family Margaritiferidae; genus Margaritifera; species Margaritifera margaritifera. Next base: position 78,582 of record JAQPZY010001644.1, on the reverse strand, counting down.
CAGTTTATAATTTAATTCTACTGTCATGTATTGATATCCTTAATTTTTTTCTTCTTACACTTGCATTAAATACTAGTGCAAACTAGCATTGTTCTTTATAAAACTGAACTTTATTACCATTCATAATCTCCATGTTCACATTTTGCACTACAACTCAATGTTGAGAGTATGCCCTATTACTGAAATGAGACCGCTGTGCATGTATAGGGGCACACCTACTTAGTTCTCTTTATGGTAAAAACCTATCTAGTTGATCATCATTATGCTAAAAAGACGTGGTTTTTAAGGAATGTGAAAAAAAATATGGCCCAATTGGGTCTGATACTGTTTACCTGGCATACATTTAAGTTAATAGTTGGCCATTTCACAAAGCAAGCTTACACTGTAAGTAGTATTATGAGAACAAAACTTTTATAAACTATCACCCAAAGTTGATATCATGTTGATTTTACCTATTTTACTATATCCTGATAAAAAAATGTTTGTAAAGATAAAGGCACAATTAATATGCATAGTCTCTTGCTCATAATCTATGTTATTCATTATCTTGATGATATAAAACTATTTACAAACTTTTATGGAAAATGGATGAGATATATAGTCTCTGGATCTAGAGAGATAACAAGCTCAGCCAATTGGATGCAAGGTACCAGTATCTCATTAATATGCACAGATCTCACTTCTTATTGAACCTGTCTATGATAATATGTTAAGCTTATTTACCAACGTGATGCAAAATCCACTTGGAATTCAGTCTCCAAAGTGGTTAAACTCTTTGCCAATCAGATACAAGATTATCTCATTAATTTGCAAAGATCTTGCTCATAATCATCCAACATCTTGATAATATAAGACTATTTAACAAGTTTCATCAAAATATGACTAGGAATAGAACTTGGAAAGTGTTGACAATCTCAACCAAACGGATGCAAAGTTACATCATTAATATCCATGAATTTCAATCATAATCATACTCAAGCAAGAACCTGATGACATAAGCTTACTAATTGTGATCAAATTCCTGTCACAAATACATGTACAGTTGATAGAGTGGTAAAAAAAACTCAGCCAATCAGATGCAAGAATGCCTCATAAATATGCATGGATCTCACTCATAATAAAATGATCCAACATCTTGAAAATAGTTACCAAGTTTTATTAAAAGTGAGTTAGAAATACAGTCTCTCGAAAAAGCTTTAAGATGCTCCGCCAATCGTATGCATGATCACCTCATTATTATGCATAGATTTTGCTCAGAATAAAAAAAATAATATATCTTGCTGATGTAAGCCTATTGATCAAGTTTGATAAGAATATATCAGAAACAGAGCTGCTAAAGTGTAGTCAAGTTCAGCCAATCATATGCAAAATCACCTCATTAATATACATGTATATGGATCTTGCTAATAACTATTAATCAGAGATCATAGTAATTTAAGCCTATTTAACAAGTTTTATCAAAACTGGATCAGAAATACAGTCTCCAGAGTGGTAACAAACTCAGCCGATCATATGCAAGATAACTTCATTAAGATGCATGAATCCCACACATTATCAAACTCTACTGAGATCTTGATCTTTGATTAAAATCATATTAAAAATATGGCTTCATGAGTGGAAACAAGCTAAACCAATCAGATGCAAGATCACCTAAGAGTGGAAACAAGCTAAACCAATCAGATGCAAGATCACCTCAGAGTGGTAAGAAGCTCAGCAAATCAGATACAAGATCTCCTCTTTAATATGTGTGAATCTCGCTCATTATTGAAACTGTCCATAATCTTGATGATTTATGCATACATGTATATTCAAAGTCTGATCAAAACAGGATCAGAAATATAGCCTCCATATTGGTAACAAACTCAGACAAAAAGATGCAAGATCATCTCATTGCCATGTGTGGATCTCACTCATTATCAAAGTCATCTGAGATCTTGATGATATAAGCATATATTCCAAATTTGATCAAAATCAAATCATAAATCTAGCCTCTGGAGTGGTAACAAGGACAGCCAATCAGTTGCCAGGTTACCTCATTAGTAGGCTTGGATCTCACTTATTATCAAACCCAGATCTTGATGATACAAGTTCATATTTCAAAATTGATTAAAATCAGATAACAAATATGGCTTCCAGAGTGGAAACATGCTGAGCCAAGCAGATACAAGATTACCTCATTAATATGCATGCATCTGGCTCATTGCTAAACTTGTCCAAGATCTTGATGATATACGTACATACTCCAGGTTTGATGCTAGATGTCTGATGGGCACTATTTTTATTTACAACCAACTAGATATCATAAGAAATCTGTTGGTGAAAACCCTATGTCAATATGACCATCTATTCTGAGGGAGTAGCAATAACAAGATTTTCATGATGATCACCATGGTGACTATACTGGATGTCAGATTGGCATCATTTTCATTTACAACCAGCTATACACCATAAGAAATCTTTTGGTGAAAACCTCATGTTGAAATGATTATCTATTTAGGAAGTGTAGAAATAATAAGATTTTCAAAATGGTGGCCATATTGGATGTCAGATCGGCACAGTTTTCATTTAATACAAAACTAGACACCATAGAAAGTCTTCGGTGAAAACCACATATTGATATGACTTTCCATTCAGAAGGTGTATCAATAAGAAGATTTTCAAGATGGCTACTGTGGTGGCCATAGTGGATTTCAGATTGGCACCATTTTCATTTATAACCAACTTGACATCGTAAGAAGTCTTTTAGTGAAAACCCTGTGTTGATATGACCATACATTCAGGTGGAGTAGCAGTAACAAGATTTACAAGATGGCCACTGTGGTGGCCATACTGGATGGCTGTGCAGCACCATTTAAATTTAGTATTGACTAGACATCATAAGAAGTCTTCTGGTGAAAACCCCATGCCAATATGCCTCTCTGTTCAGAAGGAGTAGCAACAAGGCTGAAAAAAAATATGTGTGTTTCCTATTGCACTGGTTTTCAAATTAGGGTAGGCAGTTATTTTATTTTTATTTTTTTTAAACATTATAAATAAATCAAATAATATTTAAAGCGCTTCAAAGTACCAGGCAAAACTGGCTCAATTAGATGCAGAAATAAATTTCGGCAATGTGATTTTGTTTATAATAAAAAAAAAATTAAATTTTTTTTTTTTTTAAACATTATATATAAATATATAAATTAATTAATATTTCAAGCGCTTCAAATCGGCTCAATAAGATGCACAAATCAATTTCGCCAATGTGATTTTTTTTTTAATTAAAAAGAAAAAAAAAAAAAAAATGGGGGGGGGGGGGGAATTGCTAGGGTAAAAACAGTGATGGTCGGCCGACCGGAAACACACGTATTTTTTTTTTTTGGCATAGCAATAATTTTCAAGAGGGCTGCAAGCACGTCATAAGAAAGCTTTTAGTGAAAACACCTTGCTGACATGACCTTCCATTCAGGAGAAGTAGAAATTGCAAGATTTAAAAGATGGCCGCTTCGGCGGCTATATTTAATGTCTCGCAGTACCATTTTCATTTAGGACCAACTACACATCATAAGAACTCTTCTGGTGAAATCTCCATGCCAATGTCTTTCCTTTCAGAAGGAGAAGCAATAAAAAGATTTTCGAGATGGCCATGGCAGCCATATTGGACGTCAAATCGGTATCTTTTTCATTTAGGACCAACTAGATACCATAAGAAGTCTTTAAAACAAAACCCCATGTTGATATGGCCATCCATTCAGGAGGTGCAGCAATAACAAGATTTTCAAGATGGCCGCTGTGGCGGCCATACTGGATGTCCAAGCGGCACCATGGTTTTTTTTAGGACCAACTAAACATCATAAGAAGCTTTCTGTTGAAAACCCCATATCGATATGACTTTTGGTTCAGGAAAAGTAACAATAACAAGATTTTCAAGATGGCTGCGTGACGGCTATGTTGGACGTAAAATCGGTACCATTTTCATGTAAGACCAACTTGACATCATAAGAAGTCTCTCAGTGAAAACCCCATGCTGATACAACCATCCATTCATGAGGAGCGGCGATAACAAGATTTTCAAGACAGCCACTGTGGCGGCCATATCGGAGGACTCGGCTGCACCATTTTAATTTAGGTCCAACTAGACCTTGGGATGAATGTGTGTGTAAAATTTCATGGCAATCCTCCAAGTAGTTTAGGAAGAGTAGCTTGTGCTAACGGACGGAACGACGACGGCCATCGGACAACGGACGACAAACAACAGGCCATCCAATAAGCTCTTCTGGTCTATGACCAGTAAAGCCAAAAACATCAAAAGCTACACTGAACCTAAATCACAAACCTGCATTCAATGTAATATCTGGCGAAAATCTGTTTTAAAAGGCTACATTTACAAAGTCCAAACCGGAAAATATAAAACAGGCAATTGAACAAAGAAACAATAAAGAACATTCCAAAGACATGTCTACGCCTCTAAGCAAGATTACATACAAAACAGCACTACAGTATGTTGAATGGTTGTCAAGGTAGACAACAGATTTGTCAAAGAAACCATGTATACATGTTGTAACTATATCCTTTTGTTTTTGTTTTTCTAAACTGTAAAGAAAACTTAAACTAGCCAGTGTATAAACGTGGTTATATTGTTTTTCTTGAACTTTATTTCAATTTCATTTCACCATTTTAAGGAAAAAATAGCTACATACTGATGCGACGCAAACTTCCATTTTAATCCCTTGGCTGATACAAATTTCTCTGATTATTAAAGGATCAAATTTTAATCGGTATTAAAATTTCAGTCTAAAAGCCTTACCTGCAAAACGACTCTGTGAATATACTGTAATCCCATGTTGTTTTCAATAAAGTATATATGTTGCCCGGATGCAGTCATGTCCAGATTCCATGGACCTGAACTATAACGGACCTCAGTGGAGCAGTTCTGCATAGTGGACCACATAACAACCATGTCCCTAACGGTGTCCCCATATGCCAAGTGGGTTTGCCGTGGCAGGCATAGAACTATCAAAATGGAATGATTTGTTCATTGAAAATACATTGCAAATTTGAAACTGTATAACACAATGACGAATTACAATAGCATGCGGCAAATAATTTTCTTAATTAAAAATGCAGTGCAGATTATAAATGTCGAAGGCATAAGAGTACGACATAATGCGATCTTATTGATATGCAAAGAGACACTCTGACTGACAGACAGACAGACAGATGAGCAAAACATGAACTAAGAGAGAAAGAAATAACATTGCGACCTATTGGATGTGCACATTCAAGGACAGACGGACAGGTGAACAAAACAGACCAACACTAAGAAATATAGCATCATGTGATCTCAATAACATGCGTACAAAGACAGAGAGACGGACAAATAAGTTAAAAAAGCGAACAGACAGAAAGTTAAATTTATTACTATGTACAAGATGGCACCTGTATACTTACTCTCGCAACAGCACACTTTTTTAAATCCAAAAATGTCTTTCTGTTTAGAAAAACGACTGAACTTTGACCTTAACTTGAACGCTGCCCATAACCAACATCCCATAGCTACCCTCCCCGTCACCCCTTCCGTTAAAATTTGACGATCCTTGTACACATTAACAAACCAAAACTCGAGCAGCTTCAATGACTCAGCTTATTAAATCCTCACGTTTTTTATTACCATAACACTCGCCATCCCCCTAGCAATCCCCTTGGCACGACACAGGGGTCATAACTCCAAATCCGTTACATATATGACAGATCTTCCTGAGTATACAAACTTTGGTCACAAAAATATCCAAAAATGTCACCATAACTTAGATTTGTTTTACATCTGACTTTTGACCCCCACCCACATCTTAGAGATCTCAACGGAGGTGGAGCCAAGAATACCGCTCTTTCAGACAGTTACCATATGGACAAGGTAACCACTGAGTTCTATAAATTTCTACCCAGTGGTTCAAGATGACATTTGGTAAAGTGCGGGCCTATTGGAGATCAGATCGGCACCAATTTTATTTACCACCAAGTAGACATCATCAAAAGTCTCTCAGTGAAAATCGCATGCTGATATGACCATCTATTCAGAATGGTACCAATAACAAGATTTTCAAGATGGTTGCTGTGGCGGCTATACTGGATGTCCGAGCGGAACCATTTTTATTTAGGACCAACTAGACATCATTAGCAGTCTTCTGGTGAAATCCTATGTCGACATTACTTTCCGTTCAGGAGGAGAAGCGATAACAAGAATTGAAAATGGCAGCTGTGGCGGCTCTAATGGACGTCAGATCGGCACCATTTTCATTTAGGGTCAACTAGACATCATAGGAAGTCTTCTGGTGGAAACCCCATGTCGATATGACTATCCATTCGGAAGATGTGGCTATAACACAATTTTCAAAATGGCTGACATGGCGGCCATATTGGCCGTCACATCGGAAACAATTTCATTTAGGACCAACTAGACATCATAAGAAGTCTTTTAGTGAAAACCCCACGTGATATGACCATCCATTCAGGTGGCGAAGCGATAACACGATTTTCAAGATAACTGCTGTAACGGCCATATTAGATGTCTGAGCGGCACCATTTTCATTTAGGACCAACTAGACCTTGGGATGAATGTGTCTGTAAAATTTCATGGCAATCTTCCAAATAGTTCAGTATGAGTAGCGACTACAAACAAGCGACGGACAACAAACAACAGGCCATCCCATAAGCTATTCTGGTATATGGCCGAGAGAAATAAAAAATTACAGAATGCCACAATTTTTGAACTTCAAACTTGAACTTGAGTTTCTTGCTCAGCAAGTTTCGAAAATACGAGACCAAACCAAAACAAAACCGATTTTCGGTACGTTTTTGGGGTATTCTTTTTTCTTTTTTTTAACTACGCATTATTGTGCATGAGTGTATGTACCCTTCTTGGTCATCACATCATGTATTTTGGCCATACGACTTAAAATGAACACATCTGAAACTATACGTTGTAATTAATTTTAACTGATAGGAATACCTATATAACAGTATTGTATATAAATGTTAATCAACTGCCAAGTAAACAAGCTATTTAATTTTTTAAAATTTATTTATTGTTATTTTTTTTGGTTTTTTTAGTTTTTTTTTTTTTTTTTTGTTTTGCTTTGTTTTTTTGTTTTTTGTTTGTTAGTTTCTAGAACTTCACTAGAAAATGAGTCGAAAACATTTCAAAACTATTTTTAAACATCCCATATATATATATATATATATATATATATATATATATATATATATATATATATATATATATATATATATATGTGTGTGTGTGTGTGTGTGTGTGAGAGAGAGAGAGAGAAAGCATATGCACGTGCCTTCACTCCTTGGTGTTCATCGATTCAAACCACAATCTGAACATCCTCGGCTTTTTCCGTCAAGTCGACTTGTCGAAATGGCCTAGCGATGCTCCGATCGTTAATTCAAAACAAAACATTAATCTTTTGGACTAGGACAATTTTTGGCGAAGTTTTGACAACTAAAACATATTAAATTGCTTGTTCTAGTGGCAGTTGATTAACTATTTATACATATTCGTGATTACAATGATGTAATGATGTAATCTAGGTACTCCTATCAGTTAGAACTTATTACAATGTATAGTGCTCATTTTAATGTCATTTGGCCAAAACACATTGTGTAATGTCCAAGAAGGACACATAAACCATATGGTGATCAAGTTCCATCCCTTGTATCAAACAGCACTACAATAACAAACAATGACTACAATCAACACATTCTGATCCTTAAGATAGGACTCAGCGTGGCACGCAATATTCTCAATAAATACTGAATATGCGTGACATGTTTCATGCTTTATCTCAACGAGCTTTCAAGTTATTGGAATAGATGGATGGAAGAAATCTATAACAGGCTGTTATCTGATTACCATTTATGTAATGTCCAGGGGAAGGACAAAAAAAAATCTTTCACAAATATATGGTATCTAAGTTTAGAGTGGATTTGATCTCCAGCACAGCATTTCCGTGTAGCACAGATTCAGTCCCTACTTCTGAACAAATATTATCCATTTTTTGTAAGATGCTTGCCAATTTAAGTGAACAGTGTAAATTCCAAGTTGTAAGCATACTATGAAATGCCAAATCGAGGTTTATAGCTTCATTTTCAACTTGTGTGTTTTGTATAAAGTAGGTTGTACGTGCTGCCCAGAAATGTATGATCAAAATTATAAAAAGAATGATTAAATGAAGAAATGAGAAAGAAATATGCATGGAATGCATTAGATTACAACTGTATAATTTAGCGGAAATGCTAGACGCGAAAATGACTGACGTCATTCCCCCACCCACCTTCCCCTTCAAAATTCTCCCATGTACGGGTATTGCGCCTTTGGACCCGACTGGGCGCCTAAGCTGTCCCTAGGCCTAGATTTTTGAAAATCGAATTCCTCGAGCCTCACACACACACACACACACACACACACACTTATTTCCAATCCTGAATCCAATTCCGATTTTACGTTTTCTTTTTATAGTACACTCATAAACTGGAGGATAATTATTTTCAAATCTAGCTGAATTTCAATTCTATTAGGATAAATTATCGATTTTCACAAATCAGGGAACTCTTGTTGTACCGTTTCGATTGATAATAGGTTTTCCATTCTTTCATTACAAATAGAGTTTCTGATGATTGCAAATGACATTGATCAATATTCTAGGGATATCAAGGACAATCCAAATTCTGCTGAAAATTGGGCACACAACCAGAGACAAGTAATTGTGGTATTTGAGTAATAAGGCCATTATCTGATATATATCCCAAGCGGAAAATTTTATGATGATGAAGTCGGTATTATTTTAATAGGTTATTTGGTATTATTAGCGATATTTGTGGAAGGCTTTTGTTATAATGATAAGTAAAATGGCTGGAAGCACGTGTTTATGATTTACAGCATATTAATACTTGTAGTCTGTCATAGTTCAAATAAATGTCCAAAATATCTGGGTCCACATTCATAAACTTGGTGCATACAACCCACTGAAATTTTGAGCTATGTTCCGTGACATAAAAGAGGAGAGAGAGAGAGAGAAGAAAGGATCGGAATTTATATTATACATTTGTATTTTATTAATTCATAGAACTACTACAACCTTGATTTATTAATTCACGGAACTACTACAGCTTTAATTTATTCATTCATAGAACTACTGCAGCCTTAATTTATTCATTCATAGTACTACTACAGCCTTAATGTATTCATTCATAGAACTACTACAGCCTTAATTTATTCATTCATAGTACTACAGACTTAATTTAGTCATTCGTGGAACTAATACAGCCTAAATTTGTGATAAAAATAGTTGTGACAATATGTTAAAAATGTATACAAAGATCTAGAGAAGTACAAATTCAGCCTCCATCTGTTTCAGAATATTACTAAATTGAAGCTATATAGTTCTTAATATACCAAGCCGTACACAACAATACAGATGCAAATAGCCATCTGACAAAACCGATACCAAACACAGGACTGACATGACGGTACCAAATAGCAATGACTCCCTGGTTTTGACACTGACCAGATTTTACAAAAACTGCAGGCCATACACGGTCAAATTTAAAATGATTTGAACTGGACAAGAACGAATATGGTATATTAACGCATATTTTATTTCAGTGTCAATTATGTTTCTAATTTTTGGGCCTTGTAAAAATACACTATTTTCTGGAAAGTAAGATCCTTCAAGATTTTCTTGACTTCTTCTATTTTCTTGACATATTGTTCTTTTTCAAGATGGCTAATAAGCATGAAATCATAATGTTTGGAAACAAAATTGGGTCTCGTCATGAAACATTTATTCTATATTGCTAATTTTTTATAGTCTGGGTAAACTGATACCATTGTAAAAGAAAAATATAGTCAAAACCAGCTGGTGGGTATGGGGAGTCAATGCTTATTTAAAACAGTGTTGAGTCGCTATTCTCCTCATATTATACTCCCTGCTAAACTATATTGTATCTAACCCAACTCCGGATGTCTGGTATCGCTTCAGATTTCGTAAGGTCGCTGTATCTATAATCTAGCATGCGGTTTGGTAAATTACAAACTAAACTATCCAGTTGCTAATGTACAAACCGTACACAACAATACAGATTCAAATTGCGACCTGATGAAACCGGAAGCGGTACCAAACACCCCGAGTCAAAGTAGATACAATAAGCTAAAAGATGCTGACGGTAACAATCCTCACATCTTTTTACAAAGAACTTTGGGTGGCCTAGGCAGTGGCCTAGACCTACCTTCGTCTGTGCTGGTTTCTCAGTTGTTTACTAGACGTATTTGGCTACTTTTGCAAACTTACGCACATAAATAGTAAAATAATAAAACGTGAATAACAAGAACAGTTAAGAGCCTAATCACAACACTCCAAGCACTTGTCCGAGTTTTCTCTGACCCTTCCCACCCCATTTTAGATATTTTTACATTTATACATACATGTCACAATATCTAAAATGGGGTGGGAAAGGTCAGAGAAAACGCGGACTATCCAAGCACAAAATATATAGAGCTCAAAATTGAGACTAATTTTGACATCAATAAAACCGTGTACATATTTCAAACAATGGCAAACCCATTTTAAGCTTGGTGATTCTGCCTTCATTCTCAATGAAAGTATTGAGAATCAAGTTACTGAAAATCAATTATTTAAATTTTAATATAATTTCGGATTCATACAAATTGTTCTGTATTGCTCACAACGAAGTAATAAATACACTGAGAATGACTGAGTTTTCTATTTGCTGTTAGTTATCTCTATAAATTCATTATAGTGAGGGGTAATTGTACTTAATATCTTCAGACAGGAATGATAATATTTTATGACCAAGCAATTTGTATGACGGTTATCTATTTAGACTACACAAAATTATCATTTACAACCCTTAACACGCTTTTAGAGAGTAGGAAAGCAATATAGTAATTAATAAACCGCCTTTCTCAGCCTCTCTGTCATTAATAATTCTTTAATATATCGAAAAAAATAATGGTTACATCCCGTTTTGCCCGGGTACGTCTTTCTGTAAAAGTTTTATTTATTTATTTTTTTTATTTTTTTTTTTTTTGGGGGGAGGACGGGGTTAACGACACTTTGAACACATTAATGGCTATATCATGCTGAGGAAATGGGATCTAAGTGCCTTTCCCAAGGACACATAGAGGCAGCCGACCTAAGATGGCCTGTAACTGAGCTATCCAGACTCCCTTCGGTTTTACACAGTATACATATGTATGTATTAGCATTTAATGGCACCTCAGCACAATAATGGGTATATGATGCCAATTAAAAGTAAAGCTCTAAAAACGTAAAAATGAGGAACTGCTCACAAACTTTAGGAAGATAAACCTTTACAAATAAATGTAAACGTGAACTACATAAAGGTACAATAAGAAAGGTAAAGATGTAAAAATTCTGTAACAAGTATATCAAATAAAGTATAAAGGTAAATTATATAAATCCTGAAAATATATGATCAAGTTTGTTATGTTAACCGCATCCCCTCAAAAAGTCCAAAACTTCCTCGGGTGGTATATCACCATAAAGTTCCTTAATTGAATTCGCATTAAAAACAAAATAATTTTAAAAAAGAAATTAAACCTTCTGTCTCACTGAGAGGAAGTCGATACACTCAACAAGAATGTGTTCCACTGTCAGTGGACACTGGCAGGGTATGCACTCTGGTCGAGGTTCACCCTTCAGGTGAGATGCACCAGTCAGGTATGCGTGTCCTATACGCAATCGGTACACTACCACCTCATCTCTGCGATTGGTTGTATATAAGGAATGTCAATCTCCAATGATGGGTTTTTCCAAGTATGAAGAACATGCTGATTTATATAATATTTGAGGTCTGTATATGGAATCTTACACTCCGAAACGGGTGACTGCAAGGCAGCTTTGGCTGCTTTATTTGCCCTCTCTTTACCCTTAATACCAATGTGACTACGCAGCCAAGAGTACAGAATACTTTCTCAAGACTGTATAAGCAAATCATGTTTCTGTAAGATCTCAGATATTAACGGGTTGTCAAATTTAAGATTTTTCAAGTACATGACAGAATAAGTACTATGTATGTATGTATGTATGTATGTATGTATGTATGTATGTATGTATGTATGTATGTATGTAACAGAATAAGTACTATGTATGTATGTATGTATGTATGTATGTATGTATGTATGTATGTATGTATGTAACAGTAGATAATCTAAAGCCTGTCTATACAGCTTCGAGTAACTTTAGATATCCCAAGAAAATGTCGTACAAAAGAAAGATAAGGACCCAAAAGGCAAAAACCTTAAAATACAAAGCCTATATATAAGTCCAAGACCTGCTCAGCTCCAACGTCATAACGAAACGCATCCCTATGTGAAAAGGTTGCCTCCATTAGTCGCCTCTTACAACATGCAGGAAGGCGAATTGGTCTATTCTACATCCCTAGCCCGGGGCGTGGGGGGGGGGGGAGTTACTTGTCAATAAAGGACTGGATCACAATACCGAATCGTGTATATGCAAACAAATTAGTATCATGTAAGATTTTGCTTTTTACGAGTTTTTGTTTTAATGTATCCATTGCTTTGTTTTGTTTTTGTGTTTCGTGAGCATTTTGCCTTTTATAAAAGAATTGGTTAACTGATGTCTAACGGCACATCACCACCTAAAACACTATTTAGTACTGATTAAGCTGCCTTGTTTTCAGACATACGTCGGCAGCCGACCGGGGTCGGTCTGGGCAGGATTCGAACCCACAACGTACTAATTGTGAGACGGCACGCTAACCACTTACCACTTAGCCACGGGGTTCCACTGATACCAGTGGACCCAGCAGCACTTCATTTTATAAGACTCTCTCTCTCTCTCTCTCTCTCTCTCTCTCTCTCTCTATATATATATATATATATATATATATATATATATATATATATATATATATATATGAAAAAGCGTACATCCAATTAATACACCGTAAGTGGCCCTGGGTTTTCGTCGGGACAACCAAATGAATAGTATAGATCATATTTACATACAACATACCAAGCTGCACTTAATTCATAATTTACAATGTGTGTTGACTGTAAAATCGATCCTTTCCAAGCCGGTATCATGTTTACATAAATGAAATACATTTGGTTGCTCTTCGTACAGCTTTCCAAATCGAGCAGGTGGAATAATACTGAATTGAGATAAGCAAGGTAAGTTAATACCTTGCTGGAAGCAACATGAAAACTAATTGTTATAGTCGGAACAAAGGAATATACAGAACGATGAAAACCTCTGTCAGTGATGTCAGCAACATAAATGTGGCAGTTTATTGACGTGCCTTAGTAATGAAAGCGACTTATAGTTGGGTACCTGGCAACAGATGGTGGTCAGACTCATTACTGACGACACCTGGTGGAAGCTTGTGGCACTTAAGCACGTTTTCGGGATACATCTGCATATGATGGCGTTAAACTAACCTTTTGTATGATTAAACATATACATCAAGTGAAACCACTCCATACAAACCACAGGCAGAATAGGCTGAAAAAAATGGCTTAAACTGGTAAGTAGTCTAATTTCTGGAGAGAGAAAAAAAAGCAACTGTTTACCAGAACAATTGGGAACAAAGCGGCCACAAGAACTTGAGAAAAAAAATACACATAGTCTATTTTAAAAAGCCACAAAAATCCGCAAAATAAAAATAGTAGACTTTGCTGCGCTATAATTCCAATTATTGACGTACTGGAGCTTGCAGCAATTTAAAAAAATTAAAAAATTAAAAAATTAATATCCTCCTTCTCTCAAAACACAAATTTGTACATGCTACCTAGCATGCTCTAGATGTAAATCTATCTCCAGCTTGAAGGTCAAGGATTAGAACTAGCTACATGATTCAACATTATCGTCTTCAAAGACATTAAGCGCAGTGACAAATAAATAAAATTAAAAAAAAATTTAAAAATAAAGAGAAAATCCGCAAAATTGCCGATTCCGCAGCAACTACGCACGTTCGATAATAAAACAATCCGCAGTTGTGTTCTGGGAATCAATCAAAAATGGTCTTTGTAAAGGATGTGGTCTCCTTTCGGTAATGTTATTGTGAAAGGTTTTACTGTATTAAATACCATTACACTAAGATATGAAATAGTCTGATAAACAGATAGAATATCGTGTTTCCTCTCTTACGCTGTTGCCTTTGGCATACATGGGTTATTAACAAATAATAACAATTTATCAATGTGCCCGCCAAAAGAAGAAAGTGATTGCTGCATTTTTATTTTTTATTTTATATATATATCTTCAGCTCTTTTAACAAAGTTCGGATAAACCGGTCGGCACATGACAATTTATGACAATATATGTTGCCAGCTAATGCATTTAGAAGAAAACGAACAGTCAACTGACTGTCGAAAAACTCATCTTATTGGAATTGCCACAATTTCCTTCATCTTATTGGAATTGCCACAATTTCCTCTGTCTATTTCTCTGTTCTCATTTGAGAAAGTTTGTGACATATCGTGGAACGAAACACGCCCCCCCCCCCCCCTTCCAACCCCCTCAACCACACCCCCGTCGATGTGTATAGGACGGGTGATTATCCTGATTTGCAACATTCCCCTCCAGTTTTTTTTTTTTTTTTTAAACCAGAACTCGACCCATTTGTCCCATTTTCCAAGCATTATGAATCTTGCCCTTCCTGGAGACTCTCCAAACTAAGAAACAAGGATCACGTTTGGAAAGTTTCTACAGGAGCAGTCTATGCAGAATTGATGTATGATCTTTTGCATGTCCGTGAACTGTATGACCCACTAAAAAATTTATACCAAATTAGAAAATTTCAGTATTATAATGAATTAATAAAACATTTATACGTTTCTTAGGCGTAAACAACAATAAAATACTGCAAGATAATCCCCGAGGTCATTTAATGAGAACACTTTTCATATACAAGACAAAATACGGGTATGACGCTTTCAGTAGGTGCATTATTATAAGTGTTCCAAACACCTGCCAAATACAACCACTCCCTACTCTAAATTCCTGTTGAATCTGAAGAGAGTAACTGTAAGTATCCGTGAATGATGCAAACTCAGCTAGAAACTGCATAGACTCGGCTCTGCTGCCGCATGATGCGCCGCCAGATCAGGTTCTATGCTCCTTGTTTTACTTTTCATTTCAAGGTTCATGTGCCCTTTTAGTCCGAGTTTCCTCTGACCCTTCCCACCCCCATTTTAGATATTTTGACATTTAAACTCGGACTAGTGCCCTTTTTGGTCATTACACAGTGTATTTTGGCCATCTTACTTCCAATGAAGACAGTAGAAACTTAGCGATGTAATTAATTTTAACTGATAGAAGTACCTAGATTGAACAAATATTTAATCATCTGTAATTTAAACAAGCAATTACAATTTTTGTAGTTTCTAAAACGTCTCCGGAAAAGGACAGTCAAAAATATTTACATTTTGACACAATCCCTATATATTTACATGACAGCACATGCACAGGTGTCTTCACACCAGTGTTCATCTAACCATAAAGGTCACTGATGCTACGCATGAGTAACCGTAACTTTACAACTACATATTTAGGGGGTTAATTCAAAACAAAATCTGCATCTTTTTGGTGAAGTTTTGAAAACTACAAAAATTAAATTGCTTGTTCTAGTAGTAGCTGATTAACTATTTATACATTTCTATATTTACAACAATGTACTCTAGGTCTCCTATCAATTTGAATTAATTACAATGCATATTTTCTGCTGTGCTGATTTGAAGTCATATGACCAAAATACATGGTGTAATGATAAAACAAAAGGTATATAAAGACCCTGTCTTCCAGCGCATTGTTAGTCAGCATATCCCTCTAAGCTATTCGCAGAAGCTTTGTACATGAGAAAATACTGTAATTTCGCAACATATTTACTCTTCCTGTTCCAAGTCACTGGCTATTCCAAACATATTTAAGGCTCCAAGTTTGTTCGGATTAGATATGTTTTACTGCATATAGCGACTGATGTTCCGAGCAGGAACGCTAAACTCTTCAAGTCTGAACTCTTAAAGAAATTGATCCGTAGTTCGTAAAACAGAACAGGAAAATTCAAGTCTCAGCAAAAGTGCTAATTACCTTTACCTACAAGTATACATATAAATGAAATTGATTTTGAGGTGGAAAGATATAATGTTTTCATATGGATAGGAAGGCGACATGTTAGAAAATGTATAAAAAGATTGACATAAATGCAATGAACTATACATGAATACATAGTGCAGCACACATATTGGGTACAGTTTTTACTTACACACCGTTGTGTTGACAAACAACCTACCTTTATCTTGGTCGACGCTTCCACGTACTGCTGCCACGCACAGTAAAAATAATGTCACACACGTGGCGACTGACATTTCTTTAAGACCTAACACTTCCTTTTTGATAACAAATCCACCAAGAAGAAAGACAATCATAAAAAAAATATGCAAAAGTTGACAAAATATAGTTTTTACGTGTCACTGTATGTCACCTGCTTCTCATTGTTATTAATCAGTTACAGCGTAGATCTTCTCATTTTATCATATTATGTTCAGGCATAGATGATACTTGCACCGCTCGATATATTTATCGTTCTGCCGTTCTGATGCAGCAACGGAAGTGTCTATGAAAAATATGCACCGTCTCCTAAAACACGAACGTTCAGTCACTTGTAAGTAGGCATGCGCAGTTACTGAAAACGTTACCAGCTGTCGCCAGATAAATATCCTTAGGCATACATACAGCAAACTGGATCTACGACTGGAACATAGCGTCGTTTTATTTAAATTGTCAGTAGCAGATTTTCAGCTGTTGTTGTTACAACACCGCCCATTTCAGCCATGATCCATTCATCTCTCTCTCTCTCTCTCTCTCTCTCTCTCTCTCTCTCTCTCTCACACACACACACACTCACATGTAACAAGTTTTAATGATATGTATTATATGCATATGCTACATATCGTAAATATAACTACAATTATTAGAAGTACACACACACACACACACACACACACACACACACAGTTCATAAAGGTTTGTGGGCCGAATATGGACAATTTCCAGATAACTGTTTTTTTCACAGTCTAGTTTCGTGATAAAATTTGTATTTGCTGTTGCTTATTGCTATAAAGCGGCATTGAATTTAGAGGGATGATCTAGCCAGAATTTACTGAACCTCGATTTAAAAGCATTATGAGGCAAATTATTTCAGGACTATGACTAAAGGCATTTTCCTAATGCTGGTACAAACCCTTATTTCAGGACTAAAAGTATTTTCCTTAATGCTGTACAAACCCTTATTTTTTCCTTAATGCTGGTACAAACCCTTATTTCAGGACTAAAAGCATTTTCTTTATGCTGGTACAAGCCCTTATTTCAGGACTAAAGGTGTTTTCCCTAATGCTGGTGCAAGCCCTTATTTAAAGAGTTCCAAGGAATTACCTCTTCAACTACGGTATGGTGAAGAGTTTACTTTTATTAATCTTTTAGAAATGCCATGCAGTATTTTTGTACACTTGTATTATAACTGCTCTTTCTCTACCATCCTCAAGGGTAGGGAGTACAATGATGTGGTCGTCCACTTAGATTATTAACCCCTCTTGTTGGTCCCCTTTGTCCATTCTCTTTATTCGAAACCGGCCAAGGCCAGCACAAGTCGGCTGCCTCGGCATGTCCTTGGAAAATTCACTTACCTCCTATTTCCTCGGCATGATAAAGCCAGTAATGTGTTAAATGTGCCGTTAAAGCCAACAAAAACACACCCATTCTCTACACTGTGTACAGTTGTTACTCAATATTTCTCTTATAGAGGTACAACGTAACAGAGGCACAATCCAAGTGAGGCCCGATTAAAGATTTATACAATGAAAGAAACATTTTTATGTCAATGTATAAAAATGTCTTAAATATAAGACAAAGTATTTTAATTGCATTGCTGGATTTTTCATTTACACAGCTGCTAATTTTATTATTATTATTATTATTATTATTATTTTCTAAAATAACAACTAGATCTTTCCCTTTGATTTTTTTATATGTCTCTATATTTGCTGTTTTTATCCTACATACGATAAAATCAGTTGTTAGTTGCTTTCTTGCTGTTTAGGTCTATCCACTTTATTTTAAAAATGAAAACAATTTGCCACTTATTGGTCCAGTCACATGCTTTATAGACGTTACACTACATTTGGGCTTGATTGGTGGTGTTGCTAATGCATGAAATAAAAAGTTGTATGTCTTCTGCAAAGAGTTCTGTTGCACACGTTATATTTTCCGGCAGGTCATTTGTCAAGAGCATTGGACCAAGAACCCTCGCTTGTGGCACTCCATATTTAACTTCCTGCCATGACGATGCATTACCATTTTCAACAACTCTTTGATTTCTCTAAGTAAGAAAATTTTCCATCCAAGCATGAATCTTCCCTGCTGTCCCATATCCCCTTATTTCATTTTCCAAAAGGGCGTTTATGTGGTAAAATGCAGCTCTGAAGTCAAGGTATATTACGTCAACGTCATTTACCCATGTCATAGGCCTCCGATCAGTCTTCCATACATTCTAAAAACTTGGTCATACATTAATAGCCATGTATAAACCATGTTGGGATTCTGATGTTAGTTTGTTGGTCTTCAAGTGCTCCGCAAAATGATTTCGTATATTCTTTTTATGTTGTTTTCTTCTTCTAAATAAGATTGCGGCATATTGGTGTTATGCCAATCGGTCCATAGTTTTCTGGGTTTGTTTTTGTCCTTATTTATAAATCCCTGTAACATTAGCTGAGTTTCACACATTAGCCAGTTCGCCCGCTTGGATTGATTTATTAAATATAATTGCTAATGATTTTACCAAGGAGGCTGCACATTCCCTGATGATTCTTGGGTGAAAAGCATCTGGACCTTGATCCTTGGATGGATTAATATCCCTGTTGGCCTATAAAACATCCCTCTTCTGGAATTACTATGTTTTCCAGTATATCTTCAACTGGCTTGTCTGTAAAGTTTGTTTTATTCATAAAGTCTTCATTTGTAACCCCCCCCACCACCACCACCACCACCACTTTATCATTTAGTGTCATTTTCCCGTCAAACTTCTCCATATTGCTCGCCGTTCATATTTCAGGCATATTGATGCAGAACTCTTCAGAATTCATACGCATTTCAAATACAGTGACATCACAAATATTTTGATAAATTAATAGGCATTTTTACAACACCGCCCATTTGTTGCTGTTCTCCTTTTTATTAAGTCAGATCTGTAAAGATGAACTCAAGTGTGGTTAATCAGAAATGCTTCGAATGATCCCATGTATATATAAAGTTTCATCGGTGATAAAGCAGTAGTATCTCAGTAGTCGACAGAGATGCGAGTAAAAACACACGGCCAGCATCATGTATTGTTAGTAATGAAGACTTAAAACATGAATGCACATAATTTTAATCAGTGATTGGTTATAAACAAATAAAGCAAAAAGTGCAAACGAGAAAAATGGAATGCATAAATGCAACTTCATCTAGAGCTACTTCAATGGCTCACTATGGCAATTCCCCACGCTTTTAATTAACACTCCTCCACCCACCTACCTTTTCCAGACTGTGACACTGGTGTCGTAATCCAGATCTGATATATATATATATATATATATATATATATATATATATATATATATATATATAATGTATTCTCCTCCTACAAATGCATGCACAAAGTTTCGTAAAATAATATATATAAAATGTTACTGTAATCGCAATTTTTGCCTATTTGACCTTTAATTTCTTCACTCTTCCGGGACCTAGGGGAGGTGTCCAGAAATCATACCCCTCTCAAAACTAGTCTCACCACATGGGCAACCTATGCACAAAGTCTGGTAAATTTCCACCTATCAGTGTAAGAGGAGATGTGGTTACGGATAGACAATTGGACAGTATCACAATATCCACTCGCTAAAGCGTTGGGACAGTAAATTCTCAGTTACTCTGTATATTTTTATTAAATGTATCGGGCAGTTGGCTATAAGCTGCATAATTGATAATTTAACACAGTTTATCGGACATTGGCAATACCTAGTGTTTACATTGAAGTTAAGTGGACAGTTTTATACTCAAATGAAACATTCATTTGCCTGTAATTTTATTCCATTTTTCTTGAATTTTGCGGAACCCAACTGTCGAGAAATATAGATATGTGGTATATAATTCAATATCTCTATAACTGAGAAATGTGTTCAAGTAGTTTATAAATAGAGCGAGCTACCTTAATGAAAAACAAAATGGTCACACTGAAATTTTTTAATTCCACCACTGTCTACATATACTCTAGCACAGCTCAGCTGATGTGAAATTTCATTTGGTACGATCACAATAAATGAACATGATCACACTTACACATTATGATCACACTTACACAACATGATCACACTTACACAACATGATCACACTTACACATTATAATGCCATCTCTGTATGTATCTGTCTACTCTAACACAGCTGCTGAGCTAGCACAGCGAACACAAAAAATTGCAATGTTTGACACAACATAAATAATGGTACCTATTTACAATGCATTGAATTCAACGGTTTTCAGAGAGGTTATAGAAATATTGAATGAGTTTGACATGAAAGCAACAATCTCTGTATAAAAAATATAATTTATTTTTTTACAAGTTGTGATGGAATAAGAACGTGGTCAAAGCTTGTTGTGTTACAAAATAGCATTCAAGATAATGAAAATGTGTAATTTATTTATCTGAAACAAAAAAGGTATCGTGGAATGTTTAAGAAAAGATACAGATCTACAGATTTCATTTAATGGTGATAACATGGAAATAAGCAAGATCAATTCAGATAGCACGATGGTTAAAATAGTGCAAAATGAAGAAGGAGTAAATTACATTTTATGTGGGTAATTTGTACGCAGCTAAATTTACAGTACAACTTGAGGATATCGTCAATTTTACAAGTTCAATCTACAAGGTTTCGACAAAAATATAAATGGAACTCATGGAAAATAAAGTTACATTTAAAACATCACAAGGTGAATCAGAGTATGAAGTAGCTGTTTTAGATTCAACCATAGGAATAGGCAAATTTGACATAAATCTGAAATCATTCAAAGTTTTGAAAGAATTGAACAAACATTGCAAATTGTTGAATTATTGGATCACATTAAACTAAGAACATAAAATACGCCGAATTGAAAGAATGGCTAACCATATAGTCTACCTACCGATTACACAAGCAAACTTGAAAAGATTTCCATACAAAATGATATATATCAGTCACGCAAATGACATTGGCAGGCAGATATTATTGGTATGAAAGCATGTGAAAAAACAACGATGGGTACAAGTATATTTTAACAGCGATAGGTGTTTTCTCATAATGCACTTGCGTTTAAAAATCAAAAAGGGAGGTGGCATACACGATGCTTTCAGAAACATCTTCAAATAGTGAAAGCCTGAAAAGATACAGTTTGATGAGGGAAAATAGTTTAACAACAGGGAAGTTGAGGATTTTTTGGAAAAGGAACAAAAAAAATTAAAACTTTTCAATTTAGGAGCATCTGGTAGTGGTAAGGTTTAATATAACCTTAAATCTTAGAATATGGAAGTATTTCACTCAAAATAAAACTAGAAAATGGGTCGAGGTTTATTAAAGTTAATACAGGGATGCTATAACGCCCATCACACATAAGAAAGCATACAAAGAGTATGGATCAATTTATTTGGTTATTTGACAACTGATACATTTGGAACTATTCAATTAAAAATTACAAAATATTTGGAAAGGAATAACTTCCTAACTCTACCGAGGAAATGTATAAAATCAGGGAAGTCATTTTAGGTTATCGGGTAATGTAAAAGCTGGAAAACTTAAAGGGAGAATATATAGAGGGCATGTTTTACGAACAAGAGTCATCTCAGTGTGATAAACAAGATTACATATACAAAGTTGAAAAGATTTCAAAGACCAACTGAATGAACGGCAGAAAATATGTGATAGTGACATAAAGATGATATGATAAATAGTTTAACAGTTGGGGACCAGCTAATAACATTGTGCCATTAAATAAATGATGTACCAAAAATACACCTCTCCTCTGGAGACGACAAGCACAAAACAAAAATGGCAGTATCAAGGAGCGTGAACACTTTAAGTTTATGAAAGAAAACGGGATTTGAGAATGTGACCGTTGTGTGAAAAAAAAACAACAACAGTGCATTAGAGCATGAAGGAGTTAAAACATATATGGCATGAAAATTTTTATCGATCACAAAGCTAGAGGGAAAAAGTACATAAAAAAAACATCATCAATAAGTAAGCAACAAAATGGTTAACATGAAAAACTGGATAAGGCGACTGCACAAAATCCAAGCAAGGTAATAAATGACATTATGGAAAAAATAGAAAGAGATAACATTGAAAATTATGAGGTTGATCCCAACTACAGTTAAACCTGTCCGAACGGTCACCTTTATATAGCGGTCACATGGCTTAAGCGGCCATTCTAATCCCCAGACAAACCCTCAGCAAATTTTCTATATAAAAGTCATGCATATAATGATCAACTGCTGTCCGTTATCAGCGAACTTTTTTTTCCTAACCAAATAATGGTTTCTTACTTTCTTTCAAGCGGTCACTGGAGCATATTGATAGTGACCGCTCGATGTATGCAAATTAAACGTTTGTTTAATTAGTGTAAACCATATTTATTTCAGAAACTTAGTCAAATGCGAGAACATAGAACTTGGGGAGGGGGGAGGGGATTCAGTAGAAAGCATGAGCTTATTAGAGCACTGTCTCCCCAACAGTATCAAATAATATAACATCATAAATCTGGGTGCTGATACAATTGGAAAAGTACAAACGAGAAATATTTACACAAGTAAAAGTAAATATAGAGTAGCTTCGATAATAGCATTTGTTACCGGAAAAAAAGAATAAAAACAAAGCAAAGCTGATGGAGAATTTTGTGAGCTCTATCAATTAATTACATATGTTAATCATCCCAATAAAAAAATTTACAGACAAGAATATTTGCGTGTTATATTCTGTAGAGATTGCCAAATAATAAAGTATCACTTGTGAGAGCAAAGAGGAGTGTGTATAAGATGTAACCTCACAGAACAGAATAATTAGGACATTCGAAAAGAAAGTGTTTGCCGTGACTATTTCACCGCACGAATAACACTTATTGTTAGGTAGATGATTTGAATATTAACCAGAATTTAAACTTCCACAACTTGTTCTTAACCAAGCATGCATGACCTGTAACATTCGATCACCAACATAACAGTAGTTATGAGTGATTTCGTTTTCTCGATTCAGGGAGGCTTTGAAATTATGCAATGAAAGTTGTTTCTTGCTTCTGCAGGTAACATGTTCCATATTCGAATTGTAGAGGGTAAAAACGGATTACTGAGTAATGTTGTTCTACACATTGCATGTCGAATACCGTTTGTTGATCGAGTGGAAAAGATTTCGTGTTCTATGCCTAAAGAAAGGTTTAAAGTTTAGGCTTTCCAACTTAGTTTCACGGTACAGTTGTGTAGGGAATGCATTTTTGGATGTACCTTTTATTATTCTTTTCGTCTCGACGTTTATTTTTTCTAGGAGTTCTTTCTCAAGCATTGTAAAATTGTCCTAAATGTGGTCAGGGTAATAAAAATTGTTTAAAATATAAGATTTGTACGTTTTCTTCCCTAAACAATGGATACAGTTTGAATTTAAACTTTTGAAACAGTTTAATTTCTCCCAGGATTTATCAGAATTATATTTAATATGCGTATGCCAGGTGGCATAATTGGCTAGCCGCTAAGAAAATGCCCAAATATTTGTGAATAGTAACTTCTTGCATGTTTGTTTCTGCCATGTATAGGACGGTGGTTACGGTTCCGTTTTCGTGATATTAGCATTGATTCAGTCTTATCCGGATTAACTGTAACCAGCCAAAGCCTGGATCATTTATGTATATTTTCAATATCTGAATTTAAAGATTTCACCAGCTAAGATCTGATTCTCATCTATCATATATAGTGTTATATCGTCATCAAAGAGCCTAATCGATGATTCTATATTGTTTACAATATTATTAATGAAAATTACAAATAAAAATTGGCCCCAAAACGAACCACTATGGGACACCAGCCTTGATGCGTCGAACATCTGAGGATTTAAAATTTATAATAACTCCTTGCTTTCTTGACAGTAGATAACTTTCAAACCATGATAACACATTTCCATGAACACCAATACTTTTCAGTTTTGAGAGCAACCCTTTATGCCAAACTCTGTCGAAAAGCTTGCTACTATAGAAGAAAACGGTCCTAACCTCCTTTCCTTGGTCTAGCGCAAAACAAATTGTATTGTAATGTTCCTCAGCTGATGCGTTGTTGATTCGTCTGGTGACGTTGTTGATTCTCCTGGTGACAAACCTGACTGATTATGTAAAATTATATCTTGTTGCACAATGTAGTTATGTTGATATTTATATACACACTTCTCACAATGTAGTTATTTAGATATTTATATACATACTTCTCACAATGTAGTTAATTAGATATTTATATACATACTTCTCACAATGTAGCTATTTAGATATTTATATACACACTTCTCACAATGTAGTTAATTAGATATTTATATACACACTTCTCACAATGTAGTTATTTAGATATTTATATACACACTTCTCACAATGTAGTTATTTAGATATTTATATACACACTTCTCAAAAACTTTAGATAAAGTACAAAGTAAAGATATAAGACGATATAGTTTGACACAACGGTTTTGGAACCTTTGTTATTCACATGCACTACATTTACTAATTTCCAATGATCTGGGAACACTGAAGTTTGCAAGGAGACGTTCAATATGTAGCAGAGTGGATACTTAATTCATTGTACAATTTTTTTAAAAGTCATTTTGGATGCAATAAGTGAGGGCCACATACTTTCGATGGATTTAGACCTACTAACAAGTTATAAAACATCATCCACGATTATAGTAATGTTATCGAGAGCAGGATAAGATAAATCTCTCAGGACTGATTCAGGAATATGAGGTAAACTTTCGGTTTTTATAGTTGATTTATTTTTTTACCTTCCTTAAATTTCTCCAATTAGTTTCCACCATTCTTTCGGATTACCATATGAAAACTTGATTCATCCATCAGCGTGTTATAATGATTCCATTTATACTTCGTATTCTGAGTAATAACCAGGACTAACCAGTGCTTGAGGTTTTGAGTACGTTTTGCTTGATCATACAATGGTTTCTCGGCCTTATTAAGTTTCTGATTTCATTAGGCTTCCAAGGTGGATCCTTATTGCGAATAGTAACATATTTGTGTGGTACACATTTCCTTACTGCATCCTGTATTAAATCCATAAAATTCTAAACACTGACATGGACATTATTTTCATGAATTACACTGTTCCAAGAGAAAGACATTTATTGAATTCAAAGTAGTATAATTCCTTTGGTCATTTCACCAGATTTTTCTTTCATAGCATGCTAATTTAGGGATGATACATTTAAAAATAGAATATATAGGACAGTGATACCTAACATCTTCAACGTGAAACGGACCCAAAACGTCAGTAGGGTGCACGAAATCAGATTTTGACACCAAAATAAAATCAATCAGGGTCTCAGAATACTCTGTGAAATTCGTTGGGTTGGTTTCATTAGGATGGCATTATTTAGATAATGTGTAAAAATTTCTCATCTCGCCTTTGACATACAAGCCACGAAACATTTTTGATAACACGTTTCAATTTGACAATAATGACTCTATGATCAGATGCAAAGCACAGTTTGGTGTGGGAGCTGCAGTGGCTCAGTGGTTAGTGTGCCGGACTCACGACCGCTAGGGTGCGGGTTCGAATTCTACCACCGACCAGCCTGGGTCACCTACCGTGGTGTGTCCTTGGGCAAGGCACTTTACTCTAATTGCATCGGCACTAAATAACCTAGTTGTGTTGCTGTGCCGTAAAGCAACAAACCAAATCAAACCAAACCAGTGTGATATGATATTTTGGCAGAATTAACTGAACTTGACAGTGTGTATGGAAACATCTGGTTATAGGATTTCCATCATGCATTTGATTCAGACAAAATGTACCAGAACTAGTCAAATCGGTATACAAATTTCAAGTTTGTTTCGAGATACAAAAACTGCTGTCTGAATGTAAAATACCTCTGCCTGATGTCGATACGATCTGATCAAATAACGACTGCATAAAAAAAATATATTTGATCTGTAACAATTTTAAAATTTCACCACAGCATGACTGTAGATACCACAAGGATAAAATAAATAAAAAAGAAAACAAGTAATTGATCGATAATGGGAAGAGAAAGACACGAGTATTGAGTTCCTTAAACTGTACACCAAGGTTTTGTGAGCATACACCAGTTGTAATTTTACTAGCGCATGCGTCTGGTTTTACGTTGTCCTTGTTCTGAGCTCCAGAAGAGAAAATTGAAAATATGTGTAAAAGGTACATGTTTACAATCTACCCTGCCGCCACTACACCCACCTGTCAACCACAGCTATTAACTGACCATTCACATGTCAACAGTGATTGCCTATAAGACCTAATTAACTGTACAACCGTATACATCGAAACAACTGACCACGTCTTAGTTGAACGAGACAGTAATTTTCAACATCAATATTTAAGAAGGTCGAATTTTATTAAATTTATAGGTTAAACTTAATGTCATCAGCATTTTCACATTTAAAAATTTCATTAAAAAAATTTAAGAAATAAAAAATGAAAATGCTAATGAAGTAGGAGGAGTCAAATGTCTTCTGAGGAAGAGTCAAATTCGTATTCTATGGTAAGAATTTCTGGATGCGCTCTCGATCCAGTCCCAGCCAGTTCGCTCTGCCATGCAGACACTTTAACCCTCGTCTTCTAACGCTACAAATTGACGCCAGCAATAGACTCATAGCCCTAATGACTCTTTCTGTTAGTCGACGTATCCTGTTCCATTGCTTCATGGAGACGCACGTTAACAAATGTGTTGGCAGCCAGCAATAGCGCCACACCAGTATCAACACCCACACCCACCCTGCTGCAAGGGGTTCGCATTTAAGATTTGTAGTAATGGATGGCAGTGGAGTTCAAAAGCCTAACTTTAAAGATAGTCTGGGATGTACACCCTTGTCATTTCTACCCGTACCGTCCTGCGTTGCCGAATTAAATATGAAAGATTTCGTCATACATAAGGTAGCCAAACTTAATGTGATTGAACGTAATTTTGCGGATTTAAAGGCAGAGGTGGTTGAACTCGAGCGACAGTATGGTCAGCTTATAAAATCATTACAATTTTCACCTGGTCACAACGGTCATGCTAATTTCCCCCTGGCAAGAGTCTTACATAAAAGTCATGCATATAACGGTCACCTGCTTTCCCCAGTCAACCGCCAGGTGTTTCCCAACCCAATAATGGTTTCTTCCCTGCTAGAAGCGGTCACTGAAGTGTATCAACAGTGACTGCTCCATGCATGCAAATTCAACTTTTGTTTGATGAGGAAGGCATTGTTTAGATCAATGGTTCCCGAACCCCGGGTCGCTACTCAAATGAGGGCCGCGAGGACCCTCGCGACCCTATACTGGTACTGCATTTTGTGTTGCAAAAAATGGTATTTAGGGTCGCGATCAAAAAAGTTAGGGGAACCACTGGTTTAGATAAAGAAACAGTATATGAATCCATGTGTAAAAATTTATTACCTCGCTTGTACTCCCCGTATTCCAGTCACACTGTCGGTGTAACTCAAAATTGTTTATATGTCAAATTCTAAAACGATGAGAGAGGGGCAGAAGCAATTTGTTATCTGGATGCTGGAAAAAGTAGTCGTATAATCGCAGCAGAAACGAAAGTCTCCTTTTGCGACAGTGTGACAGGTATTGTTTGAAATCTAATTTTTTTTATAAATATCTGACGAACAAAGTTAATCGATGAGGAGCCATAGGAATTGACCGCATTTCATTAGGGTTATTCAATATTTAATCCAGGCAAAGTTTCGGTTCATGTGTTAGTAACAATATAAGCCGACTCTTTTGATTTTGGCGAGCTGAGCAACTGGTTAACCCAGACATTGTTTTGTAGTGTAAACACCTGTTCCTAAGCCTAAGTATGCAAGTTGTCCAAATGAAGAGCCAATCGTCTGTTTCACAATGATATGTAAGCTGTCAATTAGTAGTGAAATTAGTTTTGTCATCAAGGCCAGATTAAAGGTTGATCAAATGGAACAGTTGCTCCAGCTCCTCCGCCCAGCGGGGGGAGGGGGCCACAACTCAGTGAAATTGTATTTTTGTCGGGGGGTGGAGGGCGGCTTGCTATTTGAAATTGCTCCAGGGCCTCCTACCATCTTAATCCGGCCTTGTTTGTCATGTTGCATAATACAAAGATTAGTGATTTCTTCTTTCTTTCTTATTTTTAAGCGTCAGTGATTATTTAATTCATAGGATGGATTAAAGTGATCAGGATACAGTAATCTTGTGTGGAACCTAACTTTGGGAGAAAACAACATATGTGTGTATTTTTTAATTTTGTTGAATAGTGCACTAAATTCATCATCATCATCATCATCATCATCAGAAGAAGAAGAAGAAGAAGAAGAAGAGAAGAACAAGAACAAGAACAAGAACAGTACTAATGATGCTGGTATTCTGTGCATGGTACTTGCTCAAAACCCTATTTTGAAAGGTGAACCTGAATACAGAGGTCACCTTGTATACAAAGACCAGTTTGGCTTTTTTCATCGGTGGCTGCTATTGACAGGTTTGACTGTATATCCGTAATAAATCCTGTATAGAACCAAGGGAAGTTTCGGCTATTCGTTTTTACATTCGTAGATTTTAATTCTGCGACATTTTTAGCTTGATGAACATATTGGCAGAAAGTGTGTTTTAGTGTTAATGCTTTTATGAGTCAGATTTGGTTCTCAAGTCAGTTTGCTATAAATTAACGATCTTTCTACCCTAGATTTAGGACATACTGACTGACCTTTGCTTACCCAATATCGGTTTACTTCGTTATACATTAAACTTTAGATAGAATCTTTTTTTTTTACTAAAGTTTTCTGTACGAGTTTGAAAACAACAAAACTATTATGTAGCTAACATGTAGTGTTTGTACTTGCTAAGAAAATAATATTTCTGCCTTTACATTAAACTTTGGATAGAATTTTGTTTGGTTCCAAACCGAAGATTGACAGAGAGAAAGTAAACTTTTCTGTTCGAGGTAATGTAGACAAAAAACCAACATCGCATTTTCAAAACAGTTACTGAGTGTATTGTAGACCGACAGGAAGGCTGACCTGCAGCGTTATTGCAGCTTTGTCGAAAGTAAACAATGTGCTGCCTTTCTCATTTCGCTATAGAGAAAGTAAACATTCTCTGTTCAAGTTTTAAAAACTAAAGTACATCAAAGTTATGCATCTTACATGAAGTGTTTTGTACTTGTTAACACAATAATTTTTTTCTATCTGTCTGTAAAAATGCAGAGTGACTCTGGTCATAGCGAAAGAAATGATACGTAAGATTTTGTATATCAATATTTTTATATATTTTTTTTAGTACACATTAAACTTGGATAGATTTTTTGTGCCAAACCAAAGAGAGAGAGAGAGAGAGAGAGAGAGAGAGAGAGAGAGAGAGAGAGAGAGAGAGAGAGAGAGATAGAGAGAGTAAAAAAGTTAGTCAAAAGAATTATGCTTTTGCCAACAGACCCCAGACACACTATACCGACAACACACCAGATTATACCATCCAATACGCCGTTAGGAGTGATCAATACCCAGTTATGTACTATCCAATACCCAGTTTTATACTATCCAACACCCCACCTTTACTATCCAAAACGCCGTTTGTAGTGACCAGCACCCAGTTATCTACTATCCAATACCCAGTTATATACTATCCAACACCCCACATTTACTACCCTTCACCCAGTTATATACTATCCAACGCGCTGCTTGGAGTGACGAATACTCAGTTATCTACTATCCAATAACCCACGCTATACCACCCAACATGCCGTTTGAAGTGACCAACACCCAGTTATCTACTATCCAACACCCAGTGATGTACTATCAAACAACCCACATTTTCTATCTCACACGCCATTTAGAGTGACACCCAGTTATCTGCTATTCAGCATCCATTTACGTACTATCCAACACATCACATTTACTATCCAACACGCCATTTGTGGTGACCAATTGAACTCTTCAAAATAGCCAATACATCAACCAATTTACTTTGTTTTTGGTCAATTTGCGCATTCTATCCTTTTATTGTAGCTAAACTGATCATGGTAAGTAGTATAGAAATGACAAGTGTTGAATAACTCAACCAATTTACTTTGTTTTACTCCATCATCACATCCTGTCTTTTCATAAGCAGCACTGTATTTTATTTCAAGACAAAAGCTGATAATGGTGAATAGTATATAAATGGCAAGCGTTGAACCACACGGTTTGTGCATCCTGGCCTTTTATATGTAGCACTGAATTTAATTTAAAGACGAAATTAGTTACTGGTGCCAGTGCGCAAAAATCAAATGTGCTATTATCTAACAAGCAGCAGAGTTTCGTACCAGTCCTTTAATGTGAATGTTAGTTGATTGAGTTGTTGACAAATTTCATGAGAATGAAGTGTAATTGGGCAAATCAAATTAGTAACCAGAACGTTCTCTGCACCATGGAAGAAAAAAATATGAACTTTGTTTTTTTTTAAAATGTAAATTAGTCACACTGTGAAAGATTAACATAAAATTTGTTTTTGAAATATGAATATTTTGTACCATTAAAGAAAAAAAAAAAAAAAAAAAAAAAAATTGAAATTTGTTGTTTTTTTTAAATGTCAATTTGTTGTACCATTAAGGAAAAAGCATGAACTTGGTTTTTGAAATGTGAACATTTGTACCATGAAGGAAAAAGCATGAACTTTCTTTTTTTAAATGTGAATTCGTTGCACAATAAAGAAAATATTAACTTTTTAAAAATTTTACATATGTTTTTTTTGTTGCACCATGAAAGAAAAAAAAACAACACTAACTTTGCTTTTTGACATTTGCGTTTGTTGTACCATGAAAGAAAAAACATGAAATTTGTTGTGGATTTTTTTTAAATTGAATAATTTGTACCTTGAAAAAAAGAAAGAACTTTTTCTGCAATGTGAATTTGTTGCACCATGCCATAGCTTTCCTATTCTCGGACTCTAAAATGACAAATGACAATTTTGAAACGCCAAAAGCAACACTGACCATGGCCGATTCTCGGACTTTTAAATGACAAACGACAATTTTAGAAACGCCAGAAGCAACACTGACAATGGAACGCAAACAAAGTCTGACCATGAAATAAACAAACAATAATTTTTATTTATACTAATAGCTGCTGGAGCTGTTATAATTTACACTTTTAAATAGCTTATGAAACTTATATGCTGCTAGTCGTTTTGATGAAAACTGCAATTAACCCACTAATGCTAAAACAAGTAATATGACGTGATCCTCTAGAAAGAAGCATTCTGGGCATTTTCTTAAATAACCAGCTTATGAGATTATCAATAATACTAAAGAGATTACCAATAATACCAGAAATAACTGGTTACATTTTTCAAAACATTTTTGATTTTGTCACAAATACATTTGCTTGGAGGTTGAGGAGGTGTTGGAGTTGCAGAACAGGAGGAGGAGCAGCAGGAATCTGAGGCGAAGAAGTGGTAGGAACAACATTCATTTTTACTAAATTTGCTATAGACAGAACAATTTATATGGCCATTTCTATCGCTGAGGCTATAGCAGCTACTGTTATACCTTTGCTTTAAACAGTTATTTTACCCTTGCATCTAATGAAAATTTTCCCTTAATTTTTGAATTGCCGTTTCCATTTTTTTCTCCAAAATTGCTCTCCAACTGTGTTATATGTCCAACCATTCGCGCTTTTATGCTTTCAACCCTTTCGAGCTGTTCTTGCAATACAGCTTTTTTGTTTAGATCTCTTTTTTTACTGCTGACCTTTTAAAATCTTCGATCTGTTTTTCACCCTTTTCTGCATCAATTTTCATAAAATGATATGTTTGATTTGACAATGTTTACATCATTTACATAACCTCATAATTATTTTCCTGTTGTGTAATAAATAATCTGTTTCACTTGCTTAAGTAAAGCTTGTCTCAGCTTCCTTTACCTGTTGATCAAGCGTCTCATTTGTGTCTATTGTTTGCATCTCAGTATCCTGCGATACCTGAATTTGTTGTCTCTGAAGAACAGTAAGTTCTACTGGGTATTTAGATTGTGTCTAAGACGTTGTGCATTGCACAGGCTCAGTTGTTTTTCCTGTATTGCTAAGTATATTTAATCTGTCCTGAACATTCTTGTTATGACAGAAGCAGATACTATTTTTTCAGATTCTCTATTTTCATTCACCAAGTTTTTAATTAACCACTCTCTTTTCCTTTAAAAGTACTATTTCCAAAATTTAAAAAAAAACTCTTTCCGTAGTTATCCACAAGTCGAATTGTCTCGATTTAGTAACGGATTTAATATGTGCTTCACCAAAATCATTTATGCATCACTCTTTTTAAAATCATATTATATATCTACGTACAAATCATCCATTACTTTATAACCAGATTTTCTAAATAGTTTCCTCAATTTACTTCTTGAAGTTCTGTAAAATATATAGAAAAATATCTCCAAGGGCAAGAGTCAGACTGCACAAACGTCTAGCTTTGAAATGCAACACTTTTACGTTTGTACCATCCACCTCGCTTACCAACACTGTGAAATTTCCTATAAAACGATATACAATATTTGGTATTCGCTGTCCTTCGCATGTTCTAGTGTACTATACATTTTTTTCTTTTCTTAAATATGTTTTAGTATCCCTGAACTTTACCAGCTCCAATTATTTTAGTAGCAAGATTTCGATATCACGAATGTAAGGATTGTGAAAGTAGTAGTGTATAAATACAGTACTGGAATTAAATTTTCAGTGTGATTATCTTGTTTTTAATTATTTTATTTTTTTTTGCGTGTAGGCAACTCCTATGAAAAAAATCATATGTACAGTCGTAATAAAAAATCTCCTTTATCACCCGTGGCCTCGTGTGCAGAGATTTCCTCGTTTCGCATGAATATGCATAAACCTGCTGACCCAATCACTGCGAGCGCGAGTCAATTTTTCTCGCCTTTGTGACCCAACATGACCTTTGATGCTGTTTGAATAATCCAATCAACGTTTCTCTTCCAAACACAAACATTTATCGGTCGATAAAACTGGCACTTTCATTGATGTGTTCAAAATTGTTACATTGTGTGTTAATGACATATTTTTCTTTATGCGTACTCCTGACAAACGAGGAAATCTCAGCACAGGCAACCACGGGTGATAAAAGAGCGTAGCGGATTATCATCAGTGGCTTGCGACGTTGCGGGGTACTGTACATTTATACATTATTTTAGCAGACGATATTCCGTATTAGGCTCAGGAAATGTCTGACCAAATACATGAATCACGTGACTGATCACACAACAATAACTTGTTGTATGGAGGTATCGTTTATTGCTTTTTATGTTCGCTTTGCTATCCGTACATTTAAGTCTGACTGTGCTTGTTATAGAGTAGACAAATTGGGACAGAGATGGAACTGATTTTATCAGTGTGATCATTTTCATTTATGGCGATAGGTACAGACGGAGCCGGAGTCATAATTTTTCAGCTTGATTATTTTTTAAAACATTTATATATATATATATATATATATATATATATATATATATATATATATATATATATATATATATATATATTATTTATTGTGCCTAGGCGAAGCCCATTAAAAAAAACGTACTAATTTATATTGTATAAATGTGTTAGCTGAGCATCCGTATTAGAGTAGTTTACAAACAGACGAAACTGAAATTCAAATTTCTCACTGTGATCATTTTGTTTTTTATTTATTGTGAGTCCATGCCAAAAAAAACTTTCCTACTAATTCAAATTGTACAAGAGTGCTAGTGCTTCCATTTATCAACTACTTGTTCAATACTTGTTCTAAGCTTTGGAAGATATTTTGGAAATTTTGAATACTCGTTTTTTTTGCAAAAATTGTTTTCTTTAGGATTTTAATACTTCCGTTTTTTGGTGACAAAACTTCAAAGTTTTGTTGTACTGCCTTACATATCCCTACTGAGACCACCAAATGATGCCTAGGTCATTTATGTCAGAAAAAAATAAAATTGGCGAAGAACATGTTATTGGTTTTATACCTAATGAGGAGATTTATATCTATGGTTTTTGGATAGGGTAAAGCTGATATCTATAGTATTGAGAAAGGGTACGATATTCCAAGTATCCTCTCCTTAACTGGTAAGAGTTAACGTTCCTTTAGATATGCACCCCACACCCCACAGCCCACCCCTTTTAAATGACTATTTTAGTTGTTACTAGTTGGAAAAATGTATTCTTACTCACAATGAGTTTTTACATCCATATATGAGGATACCACAGGAAGAATAATGCGAACTGATTTTTATATATATTTTTTTTTTTTTTTTTTTTTGGGGGGGGGGGGGGTACAATTTCATTGTTTTGCAGAAAGATGCGGCACTTCAATGCGTTGATATGCCTTTTTTTAGGGAAGGGTCTTCACAGAGTGGTTTTGAGAGAGTGAGTGAGAGAGAGAATTAACATTACGCCGGAGAGAGAGAGAGAGAGAGAGAGAGAGAGAGAGAGAGAGAGAGAGAGAGAGAGAGAGAGAGAGAGAGAGAGAGAGAGAGAGAGAGAGAGAGAGAGAGAGAGAGAGATGGGGGGGGGATTAATTAGTAAACAAACAGTGTGTTTCTCTCTGTCACCGGCTGAATAGCAAATGAGGTAGTTTCATTTGGGATGAGGTTAAAACAATTTGAACCAATGGAATTGCAGATTCTCACCGACTTTTGTTTCTCCAAAACTTGTGTTTTGCTCCAGAATAGATTGAAGACACGGAGTGGTCAATTTGACTGCCAATACCCATGTTAAGATTTCTTGCATTGTAACGTTTTTATCAGTTGGAGTTATTTGAAAACGCTAAAATGAATGTTAGATTTTTTTCTCGGCAACCTAAAGATGGATTGTAACATTTATCAGTTCGAGTTTTTAAAAATGGCACATTTTATGTACAGAAAGGAATTATTACATGCACAAACGTAGGTAGAGAGAGGTGTATATATAGAAAGAGCTAACTTAGTCAAAGCTTATTTGAATCAACAATCATCATGAAAAGATCACGGTATTTTAACGAGAATCCAGAAGCTAAGCGACGAAGACGTTCTGTGTCGCCGCATACGATGAGAAACGTATTAACATAAATTCATGCTCATGATTTTGAAGAGGAAATGATTCACCCTGATCCAATACCATCTAGCTCCACCGGACCGAGAGAGTCAAGATAATCGAAGAAAGAAAATGGTTCTGAAGCTCCTGAAAATTTTGTTCACATTCGAGCGACTCAACAAGTGGTGACCTCCAGAAAATTTCGAAGGACAGCCGACACATACACTGTAAAATGTAAAGACTTCAAGTCTCAAATTCCACCAGAGAAAGCAGCAGGCTTCATTAGAGATTTATGGGAATCATTATTAGAGATATTGAAACGACAGTGCAAGCTAAAGCTGAAGATCATTTGAGATTATCCATCACTCACGACAATTTGAAAGTCTCCAGTCGGGATCGAATTTAGTACACCTGCAGAATTGACACCTTCCAAAAAATTATCGACAAAATTCAAAACGTCAAACAATCTAACGACGAGTTAAACATAACCGATGGAAAAGCTACTTTTGACATGACGTACGTTTCACCTCCAAAAGGTAGCGGAAAACGCAAAAAAAAAGAAAAGTTTTATAGGTGGATGATCTTCCCAGTACCAACAAAGTATCGTCCAGATTTACTAGGTCGTGCTATCCTGGTGGCTCGAACTTATACAGAGAAGAACGATACAGCAGAATGGAAACAATTATGGGAGAGCATTAGAAAATTTACAGAACCAAAACACGAAGAGAAGCAGAAATTCTTCTGCAGCAAAAAGGCATTTTCCAAGAGACAGTGTTTGACTTTCCTGAAATGCAACAACTTCAAGACATGTTGGCACCTCGTTATACTTTGAAAGTATACCCTCAAGTTATTTGTGGAGCTTTCCTGTTTCGAGGACCGGATTTTCCAGACAGAAAATACATTCACGTTTATCATCATTATTTCGATGCTGTTAGTACTGTTACAGGATTTATCGGATGCAGTTACTATTGCGAGAAATGTGACCAAGGATTTAGCCATCGGGAACATCATATTCAAAGCGGAGAGAGATGTGGCTGTTTAGCTTCCAGACCTTTCATTCCTGAAGACAAAAATTAATTCGATGCTCTGCTTGCAAACGAGCATTCGTCATTTCAAAGTGTTACGAGTAATATAGCACGAAACAAGTAGAACAACCGAAAACTGCTTGTGAATTATTGATAATGTGTTACACTTGTGGACAGCATGATTGTACGAATAACAAAGAGTTTCAAGTTTGTGCGGAAAAGAAAAGATGTCATTTTTGTGATTGAGTTGGAGCATCAATGTTACATTACAAAATATGACAACGAACTTGAATTATTAAATGACGACCATAACAAGAAAAAGAAACAGCATCATCGTGTGGATTTTATCTTTTTTAACTTTGAATGTTCACAAGAAACTGGAATTCACATACCTAATTTGTGTGTGGCTCGTCGCGCTTGCGACAAATGCATTCAAGAACCTTATTTCATCACTGTCCAAATTGTAACGTGATTCCAGGAGGAAGAGAAAAAAAACTTCGTGGACCCAAGAATGGATTTTAGATCCTACGGACGAGGCTTGGTTTCAAGAAGAAATCCAGCGTTACGGGAACTGTCATCAATATGCTACAGTCATGACTCACAATTTCTCTGGGTACGACGGACATTTTTATTTTTGTGAAACATTATTCCGAATAAGACACCGTATTTCCATCAGTCGTCATGAACGGAACTAAGTCATTTACATCAAAGTGGGACATACACAATTTAAAGATTCCCTGAGTTATTTAGTCACGCCTTTGGCCAGAATGCCTAAAACGTTCTGAATGACAGAAATGGGTAAAGGATATTTTCCACACTTTGTCAACACGGAAGCCAATCAACACGTCCTGCTCCGACATTTGCTAGAAGTTCACAAATACGGACGGTATGCACACATAGCAACGAGACTCGTCTGGTCTTTTTGACTTTCAAGAAGAAATGTTGAAATATTACCGATCTGATGTAGACATTGTACGACGTTGTGGAAAATTTCGACAATTATTTATTGATCACGGAGGCATCGATCCCTTGAAGGAAGCTTCTACCATTATTAAAGCGTGTTAATTAGTGTACCGAAAGAAGTTCATGCCCGAGACCACACTGGCCATCATAACCTATGAATCCACGTGACAGTTTTTCTGGAGAACGGACCAATACTTCACGCCTGTTGTATGAGGTGAATGAATCTCAAGGAGAACAACTCAAATACATTGATGTGTGTTCCTTGTATCCTTGTATGTGTAAATATGCTCGATTCCCCACCCGACATTCTGATATGTTGACAGAACACATCGACGCAGAACACATTCGTCAGTACGAAGAGTTGATCAAAAATATCAAGTTTTGCCACCGATGAACTTGTATCATCCTGTTTTACCACCTCATTGCCACGGAAAACTGCTGTTTCCTTTGTGCCGTTCGGGTGCTGAAACGTGTAATCAAGACCAACCATGTTAGCACGAAGACCAAGAATGCGCTTTGGCAGGAACGTGGGTGAGTGCCGAATTGTTTCATGCTCTCGATCGTGTATACCAATTGTTAAAAGTGTACGAAATTTTGCATTTTCCCACGACAGAACAATACCAACAAGATGACGACGACTTGAGTGAAGAGATTTTTTTTTCCCTGTACGTCAACGAGTTTCTAAAGTTGAAGCAAGAAGCTAGGGGCTTTCCTTTTTGGTGTATGACTCTAGATGATAAAGACGAATTCAAACACGTGGAAAAGAACGAAGGAAGACGATCGTTTGCAGAAGTTATGCTGAATTATTTGTGGGGACAACTAGCTCAACGTCCGATATTTTCAAAGACGGAATACGTGGTAGGTCTAAGACGATACTTTCGACTCATCGGCGATAAAGGAAAACTCATTAAACTCATGGAATTCATACTTGAAGATTTTATTTTTCCAAAAGTTTGCACCATCAGCCAACGCCCGTTTAAAATTGGACTCCGTTTTTAAACAGAGACAGAGTTCTTTACTTCGACTCCGATAGTTGCGTGTATATCGATCGACCTGGAGGCTATCACCCAGGCATCGAAGACGACCGTTTAGGAACATGCACTGACGAATATCCGGAAGAAACTATTTTGAATTGCGCCAGTGGTGGACCTATAAATTACGACTACCAGTACAGAGAAAAACAAGGAGAACTTCATACTAAATGCAAAGTGAAAGGTCTGATATTGAACTATCGTTCCAGTCAAGTGGTGAACGTTGACGTCTTCAAAGAAGCTTTAAAGTCAGGTCAAGATCAAGACTTTCGTGTGAAAATGATCGATCCTCACGGTAGTGGTCAATACTTGCGATGCCAATCGTACGTAGCCCCGCCTTCATCTGGCACCTGCCAGTGACGTTGCATGCAGGATATAGTTTCAGTTACTGTTAATTGTAGAATAGAGTCGGAATAAAGTAGACGTAAAACCTCTTCAACTGTGATTCGTTCTTTACCATCCCTTTAGGGCTTGTTGTAATTCCAGAACATGACACACAATTGTGAGAATCCATTTTATTTGTAGAAGGAATTGCTCTCGGAGGCAAGGGGATCGTATTTGACTTAAGTCAAACACATTTTGTCATCATTAATGACATGTAGGAGAAATGAAGAAGAAATTAAACTTTGGCTTACACGGAAAAAAAAAACAAAAAAACAAAAATAAAACATCATCGTAATACTAGTCTTATTTATATTACTCAAAATTTATTTCAGCAAAGTGAAGTGCATCGCACCATCAGTCTCACTAGGCATTATGTCGTGTCGTTTAAAAATACAAGAGATAAATCTCAAATTCAAGTGCTGGCCAAACAGTTTGGAACACCTTGGCTAAATATGCTTATGAAGATGCCACTCAATAATCATATAAACACCATTTACTTCTTTTCTTTCTGACAGTATTCAACAGGACATTCGTTCAATATCATCATCTTGCTAAATTGATTCGTGCACTGTATGCCATCAATCGCAAAAATAAAATACACAAATGCGTTCACATTTTTTTTATAAGCTAGTCTCAAAGAAGTGTTACGATGGTTTACTTTGACAGCAAGTCAGTTACTACAAAGTGTCATTCACATACCACATCAAACAAAACTTCTTTTTTTTTTTGAAAAATATAAAGCAGCTTTATTACAAACTGGCTCATCCAAGAATCGATACTCAAACTCAAATACAAATCATTTTGAAACCAGATGAAAGTGGCTCTTTAGGAGGTTTCATTATTCGTTTACTTTTAAAATGGAATCCTAATGCTCATGTTAAAAAAACCTGAAAGACAGAACATAAAAAGAGAGGGACACCAAGGTCACACTCTAAAAAGAAAACAACTCCCTCAAGTAAGATGGGTACTGCCGCTAGTACGCGCAGGTACTCACGAAAACCTCGCTCTGTAACCGTCTCTCCTTCCACTCCACCTCTGTTATTGATGATGCCCACTAAACCTGATTTAAAACCAGTATTTCCTCATGTAATGACAAAATGGAAACCCATCTCTGAAGAAAGCTCTACTCCGTCGACGTGTTCTTTTTCTGATCATCTGCTACAGACAAAATAGTAGCCTCTCCTAATTCAAAAGTACAAGACAGAACATGCATGTTATAAAGCGTACTGGATTTGTCCAAACAACAACTGGCACGATTTAGTTCGTTGAGAACACCAGTAATACCTAATATCAAGTTGATATGACATCCCTTAAATAATCAGTGGAGACGAATTCCAGTATAAAAGAAGATGAACTGAACAAGATTCATGTACGTTTTCCTCCTGAACAAAGATGTCACAAAGTTCACATCGTGCAAAGAAACCTACAACAAAAAGGAAAAACTGGTTACCTTCCACGTTTAGTTAAACATCAGTACTTACCAAATCCAATGTTCCGATGCGAATTCGAATCATTCAAAAAGCATTAAAATAAATCATCGATACCGTGTGTGCATGTTATTTGAACGTTTTTAAAGGAACTGTGCCTTTGACGTCAAGACAAAAGCAGCAATTAGGACGACATTGTTACGTTCTTCGAAAAATGGCGAAAAAGAAAGTTCCAATCAGTCAAAAGAAAAACAATGCTCGTTCAACGAGGAGGATTTCTACCCATGCTGATAGAACCGTTGTTAAAAGTAGCTGCTTCTTTGTTAGAATCGATTGCTGGATCACTTTTTCGGAGGACTGATGAAATGAAGATAAAAAGCACACACATTCCTGGAAAGACATCACATTTGGACCCTTGGATCTTATTGGAAGACGAAACTTGTCTTTATTGACTTACAAACGATGGATGGAACTCCAATGTTGGTACGAACAACGAATACCACATTTACATCCTAATCCTAATCTCACCGAGATATCAAATTTACAACAAGATTTGTAAAACAAAAAGTAACAGCTGCTCCCAAGATGATGATAGACACAGCCACGGAGATGGTAGAGAAATGAGAAGACTTCTAAGAGGAATTTCATACTCCACTTGCTAGGATGCCCAAGTTGACACCTACATAAAGAATTGATTGGATCAAAAAGTTAATGTCCACACCCTTGACAGCAGAAGAGATAAATGAAGAAGTGAAGAAAGAAGTCAGACAAGAATCCATCACCTCATTTCGAGCAGCTCCTAAATGCTCGTCGGGCACGTCAAGCATTGAAATCCCCAAAAATACCACACGAAGAAAAGAGCATCATCAGTTGGTTAATGTATTAAGCAGCAGCAACAACAAACTACATGGAGAACGTTTTAGACAACATTTACTACAATCCTGCTCATGCCGCTGGCTACGGAGGAATTAAAAAACTGTATCGTGCAGCAAAAACAAAACTAAAACAGTTACGTATGCATGATGTACGACGATGGATACAAACACAATCGATGTACACGTTACACAACCCATTCGACGAAATTTTCCAGATGTCAAACGAAAGTAGCAGGAATCGATCATCAATGGCAAGCAGATTGAGCGGATGTCTCTCATTTAGCGTCGTACAATCGAGGTTACAAATATTTTTTTTGTGCCATCAATGTGTTTTCAAAATCAGTTCTTGGTAGTTCCCTTGACTTCTAAAATAAGTTCAGAATTAGTGCGAGTTTTATAACTTGTCTTGAAATAAAGTGATCAACACCCTCTACGATGGCAAACAGATTGTAAATTTGAGTTTCAACAAGGAGATAAACAATTGTGGACTATTTTACTCAGCAGTTGCATTAGTTATCTTCTTCCTAATCCTTCGTTGAAATATACTGACAGTAACAACAACGGTAGTCACGTCAAAGCCAGTCACAACTGTTCTAATCCGTAGTCTTCTTCAAGAACCCTCCTTGAAAAATCATTCTTTGACATCGACTGACTCCTTGGAGACCAAAAACTTCGAACTATGAAAAACCAATTTCATTTAACATTACCCAGTGACAGTTCTATGGATGTATTTCCCAACAACACATTATGTTGTTTCACGAACAAATTACCTCAAGCTATAC
This sequence comes from Margaritifera margaritifera, assembly GCA_029931535.1. Lineage (NCBI taxonomy): Eukaryota > Metazoa > Mollusca > Bivalvia > Unionida > Margaritiferidae > Margaritifera > Margaritifera margaritifera. The sequence goes on along the minus strand of JAQPZY010001644.1, from coordinate 36,716 downwards.
CCGTGGATCACGAAGCTCATTGGGAAGTAGCATTGGTAGAAATCATGCACCCCACTAAAATCTGGAATATCATCAAAGATCAAACTACCTTCGTTTAAGAATTCCTTAACGAACAAGTTCAATTCAAGAACACTTGGATAAAAATGATCCTGGTGTTTACGAATCCAACACACATGCACACGCGAATCCCCTATTTCATATCCATTCGAGAATTCTTTCAGTATATTATTTCAATGCTCGACATCTCGTTAAAATGATTTCAACTCTGTTTAACGATCAATATGGCAAAGCACTCTTAAAAGAAAAAACAACAACAACAACAACAACAACAACAACAACAACAAACGTGTACTGTTCGAATACTATCCAATTTCTCATCGTCTCAAATTAAATTTTCCTGTCATCAAAACGCTGTCCATTAAATTTTCTCCCAGTTTGTTTGCTATACCGGGTGGAAACACAGATCTCGTACCTACCAAAAAAATCATCAACAACGAACGATTCTACAAGTATTTTCAATCCCCTATCGAACTGAACGAATGACTGAATTTAATGTTTGTTTACTCTGTTGTCGTCGAGTACAACATCTTAGGAAACACAGCTGTTCGGTTACTGACAGTCATTCCTTTTAAAGTGTATTCTGCTATAGCTGATTATGATGAAGGAGGAAACACGTATCACCTTCACCGAGAATGTGTATATCCTCATTATCTTCCTGTCAGTAAACCGTATTTTGACAGTGTCAGTATTAGTATACAAGGAAATCTAGGACAAAATATTATATTCTCTAAAGGAAAAGTTACCGTGAAACTACATTTTCGAAAAAGATTATCCAGTGAATGGAACAGATGTATCATGTGTACCGAGGAGTAGCTCAACAACAAAGACAGGGTTCAGGAGATATGTTAAACTCTGCTTTTCGTACGGTAGCACCAATTTTTAAACCTATAGTCACTCGAGGATTGCGTGCTTTAAAAGATGCAGCTTTGACGCATGGAAAATAATTTCTCCAAAACGTACTCATTGACCAACAAAGTCCTAAAGAAGCCTTAATGAAAGCAAGAAAAACACGTGTTGATTCAAAAAAGAGCTCTTAGGTCGCCGAGACACCCCAATAAATTCGCTGCACACTCATGTCGAATGCATTGATTCCACTTCTACGTCACTACGAGGACAAGGCAGAATGAGACGTCGAAAACCCTTCAAACCTCACAAACACGTCCAGAATAAGAAAACAAGAACATCAGTCAGAGAGTTGGACAGTTTTGATTACTTAAAAAGATGCATCGAGATTCTTGCCAATGTTCCAAGTCAGAACTCGATCTGTCTGCCATGCCACCGACGATGATGACGATGCAAGAATCCCAATGGGTAGAATTTCATCCCATGTCGTCTTTGCCCACCTCAGTACCTATCGAATTTGAAATCAAAAGACAAACCGAAGATTACATCGATCGGAATAACAGTTAAAGTTCTCAAAACATATAGCAGTAATCCAGGAACCGATGTAAGAGTAACTCCCGTCAACAATTGCATGCATTCATTGTTCAGCGAAATGAATTTGTATTTGAACAACAAGCTAGTTAGCAGCAGCATGGACATTTATCTATACCGAGCTTACTTGGGAAATCTCTTGACGCACGGAAAAGAGGCCAAGAAAACACATCTGGATGCCTCAGTGGCGTGGAAATCTTATACTTTGGATGCCTTCAACGACACAGAGTTGACCGCGGATGACGATGCTCACAGTATTGGATTTAATGATTGCCGAAAGAAAATCAAACAAGGACATAGTTAAGAAATGACAGATCGATTCCATTTGAACATGTGGTTGCAAGACAAGTAGAGACTAAATTGAAGTAGTAACGTGTTTTATTTGATGGCTAATGATAACAACTACAAAACGAACATCGAAGAAGCCGCAATTTATGTCGACGTGTGGAAATCTTACCTAAAGTTGGAAACGACATCAGTCAAACTCTGACCAGAACGACAGCCAAGTACCCTCTACTATGAGTGGAAGTAAAAACCTTCACCATTGCCCGCTAGACTCCGATCCAAAATCGAAGATCGTGTTTTCTAAGGTCAACTACCAAAACATTTACTCGTTGGCATCATCAGCAATACAGCCCTCAGCAGAGCTATATATCAAAATTTCAACGTTTCCAAGATAGAAGTTACCCGAGATGGCCATACGTTGTGTACCAGACCTTTTGTACCTAACTTTGCCCAGAACAATTATTTGAGATCTTACTCGACTCTGTTTGAACCCACAGAACAATTAGGAACCATCAGTACCCATGGTATTTCGTGCGACGATTATTCAGGAGGATATGCTTTGTGGTTTTTTTATTTCACTCCAGACCAGGGCAGCGAAAAAGGACATTTTTACATTTTAAAATCAGGAAAAATCCGTGTGGAACTTCAGTTTGCACTGGTTCTGGTAAACACGGTGAACTTCATCTTGTATGCAGTATTTGAAAATAATCTGGAAATCACCAGTTAGAGAGAAGTGATTCTAGACTACTGTATTAAAAAAGATGGAACAAGAATCCATGGAAGTATTTTAAGAGGATGTTTTCTATCCAGAACAGCGGCAGTCACATACACTTAGTGGAGAAGAAGAAAAGAAAGAAAGATATGGAACACAAAGTCATGGACGTAGCCAAGAAGGGTATCCACTCTATTCAATAATTGGCGATTACAAGGATCTGATTCTATTGTGTGTGTAGCCAATATTGTGTATATTTTCTTCATCAACGCAGCCTTGGATTCCCCCTAGAACATTTACTGACTTGTCTTGGAAGTGATTTCTCTAGAAGCGATGACAAAATAGAAATGTGGTTTTGTGAACATTATGATTGCTTATTTTATTTAGCCCAGAAACAAAGTGCACATAGATGGCAAACTTAAATTGTACCAAATCATTGGAAATCTAGTCTTCTTTCCAACGTTGTCAACCTTGTAAATATGTTCATGTTTAATATTTGGTATTTGTACATGAAAAGGAAGGGACTAGCCCTAATCCTCCCTCTTCATTTATTGATGGTTAAGAGAGCGGGGCTTATTAATAAAAATAAAAAATGTTGATTTTGAAAAATGGTGTTGAATAGCTCCTTTTCCTAAAAAAATTCGTTAACTCTCTCTCTCTCTCTCTCTCTCTCTCTCTCTCTCTCTCTCTCTCTCTCTCTCTCTGGTTTGACATAAAATTCTATCCCTCGATAAAATAGGCAAGAAACTTGCCTATCGCTTTGACTCGACACTACCTTTTAAACTGAAACAAACAAAACAGGGCTGCCACTTTGGACTGACACTGCCATTTCAACTCTAACAAAAAATAGGGCAGACACTTTACATTCTGTCTGAATAAAATGTTGCAATAAAATCAGAAATCTTAAATTCAGCTGACCAAATTCTGGTTTAACAATGTCACAAAAAAGAATTAAAACAATTATTTAAAAAAAAAGAAAAGATTTCTGCTCTAAATAGAGCATGCCTACGTGAGATTTTCCCTCAGCGTACGATTAACACTTTTTGTAACAAGTACACTGGGATTGGATAAAGAAGTTGGTCAGTGTTTGCTAGCAGAAAGTAGGCTACGATTTGTAACATTGGAAATAGAAATTAAGAACCAAATCTGGCACACGCCAAATGTAATGCTAGCAGAATGTAGGCCACGATTTGTAACATTGGAAATAAAAATTAAGAACCAAATCTGGCACACGCCAAATGTAATGCTATCAGAATGTAGGCCACGATTTGTAACATTGGAAATAAAAATTAAGAACCAAATCTGACACACGCCAAATGTAATGCTAGCAGAATATTGTAATATATTTAAGAAGCCTATTTGGCACACGCCAAATCGTAAGCCAACTCACGGCAAGCAGAACTGTAACATATTTAAGAACCAAATTTGACACACGCCAACAATTCTGCCTGATAATGGTTTTTAGAAACTGATCAATGCAAAATTTGCCAACATTGAATTTTTAGGATTTATCACCGAGAGAATTATCTTGACTGGATACTCCGGTCAACAACAAAAAAATAAAATAAAAAAAATAAAAAATAAAATAATGTCGGCGTAATGTTAAAATCCTCTTATGCCCCAGAAACTTGTCACCCTGTTTAACATGAGAAGCCGTTTAAGCCATTGGACGCCGCACTATACTACTTACGCCATTATCACACGTTATATCGGGGTTTTGTTTCTTTAAATGCAGTTTGGAACTGCTCAACGTGCATGGGAAATAATGAAAAATATCATAATTGAAACAATTGTACGTGTCACATTTACATCAACGACGAAACTTAATAATATTTCATCTGGTCCGAATTAGCCCCTTATATGGTCCGAAAAAAGCCTGGTCCGAATCAGCCATGGTCCAAATCAGCCTGCACCTGTATAATGCTGACTGATTCGGACCATGTCTCATTTGGACCAAGTTACGGGCTGAATCAGACCAAATGACAGGCTGATTCGGACCATGTGAAATATTTTAAGAAAACAATGGAACACACATACCTGATTTATTTTAGTATAGCAATTACTGTTTTCGCAAATACAGTAAGAGAATGTGAAAGTTTGATTTTCAGCTCTTAAATTTAGTTCTTCGTAAATTTCAAGCCGAAATCAGAATAAAATAGATATGAGCTATGCTATCGCATTTACATTTTTTACCCCCCCCCCCTTTTAAACTTTTCAATGTTTACAATAAAGAAAACATAAAGTTATTCTTTGAATTAATATCTTTTAAAAAAAACATTTTGAAACTTTTCATTAATGAGGCCATTTTGACCAACTTTCAACACTATCAAACAGGAAAGTATATAAATTGAACCATGGTTTTTATTGATTTATCATGCAAATTCTATTTTCTTCGTATTATATTTGAAGGTAAAATGGTCTCACTATTATTGTTTGCAATTAAATTAAGGGCGTACTGATCAAAAAAAGTATTAAATGCGGTCAAACAAAGGTCATGCATTCCAGAGCGCACCGTCGGTGTGATGAAAGGTGATCAAACAAAGACCACACTTGGCGCTTTTGACGGAATGGGGTTAAACAAAGGTCACACTAGGTAAACTATCGTCATTGTAAGCGGCCATTTAGAGCGATGAATGAATCCTAGATATTTTACATCGACATGTCAAATAAGTTCATTCACATGTGAAGAGACGTTGCTATAGAGAATACCTATTAGTGAATTATACTAGTTACCAGAACAGAGAAAAGTTTCTTGTATACTTAATGAGAAATATTCACAAATTAAGATCATGCAAGGTAAACTACTTGTACCACTGTTTGGAAGGATATGATGTACATTACCATTTCTTTTTATTGCCTGCTAGATTTTTGGGACTAAATCAAAACTATACAAGGTAAACTTGTCTACCATCAAAGAGAATCCAACATCAAAGTGTACCTGTCATCTGATTTTATTTATCCATAGGTGTGTTTATTTTTTATTTAAAATTCATTGATCAATATGTGTACAAATTAATATGTAGACGTCGTTTAATTTCAGCATATGCAATGTTTGGCTGTATCTAATTAAAAATCCCTAAATGGTCACTTAAATTTAAAATGTAAGACTTTTATTAAGAGTATAATACTGCACATTCAGATAAAACTTTTAACATCAAAACGAAGATAAAATCACACGTCAAACGTACCCCCTTCCTAATTTTGATTTCAATCTAACGAAAAAAGATCACGGTCAAAGTTATATGCATATTATTACATCCCTTAAAAAAAATTAACAAAAGTAAAATGTGACTTGTAAACACTAATCGACTCAACAAAATAAAAAAAAAAGCACACACACACCAAATTTTGATTTACTAGGTATAGGAAAAATCAGAATCCAAACTATATGCATATTATTGTACCTGGTGAATATGATCGTAAACAGTGAACATGTGACTCCGAAACAAATCTACTTAGATAAAAAGAAATTGAAGATACCAACACACAAATGCACACATATATCTAATTCTGATTTCAATGTAAAGGAAAAAAAAAACAATCAAAATTATATGCATATTATTATACTCTGAATATATGATCACAAAATGTCAAACTTGAGTTTTTAAATTTATCTACTTATATAAAAGGTAAAGACGCAAGCAGACAAATACACGCACATCCCTAATTTTGATTTAAATCTAAAGAAAAAAGATCACGATCAAAGTTATAAGCATATTATTATTACATCCCTTACAAATTACCAAAAGTAAAATGTGACTTGAAAACTAATCTACTCAAATTTTAAAAATCACACACACACAAACACATATACAGACATACACACTCCTAATTTTGATTTCCTAGGTATAGAAAAATTCAGAATCCAATTTATATGCAAAATAGCTTTTAATCTTTCTAAAGAATTATACCTTGTGAATATAATCATAAACAGTGAACATGTGACTAAGAAACAAATCTACTTAAATAAAAAGAAATTGAAGATACAAACACACAAATATATCTAATTTTATTTCAATGTAAAGGAAAAAAAACAATCGAAATTATATGTATATTATTATACTCTGAGTATATGATCACAAAATGTCAAACTTGAGTTTTAAAATTTATCTACTAACATAAAAGAAAAAGACATACGCAGACAAATACACACACAAACACACACACACACACACACACACACACACACACATCCCAAATTTTGAATTCAGTCTACAGAAAAAAGATCATGGTTAAAGTTCTATGCATATTATCATACCCTGAAGAAATTATCAAAAGTAAAATGTGACATGAAAACTAATCTACTTTAATTTTTAAAAATCACACACACACACACCTAATTTTCATTGCCTAGTATCAAACAACATTGCACAGTCATTGCCTACTCCTAGCTTGAAACGCTCCATAACACCTCCAGCATTAGATGAAACTGCATATGAGCAGATTATATCACCTACAAAGATGTGAAATTGCCAACCTCTTGCGGACGACTATTATTCTTTCTATTAAATTAGCAATACCTTTTTATCTTTTTATAGAAGTGTAATCATTAATTATTATCAAAAATGTGTCACTTATCTTTCTAATCGAAATATCAGTACTTTTTATCTTTAGAAAGTGTATTCTTAATTCTCAGCAAAAACTTATCTTTAATACTATTTCTAATACTCACAGTAATACAATGCGTTAATAAGCAATTAAACGATGTATGTGTTAACACACTTATAGAAATAAATTATATATGTAATCAGTAGTTGTCTTGAGTTTACAATTTTTATTGAGTATATTTTGAATTGTGACAATTGTATTTTCTGCTTTCTTTATACGATTTCCATTACACGTACACATACATACATACACACACGCGTATTTGTAATGAAAAGTAAAGGGAGATAACTTATATTCTGTGAGTAACTGTTATTCATAACCTTAAAGCAAATACTAAAGAATAGAAGAAAATATAATATAATTCAGTTTATCTGTGCTAAAGTTTCAATCATTATACAAAATAATAGCAATTACTCATGAAATGATAGTTGTTTAAAAAAACTTAGATCATGAGAGACAGAAAGAATGACAAGTAAAGAGATATTAAAGGGAAAAAAGATAAAGTTGAAATATAAATTTTATTTGCATACATTAAATAAACAAGATACATAGACTCATTATTTTATATACACTTATAACAATACAATGTCTCTCACTTTTGATTCAATTTTGTAACGTCCATAAGCTAAACTGAATACCATCATCTAGCAGTAGCAAATATCGTTGCGGGAAATCTATTAAATTCTATCCTTGTTGCATAAGTAGTCATCGAGCTGTAATATGTTCCACCTGATATATATTCACACTGATATATGACTGAATCAGCTGCAGTGCAAAATGTTTGTATATCATACTGCTGACAGAAAGCACTCAATATACAAACAGAGACTATCAGCATCACAACTTATATCTTACTCTCCATTGTTGTTCAAGGAGCAGTTATTGTATAATTATAGTACTTTGAAAAGAAAAAAAGAAACTTCTCCATTTCATGAGCACATTTCATTCATCAATTGCATCCTTTTAATACTAGACTTTACATTCATTGCATATGATTTCTATAAAAGTAATTGTTATTTCACTCTAAACATATTTTCACGATTGATCTATAAATAAACAACAATGATAGCTCCCTCATTGTTATTGTTTGTATATTTGGAGTTTAGCGTCATTTGTCAGCGCAAGATAGTTTATACATGTCAGTTAGTATAACTGGTGGAGGAAGAACCCGGGAAAACTCCTGGAAAGACCATTGGGTAACAGAACAGCTATTGACCTTTATCACATATCCACATTGGTTGAGTCACAGACTAGAACCCACACAGACAGAGGTGAAATGTCAGTGATCAGTAAAGACGAGCGCTTCACATGTGAAGAGATGTTGCTATAGAGAATACGTGTTATGATAAATCTCTCAATACTCCATATGAAATAGCATTACTAACAGAAGATATGACTCAAGCACAAATCGACATGCTTAGTTGTAATTTTAAAGATAGTTTTGATGATATTAGTGAGTTACACTGGCAACCAGAACGGAGAACAATTTCTTGTATACTGAATGAGTAGTATTGGATAGTTGTAAAAAGATGGAAAAATTATATTGTTATTATGATTCTAGAGGGGAGGAAGTCTATAAAGCTACCACTTGGCATATTTGAGTCAGTATGTAACTTGAACGTGAGTATACAACTCCTTAAATCATTTTTAGAGGGAAATTTAGACTGTTGAAATATGGATTTAGAAGTTGATTCTGCTAATGCTACTATGCATTGCATGAAATGTTTACAATTCACGCGAGATGATATGATATTTAGTGAAGATAGACTTGTTAGCTTTATGAACTGGCCTAAACAAATAACACCTGACAAGTATTCCTTGGCAAAGGCTGGATTTTACTATACAGGAGAAGGTGATTGTACTACATGTTTTGCTTGCGGCATAAAGCTTCAAGATTAGGAGAAATCTGATGAACCGTGGGCAGAACATAGGCGATGGTCACCCAATTGTGTTTACTTGAAAATGATTGGTTATGGAGAATTGAAGAGCAATGATATACCAGACATGGCGATGAAAGATAGTACACAATACAGGTCAGAGCAGCTTAAGACAAGTTCTAAACTCGGCTTTAAATTTCATTGTGGAAAATATATCTAATTGAATTTAAGAATGGAAAACTTTATTGTCACTCTTGTTGACAGCATGAAGACAGAATTTAACACCCTTTTTGGATTACATATGTTAGATCATCTTCAAAGTGTTACAATAGGAAATTGTAATGGATGTAAATCAAACGAGTTTGATGTTATGCAACATGAATGCAAGACCCTCACCCCTAACAGCAGAGTGAAGAAATATTTTGATCCGATTTTGGAAGCAATTGATGTAAAAAACGTACTGAAAGAATGGGAGGAGTATGTTGTTAAGCTTGATATTCCTCACAACCAATTAGAAAGTTACAAAGAGAAATTGCTTTCAGATGAATTGAGGAATAAAATGTTGCAAAGTAAAGAATGGGAGGAGCATATTCTGAAACTAGTGCTTGGAATGATACAATTTGAAAGTTCATATGGAGAAGGTATGATATCAGATTATCGAAGCAGGCAGAGACCACTATGGGCGGAGCAAAACCCATGGTCTATATAATGTTGATTTATAAAGTTTGATCGCATTAGTCTTCTTTTCAGTAATATCAGAGAAAATTAGTTCTCAGTAACAGAAGTGCTTTTGATTTAGTTTATCTTCTTTTGAGAAACTATTTAAAGCATCATGGAAAATACTTTAATACAATTTACAACTCATATAGATGATAGAACCAGTAGAATATTAGCAGATGAATTTAATCTTTATTATGCTCTCACTATGTTGAATATTGTTGAGCAAGTAGTGAAAGAAAATTGCTATGGATGTAAAGTGAATCATCCATCTCAAGTTCGACATGAATGTATCATGTACTCTACTAGTGAAAAAGTGATATATTATTTTCCACACATTTTGGAAGCTATGGATGATAAAAAAAAGTTCTTGATCAATTGGAGGAGGCTACTGCTAAGTTGGACATACTACCAAATCAATTAACTGCATATAAACAGAAACTTTCTTGTGATCAATGGAGAAGGAATGAATTTAAAACTTAAACATGGGAAGAGAAAATATTTTACATGGTTTTAAAGATGATTTACCTGGAAGGAAGATTCAAGGAGGGATACTAACCACATGAAATGATGGCAGAGATATAGCGTTTTTCAAAAAGCTTTAATTAAAATGACTATTAAAGGTTTTTTTTAAATAATATAAATCCATCATATATATTCATCCATAATAATAATACTATTAAAATTGTATGCAAAGTTTGATTTTGTAATAAATCATTGCTTTTGTACATATGTTTGTTATCTACTTATGATTATTATTATTGTTTTCTTAAATATAAGGTCTCTCCAATCCTCTATCTATACAATCTTCTCAAAACCAGTACAGTTTTATATCCATCTTTTTCTTACTTTCAACCACTTTCTCATCATGTATTTCTTTTCATTGATCCAATCTATAAACATATATACATACATACATGCATGCATACATACATGCGAACATACATATATACATACAAACAAAGATACATACATACAAACAAACAAACATACATTAGCACATTTCTATTGTTCCGATCTTAAGCATACATACATACATACATACATACATACAAGCAAACAAACATACATACTTACAGGCAAACAAGCATACATACATACAAACATACATACATACATACATACAAGCAAACAAACATACATACATACAGGCAAACAAGCATACATACATACATACATACATTCATACATACAAGCAAACAAAACATACATACATACAGGCAAACAAGCATACATACAGGCAAACAAGCATACATACATAAATACATACATACATGCAAGCAAACAAACATACATACATACAGACAAACAAGCATACATACATACAAACATACATACAAGCAAACAAAACATACATACATACATACAGGCAAACAATCATGCATACATACATACATACATACATACACACATACACACATACATACATACATACATACATACATACATACAAGCAAACAAACATACATACATACAGACAAGCACACATACATACAAACATACATACATACATACATACATACATACATACATACATACATACATACATACATACATACATACATACATACATACTAATATTTACATGAAAGAGAGTGGAAGATTTGTAAGGTGTATGCATGATATTTTTTATTTTATTTTTTAAACTGTACAAGAAAACATGATTTAAACAAATTAGGAAAAAATTATATAAAAGGAGTTTATATATTTTTAAATTATTGTATTAGCATCTCACGAAGACAATGGATAAAAAGCAAAAGGATGAAATCCTTCAGAAGTATTACTTTAACGTCTCGAATCCTGCTGCATTTGCTGGTCCTCAGAAACTCTACAAAATCTTGCATAAGAAGTATCCTGACCAATTCAGTTTATACTTTATTAAGAAATGGTCAAATAACCAAGATGCGTATTCTCTACAAAAGCAAGTACAACACAAATTCAGAACTTCCAATGTACGAGTCTCCTCCATCGATGAACAGTTTGATGCCGATCTGATGTCAGTGACAAATCTATCTAAAGAAAATAATGGAATTCAGTATTTACTTTTTGTGATTGATATTTTTTCCAGATATATGTGGGTAAAATCATTAAAAAATAAATCTGCAAAATCTGTTCTCAGTGCCATGAAAGAGATTTTTCAAGATCGTAAACCCATTAAATTACGAACAGACAAAGGTTCTGAGTTTGCTAACCATTGGTTCAAGAAATTTATGAAAGACAATGGTGTATACTTTTTTATGACACAAAATCCAGCAAAAGCTAATTACGCTGAAAGAGTGCAAAGAACCATTAAAACAGCTATGTATAGAATGATGAAGCATAATCGCAGTTATCGTTATATCAATGATTTAGACAAATTAGTTGAAAATTATAACGTGTCACCTCATCGCAGTTTAAATTATATTGCTCCTAACGATGTTAACAAGTGAAACCAAGCTGATGTCTGGGCGTACATGTATCTTAAAAAACCGCAAGTTGCACGGAAGCATAAACCAGCATACAAATTTTAAGTTGATGATTTTGTGAGAATAACATACATCAAACATCCATTTCGTCGTTCTTATCAGCAGCAGTATACATCTGAAGTATTTTAAATTGATAATCGACTCTTAAAACAAGGTATTCCCATGTATAAAATTAAAGATCTTAAAGATGAAGCTATAAAAGGATTATTTTATAATTCAGAACTCCAAAAAGTTGACAAATATGAAAATAGTCTCTGGTTTATAGAAAAAATATTGAGAAAAAAAAAACAAAGCGGAAAACTTCAATATTTTGTTCAGTGGGAAGGCTTTCCAAAATCATTCAATAGTTGGATAGATGTTGATCAAGTAAAAGATACATTTGTTGATCCTGCATACAACAATGGATCATTATGTTTACATAAAAAGCGATGATAGCAATCATTATTTTCCAGACAATCAAGTGTGTAGCTTTAAAGTACACTTAAAATTACCACTTACATTTCATGGATTTTGCAAAGTTGGATTAGTTGAATTTTATGCTGCCTTTAAAGAGATGAAAGGAAAAAAGGATAATTCAATCAGCAATGCATTATATGTATATACCAACATCTGAGAGGAAAGAATTGTGAAAGGATCAGAACAGCCTCTTTTGAGAAGATTACAAAAAAACTCACAAGATGGATGGAGTTATAGCTTTGGTTCACCAATATATTTACCAGTAAAAAGAAAAGAATTAATTGAATTTGAATTTTATATTAAGTCAGAAGACGGCAATTTTGCATCATTCCTGATCTCGCCAGTGTCATTGCTACTTCATTTTAAACAGTATCCGTTTTATTTAGATTATGAACCCCTCTAAATTATACATACCCAATCCACAAAAGTGGATGAATTTTTTAAAAAATGTTGCAAATGGTAAAGCGCGTTTACAGCCAAGCAATCAAATCGGTGGATCAAAGTATATTCGCTCTTTTATAGCACCAATAGACAAATATCTTAAGCAGTCTGAAGAATCTGCTTCATCATCTCATCAAACATCAGTAAAACTTGTAGCTCCAGCACAGCAAGTTGTTGAACAAGCTAAATCTGAATTGAAACGTGATCAAAATAATATTTCTATTAAGCCACAACGTACATCTAAAATGCAACATAAAGGAAAAGGGTATAGAAGAGGAAAGAAGTCAACAAAAAAGACAGCCTCAAAGACAAGAAAAATCGTCAAAATCAGCCCAAAGAATCAAAGAGGTGGAAAAAAGACTGTTAAAAAGAAGACTAGGAAATCATCAATGAAAAAAGACATTTTCAATTTTTAATTATGTCCATTTTCAACTTAGAAAACTTTCATGAGGGTGTTCCCAGCGAGCTATCCCTTTTTGATCTTCCTCCAACACAGGTAGCAGTATCAGATATTTATTATCAAGAAATTCGACCACTCTCGCAATTGTCTGGAGATAGTCCTATTGAATTTAAAATCAGTGGTCAAAATTCTATGGACTATTTAGATTTGAAAGGTTCACAGCTTTATGTGAAATTGAAGGTTAAAAAAGCAGATGATACAGATTTAGTTGACAATGAAAAAGTTGGACCTGTGAATTTATTTTTTACAAACTCTGTTTTCCGCCACAGAAGTTATCTTACAAAATAAATCTACCATAACATGTAACAACAATCCATATAGAGCTATGATACAAACAATGCTAAACTATGGACAAGATGCTAAATCTACTCAGTTATCTACACAACTGTTTATCAAAGATGATAGCGATCACCCTGAAGATCCTGACCCGTCTGGCGCTAACAATGGCCTTTTCATACGATCACAGTACATTAAAAAGTCAATCAGTCTAGATCTACTGTTACGACTCTATGGTCTAAGAAAAATGTAACAGAAAGAAAGTGAAACCAACAAATCAAGTAAAAAATCAACAAGCAATTTATTACTAGATAATTAAAATGAAAAATCAAAAAGTCACTTACAGTAATGTATTTTGAAATCCTAATAATCCAATAAGAATGATTGTTCTAATCACAAGTCCTAAATATAGAATGTTCCGAATTCACGGCTGTGTCCTTGAATGTTATGATGTGCTTTGGTCTCCAAAGTCCTGATGTACTAGTAATCTTGATGTGCTGATGTCAAAATGAAGTATTCCAAAATCTTTGAATAAGTTCACATAAATTCCAAAATCATCAATTAAAAATCCAAAATCCAAAAGTTTATGAGCACTGTTATAATCCAATGAATATTTAAAATAATTCCTCTCTTAGAATTTGGAATGAATTTTCACAACTGTAATAGCTCTTTACAAGACTGATGGTAATGTCAAAACTGAAAAATTGTCCACCAAACATGGTATATATAAAGATTGGTCACATGACAGAATGTTCTAGAATATGAGTCATCTTAATGGAATTCTAACTGTAAACAAAATTCAACCTTGACCTTCAAATTGAGAAAACATATTGATCAAAACAACCTAATTCAAGGACACTAGTTAAACATGTTTTTCCTGATAAACATAAAGATTTAAGCAAATATTAAAGTGAAGAAACATTTATAATTTCCTAAAACACCTACAATATTATATAAACATCATACATAACACTACAAGGACCTATTTTTCATGATCTATTCTCCATCTCTAGATACTTGATAAATCAAGTTGATGTAAAGCTAAAACTCTACAGAAGTTCTCCAGCTTTTTGTCTTTGCTCTGGGGAAACCAAACCCGATTACAAGATAGATATAACTGATATATATATATCTACTAGCAAGAAAAGTGAGAATCAATCCAACTGTGATCTATGGACATTCTGAAATACTTAAAAGCACTAATGCTAAGTATCCATTCACCAGAGCAGAGTGTCGAACGCAGAGTATTGCAACAGGAAGTACTTCATTTCACTGGGAAAACCTATTTCAAGGACAAAAACCTAGTCGAGTTATAGTTGGATTTGTTAAATCAAAGGCAGTGTCAGGAGATTACAGTTCAAATCCTTTTGATTTTTCTAACTGTAACATCCAATCTATTTGTCTCTATTCTAATGGAATACCTGTTGGAGGCAATCCAATAAAACTAGATTTCAATACATCAGATGGTGCGACGGTTATGCGAGCATACTCTGAATTATTTCAGTTTACTGGAAAGTGGAATCATGATTTGGGAAATAATATTACAAGACTAGATTTTATCAAAGGAACAACTCTGTTTGCATTTCAACTTGAACCATACTTCTCTCAACATGGAGAATATCTATCTCTGGTAAAGATGGGGAACGTGAGACTAGATGTACAGTTCAAGAATGCTCTGAGCGGTAAGTATTCGCTTCAAAATAATATTTAATTCATATCTAAAAGAATTTGAAATATATAATTATACTAATTTTTCAATGAATATGATTTTATATCACTTGTTTTCTTTTCCTTTTCAGAAACAATGAGCTGTATCGTATATAGTGAGTCTCCAGGATATTTTGAAATCAACCAAGAACGAGACATCATAACAGAATGAATACATCTTAGCTTCAATGATGTATTCATTGCGATCCCATTCTAAGAAAATATGTGGAAGGAGTTTATTCTGCAGATCGTTTACCAAACACTCTATCAAAGTTTCCATGTGGATTTATTGCTAACACTGATGATCATTTTGAAGAAGGAAAACACTGGTGTGCATTTTATTTTGATAAACCAGAGAAAGCAGAATTCTTTGATAGTTATGGAAAAAGGCCAGACTATTATACTATCAACTTTAAGAAGTATCTGAACAAACATGCTACTATCATTCTTGTTAATGAAAAGCAGATACAAAGCAACTATTCAAGCATATGTGGACTATACTGTCTATTTTATCTTCATCATAGACTGAATAATCCATCCATGAATGATATTGTAAAACGTTTCAGTTCTATAAACCTTCAAGCAAATGATATATTTATGTATGAATATGTGCAGTATACTTTTCCTCATTGTATAAAAAATGAATATGATTATGATCAAATATGCAAAGCAGCATTGAAAGGTTTATAATGAATAAAAATATATAAATGCATATTATTGTGTTTTTTATATTTATTTCTTACTTTTTCATCTGCAGATCTGAAATAAGGTATATGCTTTTTCTTTCAATTCAGTTGAGTTTTGTTGCTGGACATGCTAACACTGTGATGGATGAAAATATGGATGATTCTATACAAAGAGATCCGTCAATAAAATGTGAAAGTCCCTGTACCTGTATCGTTGCAGGTCCAACAGGATCAGGGAAGACGAGTCTATTGTATGACATTTTAAAGTATGTTCGGTACATGTTTACAGATCCTCCCAAGAAAATATTTTATTGCTATGGTGTGAAACAAGAATTGTTTTCAGAAATGAACCATTCCATTCCAAGCTTTGAGTTCTTTGAGGGTTTACCATCTAGGCAAGAGTTGGAAACGTGGGGTATGGATTCAGAACATAAATTATTGATTATTGATGATTTACTTCAAAAAGCATTCCAAAACATGGATATTGTTGACCTCTTCTGCCAATATAGCCATCATCTTAATTTTTCAACCTTTTTTATTGTTCAAAATTTATTTGCAGGAGGAAAGCAATTCCGTGCAATCAGTTTAAATTCTCATTATTTTATATTGTTTGCTAATCAAAGAGATCAGCTTCAAGTTCAAACTTTAGGTAGACAGATGTTTCCAGGTCAATTGAAATATTTTATGGATGCATATCAAAAGGCAATTCAAAACAAATATGGCTATCTTCTGATTGATTTGTCACCTCATTCTAATCCAAAATATAAACTTCGAACACATATCCTACCAGATCAGTTAACCATAGTATTTCTTCCAGAAAGTAGTAAAATAATATGAATACCTTGCTTAAGAAAGAACAAAATTTTTTGAAACTTTTAATCATGACGACAGATTTGCAACGCAAAGCTCTCATCAAAACAATAACTCCATCACAGATGAGAGCTGTTGTACAAATCATATTTAATGTGCTGCATGGAAATCGAACAATATCAGACAAAAATATAAAGAAATAAAACGGTATAAAGTAATCATTCGCCGTTTTATTAGCAAGGGTATAACTCTAAAAAGGAGAAGCAGAATTCTACGAGTGTATTGGAAAGAGTTTATATTGTTATTGAAAGTCGTTGAAAAAGAATTATAATTATGGCTAAGGAGTTCGTGCTTATGCTAAAAACAAAATATGAAAGTATGTTAAAAGCTTTAGAGGAGAAGAAAATACAAATAAAGAAGTAAATCAAGTCGGAGGAGAAAATAAAAAGGTTGAATATAATCTAGTGGAAAGACAGGATATAACAAAGAAAGCATTAAATAAGGAAAATATGCAAAATTTTCATAAAACACCAACTTTATATGTAAAACGTCCCATATCAGAAATGGAGATTTTAGTTTCAAAAAAAGCAGCATATGAAAAAAAAGAAGACTATCGAAGAATAAATCAGCTAAGAAATCAAAATGGATCAATTACATGATTTAGAGAAATTTATCATTGGAGAATATCTCACACATCATCTACCCAGATTGTAATTGTAGCATGAAGGACACGCCTACTATACTCGAGTGAACTATATAAAGATAGACGGTTTTACTAGCAGTTTATTCTCACATGTGTATAGTAAAGATGGAGCAACTTGTGGAGCAATTAGTTTCACGTTTTCCGAATGTATCTGATCGTTTAGAGAGGGAAATTCAATCTTTGAAGTCAAAGCTCCAGATTCTAGAACCAGAATTTAGTGATGGGGATGATGAAGCATTAGTAAGAGCAGCTGAAGAAATAGAAAATACGCTAGCAAAGAGATTAAGACGAGAAGAAAAGGATAAATACACTTGTGATATTTGTGGGAAGATATATAGCAGATAAAGCACTTTAACACGACATGTGCTAACTCATTCTTTAACTAGCAAATGTGTTTTGTGTGGAAAGAAATTTAGAAGACGTGACTATTTACATCGTCATCAATATAGAGTACATCAAAATCGCTTGCATAGTACAATACAATGGAATTGTAGCCACTGTAGTGATGTGTTCAATGATTATCAATCTATGTTTCAACATGTAGTTGCAACGCATTCACTCCCTGTAAATAAAAGTGGTGGAAAAGCAACACCTTCTTCATCTAAGACATTGTCTAAAATTGAGAATATATCTCTACCACTAGGAGCTGATTCTTCACAACAAAATATTTCAAACTCGATCGAAGGAAATTTACAAGGACATTCAGTTTCAACAAAGGAGTGCTTTAAATAATGGAGTTCAAAATCAAATCATTTATCCCAATAATTATGACAAATATAATTTGTTAACTTTTTTGCTAACATTAAGTTGCAAATCAAGGATTATTTACAATCACGAGTACAAAATCATGCTATAAAATGGTATTTATCTACGCAAGTCGAAATGCATAGAGATATGGCTGATGGCGGAACTGATACAACTAGTCATTTTCGAAGTAGAACATACTTTACTCTTTCCAGTGAAACCTTAAGTGAACATGAATTGAATGAAGCATTGCAAAAATTGTCAATGAGCTTAGAAAATTTCTTGAGAAATGCTTCTGGATGGAATGTGACAAAAGTAATTCAAATGGAAATTCATACTGTCATTTATTCTCCCATAGCTGCATCTAGTTATATTAAATTACCCTTAACATTAAGAAAATCTCAATGCATTTTAAATATCAGAAACACAGATCAAAAATGTTTTACCTGGAGTATACTTGCATCCCTTCATCATGTAGAGCTATCTCAAGAATCAATAGAACATTACATCCCATTTGAGCATGAACTCAACATGAGTGGCATTGACTATCCGGTGGAACTATCAAAACTGGATAAAGGACTAGGTACTACAAGGGTCAAATTTGGCCCAACCACCAAAAGGCTCTAAGTTTTGTACAAAGACTCTTTAGGATGCATTTTGTGCAGAAAAATAAAAATTTTGTTGAATTCAATCAAATTGTGTATGCTGGAGGCACCAAAAGTTTACCTACATAAAATGACGTTACTTCTGGTTCCATTACGTTATCGTGATTTTAATGACGTCATGCATGCAAATTTTAATTTTTAAAGACTTGTTGATTATATATATGCAAATCTCGGGGACTAAAGGACTTTGACAAAAGACTTCTGCAAATATCAACAAAACATCAAAACATCCATAAGAAAAAATATTTATTTTATGCTAGGCAGTGAAATACTGGATTTTCCGAGTGATATAATTGTGATATTTCACTGCAGTGAAAAAATATCATGTTATCAGTAGTTCGCGTGGTGTAGTGGTATAGATGGCCACTTCGCATCCCGGTGAACCGGGTTCAAATCCAGCAACAGACACAATTCTTTTTTGGTTTCATTTTCTTTTTATCTGATATTTTACCTTGAATTGGGAAGAAGCATTATGTAACTACTGATATTTTATGTGCAAATATACACAAAACAGAGCAAAACAAAAACGGCAAACTGCTGACATTATCGCGCGGGATGCAGTAAGAAATCAGCTACTTGAGTGTGTTATATAAATTACTAGACAATACGCTTGAGCATAAAATAAAAAGAATATTTGCTTTCTCCGAGTGAATAACGGATATATTTCATCTCGTGGGTGAAAAACTTAATTATTTTCACTCGTGGCTTCGCCACTCGTGAAAATACTGAGTTTTTCACCCACTCGATGAAATATATCCGTTATTCACTCGTTTCAAGCAAATATCCTCTCTTTATTTTATGCTAGGCAGTGAATTACTGGATTTTCCGAGTGAAATAATTGTAATATTTCACTGCAGTGAAAAATATGATATTTTTTCACTGACCGTCAATAGAGATGGATAACATTATGAGTAAGACATTTCAATTCTTTTTGTAAGATCCTTGCCTGGTGTAAAGGTTAAGGTGGCTGCTTTGCATCCAAGCGAACCGAGTTCAAATCCACGAAGGGATGAAAAAAAAGCATTTTTTTGTCTACTGTTAAACCTTCAATTGGGAAGGAGCATTATGTAACTACTGATATCTTCTGATATTTTATGTGCAAATATACACAAAAAAAAACAGCAGAACATAAACGGTAAACCTCTGACATTATCGCGCGGGATGCAGCAAGAAATCAGCTACTTCAGTGTTTTTTTACAAATTGTTAGACAATACGCTTGAGCATAAAATAAAAAGAATATTTGCTTGCTCCGAGTGAACAACGGATATATTTCATCTCGTGGTTGAAATAACTTAAGTATTTTCACTCGTGGCTTCGCCACGCGTGAAAATACAGAGTTTTTCACCCACTCGATGAAATATATCCGTTATTCACTCGTTTCAAGCAAATATCCTCTCTATATTCAACTTCACTGCGTTAATTTATTTATTTATTTTTATCCAGAATGCCAGTACTTACCCTAAAAACAAACAAATGGTGTGACATTTACATGCATAATGTATGGTAAGAAGAATATTGACATCAAGTCCCTTGTCGATAACAATTCCAATACAAATGAGCTAACTACATAGCAAATACATGAGTATTTCGCCATACAATTATCGTCACAAAAAATCTAAATGTTGTACATCGTCACTGTATGTTTAAAAGAACTAATTATGTACACATGTATAACTAGAACACATACAGTAAATAACTTGACTGGAATGTACAAGGCAATACTATTAAATTACCGTTTTAATACAAATATTAAGCAAGCAAATGCATGTTCTCGTAATGACCTATTCACAAAGAATATTTACACAGTCCAAAACAGTATGTACTTAGATCTTTCAAAATGATATATATTATTAAAACTACAGAGAAATCTGACATAACAATATTGACTGTTTTTTTTTTTTTTTACCTGGACTAATTACTTCACAAGCATCTTGTAACTTATTTTTAATGATGTATTACTCTTCGATGTCAGCTGTATCATCATCATCACCACCGTTATCATCATCATCATCATCACCATCATTCAACTGAGGTTCAGAAAGGTATTGCGCATCATTCAAATAAGAACTCCAATCAGACATCGAATTAAAAGGTGCATTTTGATGACGTGCATATCCAAGGTACCAGATGACGGCTGCTATGTGCGCACACGTACCAACAACACGGGCTCCGGATCGACATTAGCAGTACCAACCTCTGACTGAATATTGATCATAATCAAGCCAGAGTTTACAGGCTCTACTGGACACATGCCGGCTCTGAATTTTTGCTATTAGAAGTCCATTCTGGTCTTTATGCACTAATAAATCATAACCTTCATTCTCGCTAAGGTACTTACCGGTGTAAGATTTTGCTAACTTCAGTTGATATACTCCAAAAGTAATATTTTGCAAGTCTTCCTCATCAAGCCTTGGAAAGTCAGGAATTATGGTATCTGAGGCATCTATCTTTTCCCAAGGATTTCTCATCTTGTCTAGACTCTCACGTTCCACCTTCTGCATGACCTCATTACCATTAAGATTTTTTCATATCAATGTGGAAACTAAAGTTATTACGGATTACTATCTGTACTAAGTGGAACGAAGAAGAAAAAATAAATTTCTACTTTCCTGGGAATCGTACCCAGGTCGGCTCTGCGTGTAAGCGGACATTTTACCATTAGACCACGAAACTATGTATACATGATTTGTATTTATATGAGCTATATAAAGTTTTTTGTATTCTGTAGCAGCCACATGGATTATCTATTAAATATTTATGGTGTTTAGCAGACTGTTTATATAAGATATCGTTTATGCATGTTTGCAAATCAATATAAATACTCTTTTCAGAGTGCGTTTCCTCACTAACCCTTCCAGTTATAAACATAGTGAGTTTGGAACTAGAGTCCCCTAGAGAATCTGGCACCAGTTACCGCACTGTCGTTAATTCTCATGGATTATCTTTATTATTGATGAGACAAAATGTACCTTATATTGAATGTTAATTATTTATTCTGCCATTTCAAATTGTACTACATTGAGTCTTCAATAAGTGATGAACGTGAGGTAGGCCTGACTGATTCCATACGGAAACTGCATAGACCCTCAATCGCTTTTTATGATTGGAATTTTTTTTACCAAACAATTAAAAACGAATTAACAAAAGTTTCACAGTATTGCATACCACTGTATATAATGCTCTTATAGAGAAATATTTGTCCAAAATACTAGTCTGATACAAATATTTTATAAACCAAGCTGGATTTGCTTATTTCTTCATAAAACTCGTCGTCTGCAAATCAACACCGCCTGGAAATATTTCAACTGTGAAGATTTTCCTTAATTTCTAAAGGATATGTGTGTCTGATAAAGTAAAACTGCATTTAATTTCATACTTTACTCATTTATTGTGACATAATATTTGTAAAATGAAAAGTTACATACCTTGTAAACTGCTGCTGCGATAAAAATGTCACTGTTACCTGCCATATTACCTAACCATTTTCTTTAAAATTACCGTATCCCACATGAGTGAAACAATATACAATTTTCTGAGATTACAACTTATCTAATAAGGGAAACGTCTTGAAAGTTTCCCGTTGTTTCATGGCTGCGGGAATAGTTTAATATATATAAATACATTATAGTCAGACGAATTTTTCACATTTTCCGCATTCTACGCCTCACGCGCGGCTGCAGATGACGTCATCGCACGCGATGACGTCATCGCACGCGATAAATATGAAAATAAAACGTATTATTAAAGACAAAGGCATGTCTATACAAAATAAATAAAACAGCTTTAAAATAAAGAAAATACATTTTGGACATTTTCTGAGGCCATTACAGTGATCTAGAGTCCCTAGTCCTTTTTGTTGTTTATTACTGGCATCAGTACCAAAACATGAGTGCAAAAGCCAATATTAATATGGTTAAATTTGATTTAATACACTGGAATTTTTTCTGGAAAGTGACTCTTCAAAGGAGAAATTACCCATTTTTTCCTCAAGTGAAATATTGTGGGTTCACATGGATTTGAGGCCATGTAGTTTGATGATTACCAATGTAGTATTGAAACTACATCAGGTTTTGGAGATTGCAAAATCAGGGTGTTACACTGTCACATGGAAATAGGGTAATATTACTGTGTGGTTTGGTGATTAGTAATATAGTATTGTTACTACATCAGGGTTTGAAGATTACAAAAATCAGTGTTACACTGTTGCCTGGAAATAAGGTAATGTCACTACATGAATTTGGGGATAGCAGTGTAGTATTATTACTACATCAGGTTTTACAGATCACAAAATCATTGCCTGGAAATAGGGTAATGTTACTACATGAGTTTGGGGATAGCAATGTAGTATTGTTACTACATCAGGTTTTGCAGATCACAAAATCAGTGCCTGGAGGTAGGGTATTGTTACTACATGGGTTTGGGGATCAATGTAGTATTATTACTACAACAGGTTTTGCAGATCACAAAATCAGTGCCTGGAAATAGGGTAATGTTACTACATCAGTTTGGGGATAGCAATGTAGTATTGTTACTACATCAGGTTTTGCAGATCACAAAATCAGTGCCTGGAGATAGGGTATTGTTATTACATGGGTTTGGGGATAGAAATGTAGTATTGTTACTTCATCAGGTTTTGGAGATCACAAAATCAGTGCCTGGAAATAGGGTACTGTTACTACATGGGTTTGGGGATAGCAATGTAGTATTGTTACTACATCAGGTTTTGGAGATCACAAAATCAGTGCCTGGAGATACGGTATTGTTACTACATGGGTTTGGGGATACAATGTAGTATTGTTACTACATCAGATTTTGGAGATCACAGAATCATTGCCTGGAAATAGGGTATTGTTACTATATGGGTTTGGGGATAACAATGTAGTATTATTACTACACCAGGTTTGCAGATCATAAAATCATTGATTGGAAATAGGGTATTGCTACTACATGGGTTTCGGGATTACTGTGTGTACACAAATTTAAAATTCCGTTAAAAAGGACAAGCAAGCAATTCCTTTTTTATTCTGGAATCCATTTTTTTTTTTTTATTAAATAGTGATATAAAATATTAAATGTTCAAGTTCATGTTTTAAATTATTCTCCTTTTGGTCTGTAATTATCACCTAAGGATAATCTGTTAAGTGTATTTAACTATTTGATCGTCTCAGTACAAAATTAAATTAGTATTAACGCACTGTAGCAACTTAGTGTACAGATATAGAGAAAGACAGACAATTTAGAAACCATAAAACAACAAACACACAGCGACAATAATACCTTAAGGAGATGAGAAAGGTTGCACCTATTTAATAAACTTTCTTTTCCTATGTCTATGGCATCACTGAAGCATAACTGCACAAAGTTTGGTTGCGTTTACAACAATTTGGGTTTGCTGCAGAGAACAATTTATATTACGAGATAGCGGTCTAAGTGGGGTGTCATATGATGTCATTGCTGACAAATGTTATATCCAAACAAGGGGACTAACTTCCCATACTCATCAGAAAATGAAGTTTCCTTGATGTATGAGCTAGTTATAATAAATTTCTACAAACAAATCAGTTTCATTTGTAAAGACAAATTTTACTCAATGTTTGGATACTTTGGTTCATATTTCAGTTTAAAAAATGAAGAGAATTCAGAATGTTTGGCGAAAATCTCCATCCAGTTTCTTGCCTTGAAAGGAGTAGGATACCACCAAGAAGCTTAAAATGAGCTTCTATTCTCTCAATAAATGGATCTGAAGAAAGTATATCTCTTTTGTGCACCTAAGGTGAAATATGAAAAGTTGCTAGATCCATGGGACATTTCTAGAAATACAAAACTACATCGATATTAGTTCTCTTAACATTTGTATACACACTTTGGAATTAAAAAGAGTGTCATAAACTCATTTTGTATGTTTACTTCTAATTGTCAGAAGACATTGAAACTGTTTAGAGTGGTAAATAATCTGATGATTTAAAGGTCAAATATTTTACATGTTACTCACAATTGACTAGGCTAGGCGACTCAATGTATGCCTTATCATCCTTCTCTGTGTCATATTGAACAGAAAAATCAAACTCTTTTCTATAGCAAATGGTCACTAAATGTATGAATGTTTAATTTTTGCCAAGACAAACTAAGCATTACTCTAATTATGATGCTGATTCCTGAAACAATTACCATTGTCCCCGCAGATTGTAAGATTGAACAGTCAGCATGTGTCCTATCCAACCTATAGCACTACCCCATGGGTGAAGAAAACACATCAAGGTAATAAGTATGCAATCATATTTAGCTTGCATCCAGATAATGTTATCCACTTTTTCATATTTAAGATGACATCCATTGCATTAGTTGTAAGTTCAGATACATCTAGACTATCTTACTTATGGTAGGCACTAAAAAATCAATACTGGTTATGTTGCTTTTTCTGGAAATAGTTGCATTTTTAAAAAAATGACTGGAATTTTAAAGGCAACTGACATTACGAGAACTGGTTCAGTCACACCTCTTTGCTTTGAAGAAATGTCAAATGTTTTTGGCCAAAATCGCCACCTAGGTAGTTGCTTTGGAAAAAAGATACGAAAATAAAACTCTTAAATGGTACTTCTTTTTTAAATAAATGGATCTGAAGTATATCACTTGTGTCGATCAAAGGTAAGATATGCAAAGTTTTTATATCCACGGGCTATTTCTGGAAATACAATACTGCATATATAGTAGTTCCTTTAACATTAGTATAGACCATTTGGAATACAAAAGTGTGTTATCAACTCATTTGTTTGTTCATTTCCAATGGTTAGAAGATATTTAAACTTTTGTGAATAGTCAATATTAGAATTGTATACTTTCAGAACCAAATATGTAGAATATTCCTCACAATTGACCATCCAGGACACCCATTCTATGCCCTATTATGGCTCTCTGTGTTATCTTGAGTGAACAAATCAGATGCTTTTCTAGACAATACAGACTAAATATTCCTGTAGTTATGATGCCAGTTCCTGAAATAATTACCATAGATCCACAATTTTAATAACTGAACAACCCACATGCATCCTATTCATCCTAAACAGCATCCTACTGGCGAAGAAAACACATTTCAGCAATAAGTATTCAATCCAGTTTTGTTTGCATACAAAGTTTTAAGTAAATTCAAAACTATGTAACCATGTGAAATCTTGCTGTGTATAGTGCGTGCATTTGTAAGAAAGAAATATAGTCAAAGTCTGATGTTCCCATCTTTAATAGTTGCAAACAATGCATTCTTCCAATTTGCACCCATAGAACTGATTAATTTACTGTTTTTAATTGCATGCATTAACAAAATTAGCTATGAATGCATTTTGGCTGCTTTATTTTCGAAGCAATGTGTTGATAATGGATTTCAAGATATCACTGCACTAATAAAGTTAATTATTTAACTCCATCATTTTTCCATATCTTTGATGAAATCCAGTGCATTATTTCTAAGCTCAGATGCACCAGGATGATATTAAGTATGATATTCACGAACTTCGACACAACATATGCAAAACTCGGCATAGGTTAAGTTGCATTGTCTGGAAATAACATCATTTGAATGAAATCACTGGAATGTTTAGTGCAAGTGTCATCCAACGTAAAAGTCCAGAAGCTGAACTCAATAAACAATATATTTTCTGATTAGGCATTAATGCTGATTTCTATTGAATGCAAGTAAAAAAACTCACTGGTCAGCATCTATAGGAAAATCAGAAGCAAAATATTAACGAGTTTAGGAACTACAATGCAATAACAGATAATTGGCTCCATGATTATAGTGATACCTAACAAAAGTATATATATATATATATATATATATATATCTCTCTCTCTCTATATATATATATATATATATATATATATATATATATATATATATATATATATATATATATATATATAATTTTTATAGAAATCAACTGGAAATAAGAGAACATATATTCAGACAATATAAGAAAACTAAAGTTTTGGTTGATTTTTAGGATAATACATTGCATAGATTGAATTTAACAGAAAAATGTATAATGTTTGTTTTTTGGGAAATTAACGAACAATTGTCAAATACAATATTGATAATAACATAATAGTTCATTTACACACCGAAAATTAAGACACTTTTGCCACTTGTTGAGCAATGTAGGTTTTTTTTATCTTAAAGAATCTTAGTTAGTAAAAAAAAATATATAGTTTGCAATAATTTTGTGAGGATCATATATTTAGCCAGCATTGGTCAAAATAAAAACAAAGTACCTCCCCAGAGACACGGGGTAGAGACTTGATATTTTAAGAAGTACATACTCTCCTTTGTCCCACCCCCCACCCCCCAATAAAACTGAGACTTGTTTACAAGAAGTTAATATTGACATATTCGGTTTCATCATCATCATCAACTCTCAAAAATATAAGATATAGACTTTATGTATATTATACAGATAAAAGACGTCAATCACGAATAGTTAAAATAAGTTCTATATTATTGGGAAGGATTATATAACATTGGTAAATATTCCTAATAGAAAGACAAAACAAATTATATAATCATACCATTTTACTAACAAACTCAATACACGTCGCTCTATCGATCTTATCATGTGTTTCTTTCGTGCAAATTGTACATCATGGAAGAAATTGTATCACACCATAAAATATCTAACATATAGTGTTTGTATTGTTGATTTTTTTGTTCAGAAGAGGGTACGGTAGATGGCATTCGATGCCACCAGAGCGATGAAAGACCCTCGCACTGGAAGTATGCTGTTGCAAAGGTTGCTGTTGCATGTGCACATTTGAACTTTGACCCCGTACAGTGTGCTTTCATCGCATTGATTATCAAATTCCAGACTCAGAAAACATCCTCTTGTAACAACTGCAATGCAGAAATATGTTCAAATTAGATAATTCATGAATGATGAAACTGCATTTTGATTTTTTAAAAAGTCAAGAGTACTACTTGATAATGTATACAATATTATTTTATTTCACTGTATTTCCTGTGGCAACATGTATGAGACTAATGATACTCAGGGGCGGATCAATTATTCCTCAAGGGAAGGGAGCACAAAATGCCACACATAATTACCTACCTATGTACCTAACTAACTAACTTACTGAGTAACTAACCACATACCTTAACTACATACAGGCAGACAGACAGGTGTATATACAAAATATAAATCATACACGTGTGACGCCCTTCTCCACACACCAGTTCCGGACATAGTGGAATGGAGGACTGGGTCTACCACAGGTACTGTAGTAGTACAATTGTCCATCTACCATTTGGAAGATAAGAATAGGAGCACAAGAATTTGTGTTAGCCGATGCTTTCCATGCTTTTATTCCTTTGCTATATCACTTAATATTGAAAGAGACTTGAAGAACTAAGATAACACAATATAGAATTGTGTTAAGACATGGCGCTTTGATGGCCTATGGTAACAGTTTCACCATTCCATGTTAAATACATTTGGATCAATTGGGCTTTTCTGCATCAGGTTCAAAATCTAACGCGAGTGAACAACAGGCCTAACTTCTGGAGCAAAATAGAGTTGTTCGGGGAAGAAAATCAGACGTCATAAATAGCAGCAACTTTTTTCTCAATGATGTGATAACTTTGCATATATAAAATTAGAGACAAAACATCGCCACCAATCGGACATATTTTTTTAAAGATAGCGACTTCTGTTGTGAATCATGTTTTCGGCCGTTATTTTACTATCATCAATATTTCATGAAATTGATGTAGCGTACCAGAGGCACTGTGTTGGGATCTATTAATCTTGACTATTTATCTTGTCACTTTGACCAATCATTGTGATTGTCTGATACATAAAGCCAATGCCAAAGCTCGAAGCATTTTAAATGATCTTGAATTAGGGTGGTGAAATGGAAAGTTTTCAGTTTCTTCTTTCTTACGATAGTGCAATAGTATGCACATTAAACAGAAAAGCTTAAAGGCACAAACTCAAGCAGTTTTTATATTTGCACAATATTCATACAGCATGTTATACATAACATTTTTGTAAGCATCGACAAATAGGAAACAAGTAACAAGCTACCCTAAAATTAACAGCAAAATATCTCTCCTTACTATACGGCAAACAATTAAGTTTTTGTGCCACAAAGATTCACCATGCTTTCAATTTGCATATACACAATTGATAGTTGAGAAACTGCTCTAAGCCCGCCCACGTTCATTTACATAAAGAAATCATTTCTAATATATCAAGATGAAATTGTAAGGACATACTGAACTAAATATTAAAAAAATCAAAATTTGAGCAAAATTAGATCAATGGTTGCTATGTTAATTTAGCTTCAAGTTACTGTATATTCCCCATATTTTAGTTAAAACGTGGGAGTAAGTCCCATACAGCAACCCACATTATGAAAAATTAGGCAATTACTCGTACCTAAATTAGCTTACAGTATTATAGAGGATCTATATCCTGGATCAGGTCACAAGGTCACAAAGGACCTTGTTTTCATTTTTAAAAAAGCAACATCTACCACCACCCCGATCCCCACGAGACAAAAGTAAGATAATAAAAACCATGAACCCAAGACTCGTATAAACTCTTTCTTTTTCAAAAACCAACACCCTACCCTACAGAATATTTTCTTAGACCGTATGCCTCCTGGCTCTGCCACTACAAACTTGTTTTTATTTTTCAAAAACCAACACCCTACCACCCACCTCAACGAGCCAAAAGTATATTAATAGCAATTATGAGCCCAAGGCCACTACCATATCTTCTTTTTGTTTTTCAAAACCAACAACAACATGAAAACATCTTGCCCCTATGCATCATAGTTTGGGCCACCACATTAAATGTTTTAAAAAAATAAACATTAAACATATGTGCTCTGAGGTTATAACCATTACTGAAGAAATAATTAACTCCTACTGCTTTTGAAATGGGTGAGATATCGCCCGTGCTTTTTAAAGTCAGACACTCATTGGGTTAAATTAGATAAGTAACAGGGTATTAGATGCCAGCTCTGGCATTATAACTTATTTTGTAAAAATTTAACATTATTAAAACAGAGCTAC
This sequence comes from Margaritifera margaritifera, assembly GCA_029931535.1. Classification (NCBI taxonomy): domain Eukaryota; kingdom Metazoa; phylum Mollusca; class Bivalvia; order Unionida; family Margaritiferidae; genus Margaritifera; species Margaritifera margaritifera. Next base: position 6,544 of record JAQPZY010001644.1, on the reverse strand, counting down.
TGAGACCATGACAAAGTAGCGGATGTGGGTGAGACACTGCAAGCCACTCTTTAATGAACAATTTAGTACAATATTAGGGTATTAAACCACATGCTAGAATAAGAGATGAATGCCTACTATCTATTATTTTAGATTTTCAAATTAAAACATTTGTAAAATAAGAAAGAAAATTTAAAATGTTAGATAAATAAATAATGTATTATCATTTAAGACAAATAACAAGCAGTACATCTTACCCATGTGCAGCAGTTTAAAACATTAAAATAGCTAACAAGAGTTATCCAATTTAACAAAGCAAATTAATTTAACAAGATACAAATATATTACAGTCACAATATCATCCAGCACAGCTCAGTGGTATGCTGTGTGTGATACACATCCGTGCCAGACTATCAGTAGAAACTGGCTGCGATGTCAAACTTACATACTGTTACAACTGTTGTCTATGATACCGTCGTAAGCCACGAGCAAAAAGAGAACGTTAGCAGAGCGTAGAGGATTTTTCGCCCGTAACTTGCGACAATGATGATACCCTGTAATCTGTCCTCCAGGCAAAACACAATAACCTCTGTCTCTCTCGGTACTATATGCAATTAGAGTGCTTTCTTTGGGTCTGTGTGTGAGTTGATCTGAGCGTTTTTAGTCTTTTACCCATCTCTCTCTCTCTCTCTCACACACACACAGCTACTACATTTACGCTTTTTTTTTTTCATGCGAGTATGAAATAAGGACACAATCTGAATCGGTTTTTATTTCTAATTTATTATTACTTCATGAAATTGAAAAAGTCATGAAACGTAAAGAAATCTTTGTTGATTGTCTGATGATCTTATAATTCCCACATCATGAACACCAAGCTGACAACGTGATATACATACACAGAAACAATGTTTAAACTTAATCCTTTTCTTGTTAGTCAAGGTAATTACAGCTTTAAGATACAATAAATATTTCCATGGGAGATAATCTTTTCTGCCAAGATTCTTGTTACACGTAAATCATGTCCCATCATAGTTTCATGGGAACCACATTGTATATCTTATTAACCGTTATCAAGGCATAATAATGAAATGAGGTCGACTGAAATAACACAAGAATATACGTCATCTGTCACATATAATTGTCATTTCCTACTATTTTTGTCTGAAGTTAAGAAAGAAAGAAAAGGTACTTCATTTTTACCCTTTGAAAATGCCTCTGGTTAGCGATATCATAGACCCCTTGTGACTATCAGTACACAATACATAACAACATATGGGATTCTCAATCCAAGCCAACGTCAATGTTTGTGTCTTCATTCAAAGATACACCTAACAAACAAAGTATCCCAGTCATACAAACTGATCGATATGAACAAGTAAACTATTGGTATCCTACTCTCTATGATAAAATAATTTCTCTCTAATTTATAAACTTAAAAGAGAGAAATCGTATTAAAACCAACCCAAGAACACACAGGCACAAGGGGTCAAACCTGGGAACCACAGGCACAAAACTATCTAGATTGTTACAAATATATAACAAATGTATTTCCAGAATGAAATATCGGATACAAGCCCGGTTCGCCAGATTTGTCGCCTCTTTTATTGAGAGGGTCCTTGCATCTGTCCGAATCTTCACATTCGTAACAATCAAAGGCATTCGCTGTAAAGATAGACATATAACCACAAAAGTGCACGAAAATTCGCACAATGAATGTGAAAGTTTCAAAAACGGCAATTCGTGTAAATATGTTTTCGAACATTATTTACATCACAAATGCAAAATGAACAAGATAATGCACAGATGTGAAAGTACAATCAAGATTGCGTTGAATGTTGCAAATAAGTTTTTTGAAAAACAGGCGCAAAGAAACAAAATAAGCATTAAGATATAAATAATACCCAAGCTTATTATTAGTAAAGAAGTGATTATTACATACATAAATATAAATAAATGTGTATTTATTTATTTCTTGATTTATAACATACCTAAGTTATTGCTTGAATAAGAAACTTAATATCCTTATGACTGAAAGAGAATTTTTAATGGTAATAATAAAATACTTCAACTTAGGAACACCTTTTTTCACATTCCTATATGTGTATGATTATGTTTTCTAGTATAGAACACCAGTGCATGATAATTCTATCTTGCCTCATACGTGGCCTTTATCCTGACTTGTGGACTATGCAGACCTTCTACTGTGATCATAGTGTGCACAACGTTGCAAAAGCTTCCCACTTTCAGTCATCACTTGAACATTCTTTTACAATAATTAAGATAAACATTAATTATAGCACACTGGTTGAAGTTAAGTGTTCCACAAAGAAGCCGACCTAGCTACATGTACGTCTTCTTTAGTCCTTATCGAGTCGAAAAAGCTGTTGTTGTAAATGTTATTTTTTAAAAATTCATATTCTCATTATTATTTTTGAAGGATAAATCAATTCTAGATCAAAGTTGAATCAAGAACTATTTCATTATTTTTGTCTGTTTCAGTTAATCTTTTGGATAAAAGTGAACTTTACTTTTTGACCTGTTCACATTTGTATCATTGCGCAAGCTATCTGCAGTAAGTGTATATTCAGATGCTGTGTATTGCCATTACCTTAGCAATTTCAACCACTGTTCTTTGAAAGTTAAAATCTGTTTAAAAGTCATTGAATGTTTACATTGAATATTTCAGTGTAAACCTAAATTGTTATGCACTATCTTAGGGCAAGGAAATGTTCAATGGGTGTTCTACCATTTGAAAGTTACAGCAGTATTCACAATAAGCCATTTTTACTTAAGCTTATTTTGTCGTTCATAAATTTGAGAAAAAGAATCCATCAGTATGCTTCAGTATATGATAGGGAACATCCACGCTCAGGATCAAAATTGTGCTTCAGACACTCGGCACAGCCTAGTGTCTGATGCAAAATTCTGACTCTCAGGTGGAAATTTCCTATCCTACACCGATGCATATGATGAATTATATTAATCTCAATTAATCTGAGTAACAAATATACCAAGAGTTGCAAAATCTCACATTACCTGATTGCAGGGAGACACCAATCCCAAAGACAACCATGCACGTGACACCGAATATTCTCATTTTTACTGGAGGGTGTCTTTATGGATTTTCAGTAATGTAAAGTGCAGATCACTGTGTCTCCCACTTTAATATATATTGTGGGGTTTATGGGTTTACGTATTTATACAGAAATTCGATTTAGTCGATAGTCTGTACAGATTTTATCAAGGCAAGCTTTTAAAAATTTGCCCCTCCCATTGGTAAAACTATCGAATGATACTGCATCTAGCAAATTGAATAGATTGTTATCTGACTATTGATTGGCTGTTGTCTGCTTCTGAAATCTTTATTCCAGTCATGCTAATAATATATTATAATAATTTCCTATGTACTAGAGGTTACAACAAAGGAGATACTACCGCTTAATTTTTAGTTTACGCTGTGGAAAAGATTGATTCATCGTCGCGATAAGTAGGTATCAAATAGGTAGGACTAGCACACTCGTGAAATTTATAAGAGTACATTCTATTGCGTAGGCTTCATTGACGCACAATATAAAACAATATCACTGTGATAAATTCTAATTCCATATCTCCTTATTTGTCAACATTGTCAGAGAGGTGATAGAAATATGTCATGATTTTAAGATAACCGGCTTAATTTATGTATTTGATGTTACATCTTTGCAACAATGCTACATAAAGTATGCGTTGTCTTTTTAGTGGTTTTCTTTGCTATTGTATTGATTTTCTCCATGTTCGTATGCCTATCTCCATATTCTTTATCTTATCCCTGTTTATAATATAAAGAGTTTCCATCCTTTGCAGTCATTGAGATATGGGTATTTTACTTTGAGGAAACAATTTCAGCACATATAGTCTTTCTCTTTAATGAATTATGGTATCTTACTGTTAATTTATATACAAAATATATTTTCTGGACAGATCTGCTTTAATTGATATTTCATGCAATCAATACTTGAAATAATTTATTATGCAGTAATTTAGAATGAGATTCTTATATCTGGGCATTCCTTTTTTATTCTTTCGGCTATTCCTGTGTAAATATTTAAAACAGTACATGTCTTTCAGCTATTCATGTGTAAATATTTAAGACAGTACATGTCTTTCGGCTATTCATATGTAAATTTTTAAGACAGTACATGTCTTTCGGCTATTCATATGTAAATATTTAAGACTACATGTCTTTCGCCTATTCATGTGTAAATATTTAAGACAGTACATGTCTTTCGGCTATTCATGTGTAAATATTTAAGACAGTACATGTCTTTTGGCTATTCATGTGTAAATATTTAAGACAGTACATGTCTTTCGCCTATTCATGTGTAAATATTTAAGACAGTACATGTCTTTTGGCTATTCATATGTAATATTTAAGACAGTACATGTCTTTTGGCTATTCATATGTAATATTTAAGACAGTACATGTCTTTCACATATTCATGTGTAAATATTTAAGACAGTACATGTCTTTCGCCTATTCATGTGTAAATATTTAAGACAGTACATGTTTTCTTTTCTTAGGTCTGGGCATTGTCATCAGATTTGATGGTAAGCATTGCCTTGTGCTTACCTTAAAACTACCAAACTACACACTTGTCTCAATAACATGGGAATGTATCTTCATCCCGAGATATATAGAGGATATCAACGTTTTTGGAGTACATATAAGGAAATATTTCACAATGAATTTCGGTTTGCAATACACGCTCATCTATGCTCGATTTCTCCATCATTTTCAAACATGATTATGATTGTGATGAGAGTTAAATCGCTACTTAAAACAATTGTATTACTATATTTTTAATCAGAGCATTTATCTGAAACTTTTTACCATTTGTCGTAGAGTGTAACAGGTATACGATACTGTATGGGTGACACAATATCGAATAGCAAGAGGTCATGTAATTTCAGTCACTGATAATGAATGCATTAAATTATGTGGAAAAGTAATTATAACAGAGGCACATTCTGTTGTTTGGATTTCGATTTTAGGTATTTCTTGATGACGCCTACTCATTGATTACATAATGTATACTAGAGGGTCTACAGAATGTATACTGTATGATCTGTTTATCCTGATGGAGAGAGAGAGAGAGAAGAAGAAGAAGAAGCAGCAGAAGAAGAAAAATGAAATAGGCTTAAAATTGGAAATACAGGTTTGAATAACCTACATATGGGCAGATATATTTCCTAAACGGGAAAAGAAGTAGCTTCAAATGTGATATCGCCACTGATACATTTCAATGTACATTATGAAATATATAATAAATAACTCTACCAAAAGTATGTATTTTCTCCATAGAGACTTTTGTATTTGCTAACCTGTTGTATAACCTTGAAATTTCTTTCTTGCACTTAAAAACCTATTCTTATGACTCTCTAGGTCTTTAAATAATGTAACACTGGAAAACTGCACGCACTCATAGTCACTGTCTGGCAACATAATTAAGACAAACACATGTTGTCAACAATGTACTCTGCCATTTTCTTTTAACTCTGACCTTACATTACCGTATGTAATTGTGTACGAGAAGAATTCATGATGAACATTATTTCCATATGGGACAAGCAGTATTGATGCAGTAGTTATTTATTATTGCAATTAAGAAAAGAAAACAATACATTTTTTTCTTAATGATACTGTTCTACAACGATACATTTCAACAAGGATTTGGATTTCAAACTAGTATCGGCGAAGACTATTTCTTTTATTGTACAATATAGTCTAGAGTGCTTCCTGTTTCATTCTTCTAAAAATAACTTACAATGGGGCAATCTCAAAATTTTGAAAAGACATTTTTACATAATTATAACAACAACAACAATAATGACCAACACTTATATATATAATAAATATTTTGAATTGTCGATTTTTGTATAATATCAAATATAATGTGTAATATGCCATTTATATTTCCTCATTTTATTAATAAAATCACATTTTTAACAAATATGGTGTTGAATTTATTTTAAAAAAATGGAATCACACCTCCACTTAATTACATCTCAAGAAGCAAATTATAAAAAAAATTTTTTTGTGTATATTTTAAGAATTTATGAAAATAATTTCTTGTGTATAGCTTTCGTTTATTTGATTAATAATAATAAAAATAATAAATATTTTCAAACATTGACTCAATTAGTTACAAAGAATGTTATCTTCTGGACCTCATTTATAAACATATATACCAGCTAGTAAGAAAAATTATCCTTTCACACTCACACAGACAGACATACATACACACATTACACTAATAGAAAAGACAAACTTCACTAAGTATGTAATTTTTTTAATTTCCTAAACTAGGATTACAAATGTACTTGGATATATTGATGACATTTTTATCAAGGAGCCAAGTTACACAGGGAAAATGAATGCAGAGTATTTACCACAAAAAAAGTTTCCATTCTTTGAATGTTCTGGTATGCAACATGTTTTCTGTTTTTTATTTCAGTCATCAAGATAAGCTGTCTTTTTTACATGTTGCAAGAAGTCAATGTAATAACATATTATATTGAATGG